>SJYQ01096208.1:239004-296331 GCA_006410935.1 Redunca redunca
TCACAATACTGAATTTTGGGAATCCTTTATAAGTTATAGTTTTAGAATCATTAGTAGCTATGTGGCTAGCAAATATTACATCCCAATCTACGGCTTGTCTTTCATGCTCTTAAGGTATTTTTTGAAAAGACATGTTTATTTTGATGAAGTTTAAATTATCAAAATTTTTCTTATGAAGATCTTTTAATACTTGAGGGGAAATCAAAAGATGAATGTTACACAGGAAAATTATATAAAATTCAAGTTTCAGTGACTACCATGCAGTTTTTTTGGAACACACACTCATTCATCTATGGATTGTTTATGGCTGCTTTTGTAGCCAATGCAAAGCAAGCATCTGTAATAGAGACTATAGGGCTCATATAGATTAAAACATTGGGTTGGCCATGAAGTTTGTTTGGGTTTTGCCAACCCAATAAGTACCATTGGATGTTTTACTGAAAATTTTTTCCAGTCCTTCTTTTTGAACCTCAGTTATCTTGTAGAACAGTTAAACATGAGAAAATAAATTTTAGATTAGCTTCATTTTTCATATTATCAGTGAGACTGAAAATCATTTATTTCATGCTCTAAACCTTGTTATTTTTGCTGTGAATTTGGTTATTTATAGTGTATATTAACATGTATAGCTGCAAATAGTACATATTTTCTATTAATTTTTTTCATTCAATAGATACTGAACATCTATAATATTCCTGAATATTTACATAGAGCAGAACCCTATCATCACCCCAAAGTAAACCTGGCTATAGGCGTCAATAAATGAGAAATACACTTTTATTGTGATAATATGTTGAAAGTTTGGAATGGTTTATCCAGGAATTATCCTATCCTGACTAATCTGGAATTAGGAAGGAGCCTGGGTTCTGCTGCTCTCCAGTAACTCACAATCTGGTTGAAGAGGTTGTACATTTCAGATATTCTTCAATTAAATGCTGGTTAGACCAGTTGATCTGAATTGATCCCTTTCATTTCAATTTTTTGACCTTAATAACCTGGATGGAGACAAAATACATATGGTCTGAGATGAAGCTGATCAGTTATCCCTCCTCTGCTTTCAGTGACTCTGTCTTCTTAAAGTGCATTTTTTCTTTTCTTCTCATAAAATTATCTTCTTCCTTTCCTCCCAGTGGGCTTCCCTGGTGGCTCAAATGGTAAATAATTCACCAGCAATGTGGGAGACCTGGGTTTGAGGCCCGGGTTGGGAAGATCCCCTGGAGACGGGAACGGCTACCCACTGCAGTATTCTTGCCTGGAGAATCCCATGGACAGAGGAGCCTGGCAGGCTACAGTCCATGGGGTAGCAGAGTTGGATACAACTGAGCAACTTTCACTTTCACTTTCTATCACTTCCTCTCAGTACACTATTCACTCTTGGATGATTCTCCTGAAGTTACTATCTAGCTTGAGATATACACTTCTACTTACCAAGGGCACATATACCGGTGTCTCAAGTCTCCACCCCACTCTTAAAAAGGGAGATAGCAGCTAGGACAGTGCTGAGACATGGGATGAAGAGCAGGTAGTGGCAGCAGGATGTACTGGTATGAGGGAGAGATGAATGGTTAGGAGTAAGGCTTTACCCTGACTCAGTTTCCCTGGACTATGTGTAAGGATGGCTGAAGTGCCCTGACAAATGTGTTCTTAAGGTATACCTGGACTAGGTCTATTTTAAGATACATCTTTCAGAATAATTTAAGCGACTTTGGGCAATTGTTTGCATTAGACTTACAGTGTCACCAATGAACGGTTTGTGGAACTGTGTGGGTATCACAGGGTGTGTCTATGCCTTATGAAGCCCATGTCCTCTTAATTGTGCACCTAGGGTACGTATCTTCTAAAATGGAGGCTCCTAAGATGATGCTGTGAAAGTGCTGCACTCAATATGCCAGCAAGTTTGGAAAACTCAGCAGTGGCCACAGGACTGGAAAAGGTCAGTTTTCATTCCAATCCCAAAGAATGCTCAAACTACCACACAATTGCACTCATCTCACACGCTAGTAAAGTGATGCTCAAAATTCTCCAAGCCAGGCTTCAGCAATACGTGAACCGTGAACTTTGAGATGTTCAGGCTGGTTTTAGAAAAGGCAGAAAAACCAGAGATCAAATTGCTAACATCTGCTGGATCATCAAAAANGTGTCCGGAGGGGAGGACATTTTTCTATTAAGCTTCTCACCACCCAGCTTTCCTTTCTTGTTAGAAGTCACTTCTCAGCAACACTTGCCTATATTCTCTGTTAGCTGAATTTTCCCCCCTCCCAGACTGAGACAGTAATGAGTTAAGGATGGAAGGGTCACAAGGTCAGGCATTGTCCATGTTTCATGCCGACGGCAGGGCTTGGATCATGCGTGGCACATAGTGGAATGGAGGTAAATACTTGCTACCTGAAGGAAGGACAGGGATGAGAAGGGACTTCTGGAGAAGAAGAAAAAGGGACTAATAATCAGGAAAGCAAGGTCACGAGGATAGAGAAAAAAAAGAATACTCAGCAAAGCCAGTCTGTGACCTTGGATGTTGTGACACAACCTCCTGTCACCGATACCCGTTTCTCTTTGGCCTTGGTTGAGTGCTGGCCAAGTCCAGCTGTGACTGGCTGACTTCTGACATCGAGTTAAGACTGTGGATGCCCCACCTCTATCAGCTGGAAGCAATGAGTCCTGTGGATTATCTTCTGAACTTCCTCCACCCTCTCTGCTGGGCTCTACCCAGGGGCACAAGTAGATGGCTGTGGGAGGTACCACATGTTCACTGCCCTTGCCCCAGGCAGCTGCCTTTCCTCCTCAGCTCCTTCCACTCCTTTTACTCTTTGTTGTTGTTCAGTCCCTAAATCCTATCTGACTCTGCAACTCCATGGACTGCAGCACAACAGCCTTCCCTGTCCTTCACTATCTCCCGGAATCTGCTCATTCGTGTCCATTGAGTCCATGATACCATCCAACCATCTCATCCTCTGTCATCCCCTTCTCCTCCTGCCCTCAGTCTTTTCCAATGAGTCAGCTCTTCGCATCAGGTGGCCAAAGTATTGGAGCTTCAGCATCAATGAATATTCAGGGTTGATTTCCTTTAGGATTGACTGGTTGGATCTCCTTGCAGTCCAAGGGACTCTCAAGAGTCTTCTCCAGCACCACAGTTTACTCTTTGGCTTCTCATTATTCCTGGTCTCACTTCATGAGAACTCGTGTCACATGTACCATGGGACCTGAAAAGCAAGAGGCACCACCATACAAACAGCCCAGCAGGACTCTCTGCCATGGGGCTGCGTCTGGGCCATAAGCAGACCTCAGGGACGCCAGCCCCCGCTGGAGAGAGCGACCGATGGGCACCAAGTGGGCGTAGGGTCTCGGGCACACACTGCCAGCTGGTAGCAAGCTGGCCATGCAGAGTGAGTGACCTGTGTCCAAACCAAGTGAGGTCAGGAGTGTCTGCCAGGCTGAGTGAAACTTGTGGTTGAATTGATCAGGAACCTCTGCTCACTGGCCAACTCTCTGGACTCCGGAGAGAAGGCAGAACTTGTGATGTTGTTGCCCTGTGGACACAGCACAGCGTCTGGCGGAAGGGCTCGGCCTGGAGCAGAAGCTTTTGCTCCAGACAAACCTGGGGAGACAGGCAGGATGTGTGAGGAAGCAAAGGAGCAAGAAACTGCCTCCAGCTCACCTTCTTGCAGGCTGGAGCACGATGAGGAGGAATGATTACTTGTGTCTGCAAAGCAGGGCATGTGAGGGCCTGGTCTGTGCAGTGAGGCAGCTAATTATTCATCCAGCTTCTTTCCTCCTTCCTCCCTGGAACCCCCCTCCTCAAAGGAAAACCAGGAAAGACTGTGGGTTAAATTGTGGAATACCATCTACCAGCTCACTGGGCCCAGAGAGAATGCCAGCGGCCCCTTACTGACTCCCAGATGACAGGATCAGCCTTCAAACGACACCTCATTATCCAGCCGTGTCACTGACAGATGAGGACACAGGTCCAGAGAATTTGGCCGGGCCCCAACCTCCCCCCCAACCCCTGTCTCTCTGTCTGCACACCACACAGCAAACACTGTCAGCCTTTACAGTGGGGGCGTAAAGGGCCACTTACAGACTGCATTTCCACTTCCACTCTTCAGTGGGGTTTTGGTCATTGCCACCATTGAATAATATCCAGGGAACCCTCCCACACTGCTGGTGGGAATGCAAATTGGTACAGCCACTATGAAGAACAGTATGGAAGTTCCTTAAAAAACTAAAAATAGAACTGCCGTTTGATCCTGCAATCTCACTCCTGGCCATATATCCAGGGAAAGCCATTAAAAAATAAAAAAAGATACACACATCCCATCATTCCTTGCAGCACTGTTTAAAACAGCCAAGATACGGAAGCAACCTAAATGCCACTGACAAAAGGAATAGATAAGATGTGTGTACACACACACATACACACAATGGAATATTATTCAGTCGTGAAAAAGAGAAAATAATGCCATTTGCAGCAACATGGATGGACCTAGATATTATCATCCTAAGTGAAGTAAGTCAGGGAAAGAGAATATCGTGTGATATATAGCTTATATATGGAATCGAATTTCTTTTTCTTTTTTTGGCCATGCCATGCAGCTTGTGGGATCTTAGTTCCCTGACCAGGGATGGAACCTGGGCCCATCTGCATTAAAAGTGCAGAGTCTTCACCACTGCATGGCCAGAGTGTTCCCTGTGGCATCTAGTTTTTTAAAAATGACACAAATGAACTTATTTACAAAACAGAAACAGACTTACAGATATCGAAAACAAACCTAGGGTTGCTAAAGGGGAAACATGGTGGGATGCACACTTCCCTGCCTTGGGTCTGATTGGACCTGGTTCTTCCCGTCTAAGCCTCCTTTCTATTCTGTTAAAGAGCTTCCTATACTTGGGTCCTTAAGCGTCTCCATTGAACCCTCATGAGCACAGTGACCAAAAGCCCTTTTCTGAATCTCTTTGGTCAAACATGGTTGGAACTTGTAACTTCTTGGATTGTAGGAACTGATAAGCGTGACACACCCCGGGAGAATGAGGACGCTAAGGAGTCTGTCTGCTGGAAGAGGTGAAGTAGTCACGCTGCAAGTAGCTGCCAGGTCAGGTTTTGGCCTCTGGTTTTCAGAACCTCTGGAGGCTTCTAGTGGCTCAGTAGTAAAGAATCCACCTGTCAATGCAACAGACACAGGAGACTCAGGTTTGATCCCTGGGTCGGAAAGATCCCCTGGAGAAGGAAATGGAGAATTCCATTAACAGAGAAGCCTGGCGGGCTATAGCCCATGGGGTTGCAGAGTCACTGAAGGATGGTGGCCACGACTGCAGGTGTCTCGGGCATCAGAGCCTCCTTCTCCCAGGCTTGTCTGGCCCTGGATAGAACTCTGTCCCAGTCCGACCCAGGAGGAGGGTGGTGGATGGGTGTGACTGGGCAGTGGTGGGCTTGCCCTGGTGGGCGGGCAGGGTTTCTATATCTTAAAGGAAAAGAGGAATCGAAGATCAAATTCAATAATACTTCTAACAACCTCTTTCTTTCCTTGACCGTGTGGAGTTCTGGATGGTTGTTGGTTTGTCACTGTGTGTGTTTTCACATGCTGTCCTTAGAAACATCTTTTTTTTTTTTAATAACGGTAATAGATGCTAAGTCGCTTCAGTCGTGTCCCACTCTTTATGACCCCATGGACTGCACCTGCGGGGCTTCTCTGTCCACGAGATTCTCCAGGCGAGAATACTGGAGTGGGTTGCCATTCCCTTCTCCAGGGGATCTTCCCGACCCAGGAATCGAACCCTCATCTCCTGCATTGGCACTAGCGCCACCTGGGAAGGGGGACTAATAGCGGCTTTTAACTGGCATCTTTCTACAGTGTGGAATGTTATCTTCATATTTTCACTTTCATGCACTGGAGGAAATGGCAACCCACTCCAGTGTTCTGGCCTGGAGAATCCCAGGGACGGGGGAGCCTGGTGGGCTGCCGTCTATGGGGTCCCACAGAGTCGGACACGACTGAAGCGATTTAGCAGCAGTAGCAGTAGTCTGATGTGTCGTTGGAGATAAACACTTCGTATCTGCAAGATTGTGTGTGTTCTATATGTGTTTTGAGTCATCCCTTCCATCATTCTCTTCCCCATTCTTACCCCCTACCCTCAGCTGTGATCTGACTTCAGGGGAAAAGAGATAAAAGTAACATTCTTCTCTGCCCACCCTAATGTGTCCTGACGGGAGAGTGCTTCTGAGCTGAGTCCAGGCTGGGTGCAGCGCTCACTTGATGCAACTCAGGAGTGGACACAACTGAACGACTAAGCACAGCACCGCACAGCTCAGGACACTTGTCTAAAAGTTTACCTGCAAGAGCATTCCTCGTTCACTAAAGCTCTACCCAGGACACAGCTGGAAAATCGTTTTCAAAACAGAAGTTTTTATCCCACATTTCCAATCCAAGAGATAACCCAGAGAATCCATGTAAAACAAGCTCGATTTAAGAATAAACCAATGTGTATCAGTGAACTGAAAACAGAAATACATAAAGCACTAATTTTTTTTTTTTTAATTTTAGAAAAGTAAATAAAAGAAGCCCTGAACTGTCTCCTGGTGTACCCTTGGCTAGTAAAGGTGATTCATTTTGATCCTTTTGGATTTCTGTTATCATAGGGGAAGGGTTTTATTAATCAATTCTTTGAAAAAAGCAACTATGCCCTCTGCAAAGCTACCAAATGAGAATTTTAAACTATTCTGTGGGTTGTACGTTTGGGGCCACGGTTAGAATGTCAAGCTCCAGTTATGGGATTGGCTGGCAGTTGCAATTTACACCATTCATCTGTATGTGGCTGAAGTGCAGGAATGCGGAAGCACTGGAGGAAACCTCCAGTGCTGGTCTTTGGATCAAAATTAACTACGAATAATGGGTTAGGAAATTGATCCCAGTGAAGGGAAAGCATCTTAATGGCCACCGCTCAAAGGTTCAGCCCCTTTCAGTTGCTGATAACCTTGTCAGTCTCCAGATAAAAGGCAGCCTTGTCACCCCCAGGCACCTGGCTGCGAGGTAATAAAACAGTTACCTTATCTTCTAAGGGTGGGGTTAGTCCAACCTCAGCCCGAAGTAATTACAGTAAACCGAAATTGCCTGTCATTTACAAAAAAGGGGGAGGGAAAGGCCTAAATCGGAGGAGATGTTTGCCTCACCCTCCCTGGATTTTAAAAAAGAAAGGGAATAAAACAGCCAAAAGTCTTCCAGGGAGTTAAGAAAAACAGCCCGGTGTGGCTGCCGGCTCCTGGGGGGTCAGGATGGCTGCTGGCTCAGGTCCCCGTAACGACCTGAAAAAGAGGCTCAAGCTGATGAAAATCCGAGCAATCTTCTTAGGAGAGTCGTCCTTTCTAAATGTAAATGCCTGAGAGACAGAGCCCTGCCAGGGACGGGAGGAAGTCTCAGCCACACGAGTGACTCACCCAGTGCTGTTAGCTCCAGCAGTCGGATAAAAAGTTCCAGGGAAAGCAGCAACAAATCTACTTTAAATACTAGCACAGAAAGGAAATTCCTCTCTTTCAGGCCGAATGCTGTCCACACAAAAGAGCTCCTGTCGACATCTCATTTACAGTCCCCCCCAGGACACCGACAGGACCATTTCAATAAACCCGGCTCAGAAACACCTATTGTTCAAAATCTTCAACTAGCCACAGGCTACCACCCCTCCCTATTGTTTTGTAAAAGAAAAGATTTAGAAGGAGCCAGACTGGGACTCTGGAAAGCTCTGAAAAGGGGAAGGAAAAAAAGCCCCTTTGACCTGATGCTGTCGGAGAGTGTGCATGAAGAATAAAGTTAATGGATTTTCACTTTTTATAAGAAGTGCATAAGCAATGCCTGCTCCCTTCCTGAATTAGCGATTGGGGGTTCTAAAAGTGGTGCCAACTTTTAAAGCAGTTAGCTCCTGCCAACGGTCTGCTACATGAAAAGTCAGAGGCTATACTTACCCTGTTCTCAGTCTTAGAAAAGCTGGTGGCAGCCACAGCAAAGAACCAGGTGAGACTTTGATCTGGGTTATTTTCTGGGGATGTGAGCTTGCCTGTTCTTTCTAAGTAGGATTTTGAGGCTCACTGCAGAGACCCCCCAGGAATGATTTCTTCCTTTTCATTGCCACCATTTTGCTCCCTCTTTTAGTAAAACTTGATCATTTTCTGGAGTTACATAATTTAATCTTTAGATGGTTTTTCTTCCGATTGAATGCAAATGATTTTCTTTAGGTAGACCTCAAATGAAGGGCTACACTTGTATTGACCAAACAAAATGGTTTTTTTTTTTCCCCCAAACACCCAGTATCTTTACCCTCCAGGTAGATTCTTCAAGTTAACATCCCCCATCATATCCAGACAAGTTTTAGTACTGAGTTCAAGCCACAACCTTTTAATTCCTTTGGTTCTTAACCCTCCTCTCTCTTAAGTCTTTCTGGAATCTTCCCACCTCCTACAATCCTCCTTTCTGCTTTCCTGTATCCTGTTATCTCCTCTGTGGAGGATGACAGCCAAAATTCCTACCTCGAGGTGCCTCAGACTGCCAGGTGTGACTTATTAATGGGTCATGAGTCAATTGAGGTGGGTCCTGCAGTTTCATCATTAAAAAAAGAAAAGAAAAAATGGAGTGGATTAGAAAATTTAAGAGTGTATCAAACAAAGGTGGTTTTGTGACGCTTGTTTCGATGTGTGTCCCCAGGTCTGGGTACGTCCTGGGTTAGCACATAAAATGTATCTTGTTTGTCCAAAGAGCTTGAGAAATATTTTTTCTAAACAGTCTCACTGAGTTTGTCTGGTCCTCGCCTCCAAACTACTGTACACACTCTGAGCAGCTGCGGGGGATTCTGAATGGATCCAGCTGACAGTTCTGCCCTCAAGATAAAGACCAGCATCCAGGGCTTTGGAGATTCCGAATTACTTAGTTTCTCATCTTTAAGGTCTCAGAACTCCACATCCTCTTGACAGCTTTTACCTTTAGATGTTCGAGCCATTGAGCTCCCTGGCCTCTGCAGATGCAATTTCCCTGCAGGAACTTGCTGCTCTCTTTCCCCTTCATGTACCAGCTGGGGTGTCACCTCTTCCAGGAAGGCTTCTGGAAGTCCTCCTAAATGCCTTATCTTAGTTCTCATAAGAACACTTTACTTTTTATCTGACAGAGCACTTACTACGTCATGATTATCTTCAGTTCTTTACTGGACTTTAGGTTCCAAGGGGGTAATCCCGTAAATATTTGGAGGGGGTAAATATTGTGCATAGAATGCGTCACATCTTAGTTCACATTTTTTTCCTACAAACCCATTTGGATAATTATTATAAAGTATAATATCTATTTCTCAAGGCCTTAGTTTTCACTCTTTGACACTGAAGTCTCTTGTTCATTTGCTCTTGAAACACAACCCAATTAATTTCTAAATTCACTGGACTCCTTTTAAAAATCAAAATGTTAATGAAACACGGGGGAAGCTATTGGACTTTCGGCTGGTCACTCACCCTCTCTGAGTCCCAGCTTGTAAGGAGGAGCAGAGCTCCGTGATCTCTAAGATCTCTTCCAAGCTGCCACTCTGAACCTCTGCCTTGAACTTTCTGAGGACCAGAGAGGTTAAGTAACTTTCCCAAAGTCATCTGGCTCTCTGGTGGAAGGATACTGTTTGTCTTACAGTAGATTTTTAACAGCATGCAGCAAGCAAACCATTTACCCAGAAACCAGTAGCGCCACTAACAAGTGTGCCTGAAAGAGAATCATAAAAATAAAGAAAAAGAGGGCTTAAAAAAAATGAAAGCCAACAGCATTCATCACAGATTCCTGCCCAGGCAGGTTCCAGCATTTCTAAAAGCAGCTTTGCTCTTGTTTGCTGTTAGATACAGAGATGTTCGGATTTCCTTTTAATAATTGAAAGTGCAGGGTCTTCCCTGGTGACCCAGTGGCTAAGACTCTGTGCTCCCAATGCAGGGGGCCTGGGTTTGACCCTTGGTCAGAGAACTAGATCCCACATGCCAAAATTGAGACCCAGTGTAGCCAAATATATATTTAAAAAGTAGAAGTGCAAAATTAAACTCTTACTCAGTTGTGTCCAACTCTTTGCAACCCCATGGACTATAACCCACCAGACTCCTCTGTCCATGGGATTTTCAAGGCAAGAATGCTGGAGTGGATTGGGTTGCCATTTCCTTCTTCAGGGGATCTTTACCACCCAGGGATCGAACCTGGGTCTCCTGCATTTCTGGCATATTCTTTACGGTTTGAGCCATCAGGGATTTGGTCTCATATAATTAAGTTTTTTTTTTTTTTTCTGCTTGATATTGGGCTATGAACCCATTTGACTTCTCTACTAGTTATAATAATTATTATTCAATTATATGGTTTCAAAGATATGAAGGTATTCCATCAGAAGGCTATACTCTGAGTACCTGTCATAGTTTTATTGAACAAGCAATATTAAACTAGTGTTATTTGCCAAAGATTTATTCAAATTACATAAATTTGAAAAGCATTTGGGTTGGTTGTTTGTTATATTTCTTGGGATTTTAGTAATATTTAACCTACATAACAGAGAGGGCGATGGCACTCCACTCCAGTACTCTTGCCTGGAAACCCTTGGAAGGAGGAACCTGGTAGGCTGCAGTCCATGGGGTCGCAAAGAGTTGGACACAGCTGAGTAACTTCACTTTCACTTTTCACTTTTGTGCATTGGAGAAGGAAATGGCAATCCACTCCATTGTTCTTGCCTTTCTATTGTAAAATTTTAGCCATGAGTCAGGTAAACACAATAATATAAAACTCACTAATGAAATAATAAAAAAAAATGCAATGCAATACAAAAAAAAAAAAATTAAACTCTTGCTCATCCTGACCCCTGGCAGGGGCTGCTTCGAAGAGGACAGACAGACAGAGGCTTTCTGAACGTGCCAGTGTGAGCATTCTAGTGGCTTTTCTAGAGCTGAAGCCCCCGTGCCCTGACCTGATGTAACTCTGAGGACCAAAGCTGTAAACCAAAGCTATAACTCACCAGGTTGAGACTTGGCCTCAGTTCCTGTGCCCGGTTCCCCATTTCTTCTAACCAGAACTACCCCGCAGACCTGGCTCTTAAGGATATACTTGTGTCCTTTCCTCAGTTACAGAGCTAGGGGGTTAGACCTGCTCTGCAAAACAGAAAGTCAACAAACTAGAAATACACCCCTTTAGGGAAAAAAAGAAACAAAACAATGATAATCCTTCGCCTCCGCCCATGTTATGTGCCATGTTTCACTCTGTAAATCAACCTGTATATTTATTTGTTGCTTTCCCCCTCTAAAGGGACTGGCAGTAGCTTGCCTTCATTTGACAGAAAGTTTGAAGTCACTTTCGACTGCAACTCTAGATAAACACATTCAGCACCGAGTTGTGATAACCAAGTAGTGGTCTGTGGATGATTTTTACTTTATTCTTTGGGCTTCTCTGAATTTTCCAGTTAAAATACAACAGTGAACAGGCATTACTACTATAATCACAAAAAAGTACAAATGTCAGAATGAAAATTAGGTACACTAATATTTCTTCACTGCTGAGGCCTAATTAAATAGTTTTACTATATATGGTTTTGTCTATTTTGTCTTTTTTGAAACCATTTGTTTTTGAAGGAAATTTTATACAGTTGCCCCATAAAAAAATAATGAAAACCTCTTAACATTGTTATTTTACTGATATTTTAAAAGTAAGGAACATGTAGCTGTGAGACAGCCAAACACTGGCATATAATTCCTCTTCCACCTGGCTGCAGTGTATATCAGGCTTTCCAGCTGGCGATTGTTGTAAAGAACCCGCCTGCCAGTGCAGGAGACGAAGGAGACCTGGCTTTGATCCCTTGGTGGGTAAGATCCCCTGGAGGAGGGCATGGAAGATTTCCATTGACAGAGGAGCCTGGCAGGCTACAGTCCATGGATCACAAAGAGTCGGACTTGACTGAAGCATGTACTCACACAGTGTATATTTTTAGCCTCTCCCGACATTTTCACAACTAACAACTTTTTGGCCACCTCAACATTCAGAATTCCATCTTTTTTCATGCCTTTATACCTGGCAGGTGTTGTTTGCTTTCTTTTAACCACCCTCCTTGCTAACTGGGCCTGCGTGACTTTTCAGGGAGGTAGACCCCTCCCTAGACGTGAAGGCTCTGTCTTCACTGTTCTGCAAGATGAAGGATGAGAAGAGAATTCTCTTGCAAGTGCTTTGTTGAAAGTTAACCTCTTTTTTTTTTTTTTTACAGTGACACAAGTCAGGGACCATCCCTTTTCTTCCGCTGGACATTGTCATCAGTGAGAGACACCTTGAACTGTGGCTGCCATCTGGGGACCACAAGGAGCTTCTGCTCCAGAAGACAGAAGATGGCAAGAAGCTGGTTTTATATATTCATTGGCTGCCCTGCCTCTAGACTTGCTGTGATTGGAGAAAATGAAGCCTTTAACATCTGAGTCACTCTAATTTTACTCTTAAACCTTTTATTGATTTACTAATTGATCTGTTTGGCCTGGCACTTAGGCAGTGACTTTATAGACGCTAAGCATCCTTCCTGGCTTGGGGAACTGTTCATGCTTCAGGGTTCACTTCCTTTGTGTTCCGTGAGCACCTCCTACCTATCTTTCCTGTAGAACTCATCACGCTCTGCTTGTTCCGGCCCTCTGCTGATGCTTGGGGATGAGAGCAGAGAGAAGTTAGTGATAAATTAGGTCTTTGTTTCCTGCTCTAGTTGCATGCTGGCTGAAATGATTTTGTTTGGCAAATGTGATGACGCAAGAGATCACCAAACCAGGTCATCTCTATTTCAGAGATGTGCTCAGCTATGGTGGCCCAGCTTCCTCTGCTGCTGCTGCTGCTGCTGCTAAGTCGCCTCAGTCGTGTCCGACTCTGTGCGACCCCTCAGACGGCAGCCCACCAGGCTCCGCCGTCCCTGGGATTCTCCAGGCAAGAATACCGGAGTGGGTTGCCATTTCCTTCTCCAATGCATGAAAGTGAAAAGTGAAAGTGAAGTTGCTCACTCGCGACCCCGTCCATGGAGCTCACAGGCTCCTCCGTCCATGGATTTTCCAGGCAAGAGTACTGGAGTGGGGTGCCATCGCCTTCTCCACAGCTTCCTCTAGTGGTGCCTTAAAGATGACCAGAGCTGGTCCAATCCTGACTTGCCAGTTACTGGATGAAGGACTTCAGATGACTCAGCTCTCACCCCGTTTCCTTATCCATTGAGTTAGGGTGACGGCATCGACAACCTCGCAGTGTCATGAGACTGATGATATAGTTTTTTTTTTCTCTCCATTTATTTGGGGGCACCAAGTCTTAGTTGCATAACCTAGTTCCCTGACCAGGGGTTGAACCCTGCACTCCTGCATTAAAGAACATGGAGTCTAACCCACTGGACCACCAGGGAAGGCCCAGTGATATAGTTGATATCATGAAAGGGGATCTGGTGTGGCACTAACGTCTCAGACACAGGAAGAGTGATAGGCGCTCAGTCATGTCCGACTCTTCTTCAACCCAATGGACTGGAGCCCGCCATGATTCTCCATCCATGGAATTTTCCAGGCAAGAATACTGGAGTGGGTAGCCATTTCTTCCTCCAGGGGATCATCCCAAGCCAGGAATCAAACCTGGGTCTCCTCCACTGCAGGCAGATGTTTTACCTTCTAAGCCACAAGGGAAGCCCCACAAACACAGGAAGGAGGCTCTTTCTTCTTTCCTTCTATGTTATTGATAAACAAAATTCCAGTATTACAAAAACCATCTTGAAACTTCCCTGAGGAGGTTTTACTGGAGCAGGGAGATCCTATCCTTTTCAGACATTGGGGTTTCTCCAGCGTAAAGAGTCCTACGTGGACGTCCCGTGTGAGAGATAGCACACTTCCAGACGGCTGTCCCTAGTGCTCACTGTTAAACTTTCTTCTCGTCCCTCTGGTCCCAGCTCATAAATCCTCTCTTTAGAGAGGGCTTCCTTTACCATTCAGCTTCGAGCAGCCCCATGCTCTGCCCTCCCAGACCTGGAGCCGTCCACTGAGGGGAGGAGATGCGGAGAGAAAATGTCCTGTGAAAGTCTGGCATTTTTGCTAAGCTCGAGCCCTCCCCTCTGGTGGGGCCTTGTGGCTTACCTGGTCCATTTTTATCAGCTTTGCCCCACTGTTCCCCATTCCCAAGTGGGCTTCCCAGGTGGTGCAGTGGCAGAGAACCCACCTGCCAATGACCAGTGAAGGAGACGCAAAAGACTCAGGTTTGATCCTTGGGTCGGGAAGATCCCCTGGAGAAGGAAAAGGCAATCCACTCCAGTATTCTTGCCTGGATAATTCCCTGGACAGAGGAGACTTGTGTGCTACAGGCCATGGGGTTGCAAAGAGTCAGACACAGTTGAGCACACATACGCACACACACACACGCTCCATTTCCACCCTCTGAAGCTTCCACCTCCTGAAATCACATGGATGACTGGCCCCGGACTCTGTTGTTTCGTACCTTGGAAACTGCAGACATTGCAATGAATTTCTGAGGTCTTGCAGGATGTATCTCTCAGTGATTAAAACTTTTTTTCCTACTTTCTATATTACCACTCAGTTCATAAAAGACAAAAACAGACAAACCAAAGACATTTTCAAGTATGTTTTCCTTTGCGCTCATGGTCAACATGATTGACTTCCAGCTAGAGAGGATTGGAGGGCAGGATGTGCATGGGACCAGCTCACTTTGTTTAAGTTCAAGTGCTTGAGAATTTAAAAGCACAGACCCTCTCCAAGCTCTACTTAAGGCCAGTCAACTAAATTTCCCTAGTTTGCCATAGTAATTAGGTAGAATACTAGTGCTAAGATGATGCACTTAAATTACTAAAAACCTATCAAACAGACAGCGATAACTTTATCTGCTTTCAATGCCTGAGAAGCAATCATGCATGATGTCTCAGAATATGTTTTGGAGTCAGGCCTAAGGAAGGCTATTTAATCTGTTAAGTCATCAGTTGTTGTTGTCTTAACTATGTGAAATAAAGATAGTAACCCTTCCAGGTTGTTGGGAGGATGAAATGAAGTAATATCTGAGAAATGCTAAGAATCTTACCTGACACATAGTAAGTGCTCAATTAATTGTATGCGGCTTCCTAGGTGGCCCAGTGGTAAGAATCTGCCCGCAATGAAGGAGATGTGAGTTCTATCGCTGGATTGGAAAGATCATTTCGAGTGAGAAATGGCAACCCTCTCCAGTATGCTTGCCTAGGAAATCCCATGGATAGAGGAGCCTGGCAGGCTACAGTCCATTGGATTTCAAAGAGTTGGACACGACTTACCGACTAAACAACAACATCAACTGTTTCAAAATGGAAATCTGTCTTGTCTTAGCAGCTAGTAAGCCGGCAGTACCCCTGCTCCTCTGCAGAAGGCCTGTGAAACTCTGAAGCTATACTTGTACACAGGTGTGGTCCAATGATGCCATCTAATCTCCTTGGCAACCAGATATCTCAATTGTCTAATCTGGTGCCAGGTAGGTGGTAGGTGATGAAACAAACTGAATCTCAGGCTAAAACTCTGTCATTCAATACATCCACCAGCTGTTGCTCCTATTACAGACACACACACAAATTCTGATTTCATGTGACCTTTATATTCACAGTTTTGGTCAGAAAAGTACAAACACTGACCACATCAGACACGTTTTTATTTTTAGTTACTCCCCAGATGTTTACCTGCGCTAAAAATAAGCAAAACAACCAAAGCTTTTCTACTAAACATGTCCCAAAGGCTCTCATTTTAGTCTATTTTCCTATTGCTAACCGAAGAGGGATTAGGAAGTATGTTGTCAAAAAAGTTTTTTTGAGCTTAAGAGAATGGTTGCTCGTGCTCAGTGGCTCAAGCACGTCCAACTCCTTTCCAACCCATCGACTGCAGCCCACCAGGCTCCTCCGTCCATGGGGTTCTCCAGGCAAGAATACTGCAGTGGGTTGCCATTTTCTTCTCTGGGGGATCTTTCCCTCCCAGGAATTGAATCCGTGTTTCCTTCATTGTGTGCAGGTGGATTCTTTACCACTGAGCCACCAGAGAAGCAGATGGTTGAAATGGTTGGAAAAGAATGGTTGGCAGCACTTTGTAAGTGATACTAGATATAAAATGAACAAAAGCATTCTGCAGAAAGGAGTAACGGAAGCAATGTTGGCTGAAAGGGCCCAGTGCCTGGTACACTTAGGAAGTATGAATTAATGAAGTATGAATTTAAGTATGAATGGAGCCAAAGTCCTTGGAATTCCAGGTCCATCAATGAGTAGGTCTGTGATCTAGGGCAATGTACATCACTACTTCGTGTTCTTTTTATAACAATCTGTAGAATGGGACAATAACTATAAAATGACTGTTAGAGTGAACGCTGAGGAGGCGGAGCTTGTAAAAGCCCTTTGGTAAGTGCAAAGGTTCTGGGCTGAGGTTACAGTAGGAGGAGCATGGGTCATAGTACTAACAGTTGTTACTTTTTTGGCAGCCAGCTGAGTAATGTTTCCAAACCATAATTCTTCCTGGAGCGGCATAAACTCAACTGGCCTTTGCCTGACACTGAGTTGGGATTCTGCAGATACCAGAAGTTAGGATTCTGCAGATACCAGAAGGTGTTCTATAAAATTTGCACAGATTTGCAAGTCTCAGCAAAGTAAGATGGGGAAAATGCTGTAAAAATTAATAGGGCCAAAGGGAATGGTTTCTAATGACTTAGTCACAAACGTCTCCTCTCCACTGCCCCCCAAACACTCATAATGTTTGATATAAAAATAACACGGCAACAAATAGGTACAATGAAAAGGAATGATTCTTCCAACACAGCTCAGGGTGAAGCTAAGTAGATTTTTAAGAGTGACTGGAGTCAAACATATCTTGGAGAGGAGATAGAATATAACTTTTTAAAATGAGGCACACATACAGTTGTTAATTTCAGTGGTTTTTGGGCCCATGAAGAAGAGAGTTGGGACTGGTCGGCCTAATGTTACCCCTGTAGGGGGCCTGTTTGGGGTCTCTATTTTCTTGGCTAGAAGTTTTCCTCTAGAGAGAGTTCAGAAGCTTTGAATAACTAGGCTCTCGGAGGACCTGGTTCGAATGTGGAGTCAGGAAGAAAGAGTCACAGGCAGATCACCTGCGGGAGGACTGGCCTTGGAAATATCCAGGGGAGGAGAGAAAACATCCGAGGGAGGTTTTGGCCAGTGGAGGAGTTTGGGGGAGAGATGACAAGTCTGGGCACTTGGAAAGGGAGGCAACGGGCAAGGGGAGGGCAAGAAAATATTTTTCATTGCTTTGTCAGAGGCAGCCCTGAGTTTTAACCATGAAGGAGGTCAAATTTCATGTGTTTTTCTCTCCCGAGGCCACCGAAGACCCGCCACTGCCATGCTATTCCCCCGCTCACTCAATTCCAAATTTACCAGGTTGCCCCAGTTCCTTAAGTATTTGCTCCTTGGAAGATAAAAATCTAGTGAGTCCAATAAAATAATGCACTGGAGGATGGCAAGGATTGCATTTTTAAAAGAATTCTTGCACACAGATCCTCCAGAGTAATAAATATGTGTTTAAATAGAGGGCGTCTGTAAAGTCTGCCTAAATTTCAAGTAAGGTCTAAATTGGGAATTTCTGACAGCTAATAGACCTACACCAGCAGTAAACACCTTTCAGTGACTCTCAAATCATAATTAAGCCTGGAAGGAGAAGAACTGTTATAGGCATAGAATTGTGCTAAGTACATTTTACATATGATCATCATTCCTTTTTTATGGGCTTTCCAAGTAACACAGTGGGAAAGAATCCACTTGCTAATGCAGGAGACACAAGAGACTCGGGTTCAATCTTTGGGTCAGGAAGATCCCCTGAAGCAGGAAGTGGCAACCCACTCCAGTTTTCTTGCCTGGGAAATCCCATGGACAGGGGAGCCTGGCGGGTTACAGTCCATGGGGTCACAAAGTCGAACACAACTGAACACACACACACACACACACACACCCCATTACTTTTTACAGGTTTGGAGACCCTGGTGAACTTCAGAGAGGCTGGTAACCTGCCTGCAGCCAATGCTGTACTCCAAAGGTGGCTAAAACAATATTGTCCATCTAACACGGTCTTCTAGAACCGGATCAGGAAACTTTTCTATAAAGAGCTGTACAGTAAATATTTCTGGCTTTGCAGACCACATAGTATCTGTCCCAAACACTCAACTTTGACTCTGTGGCAAAGCCACGGACAAGATATAAACACATGGACATGGCTGCCTTGGAGAGGTGAGCCTGGTTTGGTCCAACAGTCATAATTTGCCAACCCTACTCTAGAACTCTGCCACTTCCCATCAGGCGGTGGAGTCTAATACCCCTCCCCTTGAACTTGGGGAAGTGTGTGATTTGCTTGTGACCAAGAGAGTATGAAGGAAGTGAGAGTGCATGCCTCTGAGGCTGCATCAGAGAAGGTGATGCTGCTTCTCCCTTTGTCCCTGGGACATCTGCGTGCTTGGAGCCCTGAGACACCACAGAAGCATCCCGTTGTCCTGAGGCCACAATGCTGAAAGGAAGCCCAAGTCAGCTGCGTGGAAAGACCACATGAAGAAGCCCTGAGACTCTAAGAAGAGTCTCCACCCAGCCAACTGCAAGCTGGGGAGAGACCTTGGGCCAGAACGACCCAACTGAAGCTCTTTACAAATTCCTGCCCACTAGAAACGGAGAAATATTGATAGTAAAACTCAGAAGGCATTAAACAAAAAAAACTCAGAACCTTGTCCTCAAACTAGTGAGTGGAAGATATGAGATTCAAACTTAGGTTTGCTTGACCCCAACCAGGAGTCTGTTCTATTACATGACTGCCAACAGCAGCCTTTTAAAAATATGGTGCTAAAATATACATAACATAAAACGTACCATGTTCCATTTTTAAGTGTACAGTTCAGTAACTACATTCACACTGTTGTGCAACCAATCTCCAGGCCCTTTTCATCTTGCAAAACTGAAACTCTTTACATTAAATGAGAACTTCCCCTTCCCCCTCCCCAGCCCTGGCAATCACCCTTCTACTTTCTGCCTCTGAATTTAATGACTAGGCCTCTCACGTAAGTGGGATCATACAGTGTATGTCCTTTTTGTGATGGGCGTGTTTCACTTAGTATAAACATGTATTTTTATATATAGGGACTTCCCAGTTGGCACTAGTGGTAAAGAACCCACCTGCCAGTGCAGGAGACACAGGAGATATAAGTTCGATTCCTGGGTCAGGAAAATCCCCTGGAGGAGGAGATGGCAACCCACTGCAGTATTCTTGCCTGGAAAACTCCATGGACAGAGAAGCCTGGTGGTCTGCAGGCCAGGGGATCACAAAGATTCAGATGTGACTGAGCACACACATGGGTTATACTTAAGCACTTAGGTATATTTAATTTTTTAAGCTCATGTTGGGTAGTGAGTCTGACCAGTGAATAGTAAAGATCTGTCAGGGAAAAATGTCAGCGATCCCAGGTGTTATGAGTCACAGACGCGAGGTCCCAGGAGGGACTTTGCAACAGCAGTTACTCTGATAATGACCGTTCATAGAGTCCTGCATCTAAAGCTTCCTTTGAAGAAAGAGGAACCCATGAATCAAGAATAAGATAAGGCTGTTTGGTTTATTTCAACTTGTGGGCTGTTTGACTTCCTTCTCAGAGCCATGCCTAGAGGATGAAATCATTTTCTACCACACAGACCTTGCAGAAGGCTGTCAAACACAAGCCCTCACTGTCTGCTTCTTTATTTCTTCTGGGTCCAGGGTGTGTTGACTTGGTGGAGTGCCTGTGACTTGCTGTAAATTGTGTATGCAGCAAAAAGTCTTCTGCAGGGAACCGGCTCTTGGGAGGGTGAGCCTTAAATGCTGCTTCTTGATTATAGAGACTAAGACCCAGCCTGTGGGGGCTTCTTTGACCTCCTCTCCCTTCCTCCCATCTCTGTCCTAGGACCTAGGCTGAGGGGCACACTGTGACCACCCCAGCTTGACCTCCCCCCCCTACACACCTGCCTTAATGGCACCGAGCCCACCTGTTACACTGAGAGGGGATGGAAGTGAACTTTAGGTATGAGTCTCCCAGGACTGCAGTCCACGGTTATGAGCTGAGGGTGTGCTCCCCCAAATTCAACTGTTGAAGTCCCTACTCTTAGGACCTCAGAAAGCAACCGTGTTTGGAGATGCGGCCTTTAAAGAGGAACTTCCCTGGTGGTCTACTGGTTAGGACTTAGCCTTCTAATGAAGGGATGTGGACTCTATCCCTGGTCAGGGAACTAAGATCCTACATGCTTCCTGGCCAAATAGAACAAACAATATTGTAACAAATTCAATAAAGACTTTAAAAAAGAAAGGACTTTAAAGAGGTGATTAAGTCAAAACGAGGTCAAATGAGGGTGAGCTGGAATCCAATAGGATTGGGTCCTAATAATAAGAGAGAGGCGCTAGGGGAGTCCGCTTACAGAGGAAGGGCCATCTGAGGACGAGGGAGAAGACAGCCGTCTGCAAGCCGGCCAGAGGGGCTCCAGTTCACACAGCCTGCTCACGCCCTGCCCTCAGACTTCCAGGCCCCAGCACTGTGAGAAAGTGTATGTCTGTATTTCTGTTGTCTGAGCCGGCCAGTCTGGTAGTTTTACAGCAGCCCAAGCAAGTGAATACACCGACAGAAAGTTCACAGCCTGGAGGCTGGGACTTCAGCCCAGAAAAGCTCTGCAGGTCATCCTGGGAAACTCAAAAGGCAAGAAAACTTTTAGTACAATTCCTCTTTCTGCATCTCTCACAAGCGCCTGCTGGCAGGTTTGGGAGGCGGTGCTGGAGGCTGAGGCTGGGGTGAGGCCCAGCGAGGACCCTGGTGGCTCCCAGCCTAGAGGGAGCACCCTGGCTCTAGGTTCTAGAAAGTCTGGCAAATGTGGGGAGAGATTTATACGTGTTTGGGGCCTGGTCTAAGAGGCACTTTGCTAACTCCCTTGGGGCTCCTGCCTTCCTCCCCACTCCCTTCCCCGCCCCCCACCCCAGACTCCCCCTTTATCTCTGCAAGATGGCTTGATTACCAGGAGTGTCTGAAGGCAGGGCTGCATCATGCAAATCTGACTCAGTTTTGGTTTCGGTGCTTCTTTGGTGGGAAGGGTGCTGTGCTTTAGGAGGGGATACAGCTGTCAGGTGGCTAGGGTGCTGGACAGAATGAAGGCCTCTGAAGATGTCCACATCCTATCTTCAAAATCTGTGTACACTCCTTCCTTGGCAAAGGGGACTTTCGTGTGTAATTAAGTTGTGAAAGTGTCAGTCGCTTAGTCGTGTCCGACTCTTTGACCCAATGGACTGTAGCCTGCCAGGCTCCGCTGTCCATGGGATTCTCCAGGCAAGAACACCAGAGTGGGTTGAGTTAAGGGTCTTAAAATGGAATGATTATTTTGGATTATCGAGGTAGGCTTCCTTGGGGTAGGTCAATAAAATCACAAGAACTTCTAGGAGGGAGGCAGGAGGGTCAGACTCAGAGAAGAGGTGGTCCCAGAAGCAGAGAGGGGTATGTGTGTGTGTGTGTGTGTGTGTGTATAAGAGAGAGAGGTTTGAAAATGCTACTCCACTGCTGTTTTTGAGGACCCAGGAGGAAGGGGTGACAAGCCAAGGAGTGCAGGCAACCTTCTGGAAGCTGGAAGAGGCAAGAAGTTGGATTCTCCCCTGGAAGCTCCATAAATGGAGAGGCCCTTGCAGACCCCTTTTAGACTTCTGATTTCCAAAACTGTAAGATGACTACTGTTGTCTTAAGTCCCTAAAAGTGTGGTAATAATGTTACAACAGCAATAAGAAACCAATACAGGTGGTAAGGATGAACAGCTGCTATCACAATTAAACAGGCAGAGACAGGTGCTCAGAAATGTAATCACAAAGCTAAAGCTCCCATCCCTTAAAACAGTGGTTTTCAAAGGTGGTCCCCTGTTGGGCCCTACATGGGAAACCTTGAAAAAGAAAAAGGCTAGCATTGAGGACGGAAATTAAGATGGCGTCTGGCGGAAGAGATGGGGGCGTAGTCTATGTTGTCTGTCAAAACTTCTGATTGGTTCTCTTGATTTCTGTGCACGTAGACGGCGCGTGATCACCATAGACTCCCATTATAATGATGGCACATGACGATTTGACCTTTAACGTGGTTGGTGTAACTATGGAAATTCCCTTGCAAACCCCTCCCCGCTTGCCTTTATAAGCAGGGAGTTTGTAACAATAAAGTGGAACCGCACTAGACGGAACCACTGTCGCGTCTGATTGTCTCTCGCTCGCCGGGGGGCTGGGTTGGCGGACAGCAGACTCACCTCTCCTTGGGACCCCTCAGCTCTCTCTGCTGAGGGAAGTTCCACTGCCTCTCTCTCTTTCTGCGGAGCGCTCCCCGCAGTCCCCCAAACAGCAGAGTCAGCAGCACCAGGAACCTGTGGGTCAAGTTCCCAGGCCTCACCCAGACTGAGGATTCAGAAGCTTGGCGGGTGGGGGGCGTGCTGGCAATCTGTGTTTTAAAAAGCCCTTCGGGTGATTCTGGTGCAAGCTGAGGTTCACCTACAAAACGAGTGACCTTGGCTAGCTCTTCAGGGATGAGGGGCACCTATGTTTCCTTGGATGTGTGTATGTGTTCCTAGTGAACCTACAATTAAACTAGTTATGTCGTGGTTTATGTTGGCTTGGGATCTGGAAATAATGGGCAATCTAGCTCCAAGATGGGCTCTGAAGGGGAAACGTGGTGGGGGGGAAGGCTAGAATTCAGTCTCCCTGTGTCTATGGGTTCCCAGCCTCTTCATAGCCTATGCTGCATTAAATAGAGTAAGTCTGGATCGTGGTTACAGAACCCACGCGAGGTCTCGCGAGATCCTGCACACTGCCCCACACATTCTGCAGAAGGGGTGACTTTTCTGAGTTACACAAGGCAATCCCAAACTGGCTAGCTGGAAAGATATTCAGTTTGAAAACGTGAGTGTGGCCATCCCTTCCTGCCAGAGCTTAAAGTTATGCAATCACACAGACAGGGCTTTCAGTCCTGGGTCAGCCTTGGGTTAGCTGGGTCATCTCCGAATCCTTGTCAGTGAAGTGGGCATGCAGATAGTACTTCTCTGATAGATCGTTGAGAGGTTAAGTGAGATAATATCGGGGAAGGTCCCAGTGCAGGGACCTGGAACAAAGTGAATGCTGAACACCACTGTGGTGAATTGTAATTGACTGTAGTTAATGACTATGCCAAAGCCTTTGACTGTGTGGATCACAATAAACTGTGGAAAATTCTGAAAGAGATGGGAATACCAGACCACCTGACCTGGCTCTTGAGAAACCTATATGCAGGTCAGGAAGCAACAGTTAGAACTGGACATGGAACAACAGACTGGTTCCAAATAGGAAAAGGAGTACGTCAAGGCTGTATATTGTCACTCTGCTCGTTTAACTTATAGGCAGAGTACATCATGAGAAACGCTGGGCTGGAAGAAGCACAAGCTGGAATCAAGATTGCCGGGAGAAATATCAATAACCTCAGATACGCAGAAGACACCACCCTTATGGCAGAAAGTGAAGAAGAACTAAAGAGCCTCTTGATGAGAGTGAAAGAGGAGAGTGAAAAAGTTGGCTTAAAGCTCAACATTCAGAAAACTAAGATCATGGCATCCAGTCCCATACTTCATGGCAAATAGATGGGGAAATAGTGGAAACAGTGTCAGACTTTTTTGGGCTCCAAAATCACCGCAGATGGTGACTGCAGCCATGAAATTAAAAGATGTTTACTCCTTGGAAGGAAAGTTATGACCAACCTAGACAGTATATTGAAAAGCAGAGATATTACTTTGCCAACAAAAGGTCTGTCTAGTCAAGGCTATGGTTTTTCCAGTGGTCACGTATGGATGTGAGAGTTGGACTGTGAAGAAAGCTGAGCACCTAAGAATTGATGCTTTTGAACTGTGGTGTTGGAGAAGACTCTAGAGTCCCTTGGACTGCAAGGAGATCCAACCAGTCAATCCTAAAGGAGATCAGTCCTGGGTGTTCATTGGAAGGACTGATGCTAAAGCTGAAACTCCAATACTTTGGCCACCTCATGCAAAGAGTTGACTCATTGGAAAAGACCCTGATGCTGGGAGGGATTGGGGTCAGGAGGAGAAGGGGACGACAGAGGATGAGATGGCTGGATGGCATCACTGACTCCATGGACATGAGTTTGAGTGAACTCTGGGAGTTGGTAATGGACAGGGAGGCCTGGCGTGCCGTGATTCATGGGGTCACAAAGAGTCGGACATGACTGAGTGACTGAACTGAACTGAACTGAATGTTATTAATTTCAATTAACAACAATTGTTTACACCAGCCCTGGAATCTCCTGTTTCCGGGCTTCTCACATATAATGGATCCAATACACAAATTCACCCATGTAAGGGATTCAGTCTATTTCAAGTTCTGCTAACAACATCTCTCCTTGAGATTCCTCAAGACTCTGTGAAAAGGAAAATTTTTCCTTTTTATAACCTTAGTGCATTTCTCCTGGCTTCCCAGTAATGAAACTTTTCCACACAGCCTGGGCATCCAGCTGGGTGTGTATGTGTGTGGAGAGGGGTTGCTCACTGGACCTCAGCAGGGATATTCCCATCACCCCAAACACCCCAAAACACACATGCAAGCTCAAACAGGGTGTGATGACCAAAAGGTCTTGCTCACAGGTCTTGGCCACCAAAGCTACTAGGTGGTGTGTGCCCAAATCCTTACATAAGCTCTGCATTGCTATAGGATGTGGCCATCAGGAAATCATTAGGCAGGTAATGTAAGGGTTCCCATGAAGGGGGAGGGTAAGCCTGCTAGGAATCACTGCCAGGAGCCCTGAGGCAGTAGAGGCAGAGGTGTTACAGACCTGAATTTGAGTTCCCTTACACCCCTCCCCTCTGAACAGACCCATGAGGTGGAAGGTGCTACTGGGGCTCGTGTCCTTCCTCCTCCTCTGTCTCTGTGGTCTTCCTTCTATGCTTTTGAGCCTTAACGTCATCCCATGGATTCTTTTTTGCAAATTGAAAAAGCATAGCTTGCCTTGTAATAGGATATTTTGTTAACGGGCGCCCTTCTCTCTCTGTGCTTTTAATATTCTTTTTCTTTCTTTTCTTTTTTATATCCTTTGGCCACACCACGTGGTGTATGGGACCTTAGTTCCCTGACCAGGTCTTGAACTTGTACCCCTTACAATGACAACAGAGAGTCTTAACCAATGGACCACCAGGGAAGTCCTGATTCTGATTACTTAAAAAAAAAAAATGCTTTTCTACTTCTTAAAAAATATGTAAATATAGTAGAGGTTTGGTAAGGACCAGCTCCCACTATGTTGGAAAGACTACCACTTGACTCTTCCTTCATGCTAGCTAGCATTTTAAATATTTTCCATTCATAAATCAACTGCATTTCACTATGAATTCTGGGGTTTTGTTTTTCTGCTGGGCGGCTGTTTTTTGTTTTTTTTTTTCCCTCTTTCATCTCATGATCTCATCCTTTTATTTTCTTCTCTCGGTTACATTAATGTGTATTTCACTGCTTTGAATGTCATACTGTTAATGGAATAATTTTATACTTTTATAAAGATCATAGTGAGTAGTCTGTTAATCTCACATTTTTAAGAGTGGGAACATTTAAAGAAAAAAAACAAGGCTTTGTGTATTTGTTGTTCTTAACAGAAGTATTTGACTCCAACAGTCCTTGATACCATCAGTCTTTGAGTCCTATTTTATCTGGAAAATGAGCCTGTTTGTAGTATACACTTCATCAAGATCCTAAAGTTCGTCATATCAGTTTATGGTATCAAAGTGGATATTAGACAGGCCTTGATAGTTGTATAATAAGTCTCATTTTGTTTAATCTATTTCAACTAACCATCTTCTGTGATAAGCCCACAAGAACTCAAACACCTAAACTTCTGTTTTCTAACAGAGCTTTCTACACTCATTGCATGCATGCTAAGTCACTTCAGTCATGTCTGACTTTTTGTGACTCTATGGAATGTAGCCTGTCAGGCTCCTCTGTCCATTGGATTCTCCAGGCAAGAATATTGGAGTGGATTGCCATTTCCTCCTGCAGGGGATCTTCCCAACCCAGGGATCGAACCTGCATCTCTTTGATCTCCTGAACTGGCAGGGGGGTTCTTTACCACTAGTGCCACCTGGGAAACCCAGGCTTATACAGTGCTGTGTGTCAATTATATCTCAATACAACTGGAAGAAAAAACTTATCTAAATAAAAGGAAGTGACAAGAAGGAAAAAAAGGAGAACAAAAGCTCCACAAGGCCAGGAGAGCTTTTGTTTATGAAATCAAAGCACACCGGATCCATGATGAAAGCATCACCTCCCGTGTGAACTGAAACTGCAGCTTCCCTCCAAAAGGCGCATCCAAAGTGGGTGACATCCAAAGTGGCTGGGGGCTTGTGTCACCATCTTGCCTCTTAGATTTCTTCCTAGAGGCTCATCTGTTCCCATTTTTAAAGACGCGGAACTTTCCCAAAGAAGCCAAACTTCATTCCCCCATAGAGGCTATCAAAAGAATTTGACATCATTTTGAGATTTTGGATTGCCTACCTACCTACAGGGGATGAACAAGTTGCCTTTGAGGCAAGTCTCAGTTATCAGTCACAAGGCTTGTCCTCAGCATCCAGCAGCCTCCCAGCCCCAAGGTCCCTCCTGTCCACTGAACCAGCCAAGTGAGTCAGATGAAGATCTTCCGGCTGGGGCTGGACCCTCCCTCCCCAGAAAGATCCGGGCAGGACGTCAGGGCCATTCCAACCCAGGCATGACTCAGTTCTTCCATGGCCTCCCTTTCCGTTTTGCTTGGATAGGCTGGTAGGTTGGTCTTCTTTGTGGAAATATGCAACTCTTCCTGCTCCAATTTCAAGAGGGAAAATCCCTTTTAAGAGGAATATTTAGAAGATTCTGTCATGGAATTCTTGCCATTACCCCAACTATCTCTCCTTCTCCCCAGTCTGGTGTCTGGATGTTTCTCTCTCACCCCAATTTTCTTTTCATTTTTTGAGGCCACACTTGTGGGATCTTAGTTCCCTGACCAGGGATCGAACCCAGGCCCTCAGCAGTGGAAGTATGGAGTCCTAAGTGCTGGGTCACCAAGGAATTCCCCCCAATTTTCTGAATTTGGGATTATGAACCTAAAATTAGAGTCCAGAACCCATTAGTGTTATCAACAAAACTTTGCAATTATTTCTTTCAAACAAATATTTTTCCCGTTCAAATTGTTTTTCATCACAAAATAAAGTATCAATGAGTGTTTCTGCTTCAACGTAAGGTCTTTAAAACATGAAAGGACCATTCACTTTTAACCTGACTGTTGGTGTGATATAAATAGCTTTTTTTTTCTTTCTGATGATTTTAAAAGCTTACACAAAGCAGCAAAATGCTGAAGGAGGCACCTTGCTTCAGAGAAAGAGAACAGACTGACCCGCATAACAAAAATACTCAGCAGGAAGTAGCCCATGGAGTCCCTGTTGATTTTCTCTTATGACTGTAACAATTGTTTTTCCTTAAAAAGAAGAGAAAGAAAGAAAAGGATAACCTACCTACAACATTAATGTCATTTTCAGAGTTCTAGGATAAATCCGGAACAGAGTCATTTTTAAAGAAAAGGAAATAGGTTCCATTCTGGCAGTGGATCCCCTCCACTGATTTGCGTATTTCTTGCCATGATAAGCTGTAGAAGCTGCCTTGAGTTCATTCGGCAGATGGAAAACAGCAAGAAAAGAGCTAAGCATTCATAAGGACCACCATCTGAGGTTTGATTTCCCATAGAGACAAGAGAGTCCAACACACATCCCACAGAGCATGCCCATCAAACTCTCCCCTTCCAGATGCGTGAGAACACATGCGTGGAATAACAACCCCCTCCCCCGTGCCACACACACAACTGTGTCCTGGGGAGCCCCTGGGCACACACAGTTGCAACTCAGCATGCTACCAAGCCTTCAAGCTGCTACAGCCCCCAGCCAAGAAACTGCCAAAAAGATGCTCAAGCAGCAGTCCAAACAGTCCTGACCTCTGGTACCCATGACCACTCCCCGTGAGCCCTGGGAACTCAGAGGAGATCCTGTGATGATGAGGCTGCTGAAAAAGCCCCAGGCAGTCATTCAGCTCTCTGCCCTTTCTTATCCTCACTTTTCTTTTTCTCTGAAGACCATAAACCTGTTTGGGGAGGGTTCTGATAAGCCATGCTACCAGAAGTAATGATAGCAATGAGCAAAATTATGATGGGGACACTGTTCTAGCAGAACAATACTTTTTAAAATTATCTAATGTCCTCTTGGCTTTCTGGCTTTTTAAAAAATGTTTTCCATCCTGTTGTTGTAAGTGCACTACTGTGCTTAAGCCAAGCAGGCAACAGAAAGCTCTGACTTTAAAGCCATTTGGCGATAACACATCTGAACAGCCCAGGGTGGACCCATTGTTATCCACAGATAATTAACTGAAACTTGAGGCGACTTGCCACTGGGAGTTTCCACAGGCAGAGTCATTCTCTTGGTCTCGCTTGCTTTGGTAGCTGTGTCTTCTGTGTTTTCTAAGCCAGGGGCGGTTTGGATCTTCTCTCAATAAAATTCTGTGTTTTCGGGCAGAGGGACCTTGAAACCCTGCTTGGCCTCACAAAGACCTGCCACATGTGAGGTGTCCTCTCTCGTTTCTATAGGTCCGTGCTTTGATTCCTCTCTTGACTCTGAACCGCCATAGCCTGTACTGTTTCCTGGTCCCTTCCTTATTTGAGATAGCAGTGCACTTTCTGCCATGAATGTCAGAATTAGACCCTTTTTAATGTGCTTTTCAAAATGTGACGGCAGTAAATCCACTAAAGGAGCAGAGTCCCCCTCTCTGGATGGGCCAGCCCTGTGGGGACATTTGCGAGTCCCTCTCCCATCTCCCAGCCTGCAAATTCCAGCCCACCCAGTCCGTTGGCTTGAGTCAAGCAGGTGGTCTCACCGCTGGAGCCCCGCCTCCTCGCACTTTCCGGCTCCCACCTCCATGCATTGCCCATTCACGAAGCCACATCTCTCCTTACATTTGAAAATTCACCTTAAAGCCCACCACGTCTTCCAAGGAGCCTCCCCTGATAAAATGGGGATGAAGAACCCTCCAAAGCATGACTGACAAACTCCCAATAAACGAGAACACACACACACACACACACACGCCCCACAACAAACAGAGACACTCACAAAGAGAGAGCATGACATATTCCCTACTTACAAGATGTAGGCCTCTTAGGGCAAGGTGGGCAATTTTATACCAATAACCAATGAATCATTTCAAAAAATGAGGTGTTTTTAACATTCTTGGGGGTTACTCAGCGAAACACGGCTGTGTGGTCTCTCCCCCGCCAACCCTCCTCTTTGAATCTCTCTTCCTTTCCTTCTCAGTGTCTTAGATGCACAATTCCAAGGAAGCACCTGGTGTGAGTGACATGGATGACACTCAAGGAAGCTGGTTCTTGCAATACCTCCTGGGTGGCACCTCGTGACTTGAGACGAGCCATCAGGAAGTTTTAATGACTCCATGCCTGGATATTTCCTGGGAAAACATGTCTGCTATATTGGGATGAGGAACCAAATCCCTCTAGAAAAGGTCCTGCTGAAAGATGGAGTGGCGGGGGGCGTGCAGGGTGCCTGACAAGACTCAAGGTCCAGCCTCAGATAAGGATGCCGTAGAGGATAAGGATGCTCTCTAAGGAGCAGTGGTCCTGAGGCCGTCCCATCAGGGGCAGAACCACACCTGCTTGCTCTCATCAATGCTGTCTCAGGGGTCAGTGTTGAGGCCACTCATTGGGGAGCTGAGGGACGTGTGGCATAAGAGAACCAGGACAAGGAGAAACACAGATGGAAAGGCAGTAGCTGGTGATTAGAACATGGCTTCAGACACCACGGCCACAGAAGCGGTCTAGCTACAAAGCCACGCGGTGCAATCTTGAAGCAAAACGTTACTGATTTTGTGGTTGTAAAAACATACCTTCAACTGCAGAACTCAGTTTTATGACACCTTGAATAAAAACAAAAAGTCGCAGTTATAGAATGGACCCAAATTACTTTGCCAGGCTTCGCACATTACACACATGCTTCAAATCTGGATTGTTGTTCTTGTTGTTGTTGGCTTTTTGAGAATTTAAGTAAACAAACATCAACGTCAAAAACGAAGTAATTTTCAGTCATTGATTAAGCTTCATGAGTGTCTTCATCTCCCACTAGTATCACTTGGGAGCATTTTTCACTAAATAAAGGATTGGCCATGTTTTTGGATGAAACAAAGGCCAAATCTCACTAGTCTGACCGGCTATTTCTGTAGATAAGTCATACTGGATGAAGGATTGATAAAACTTAACTCAGAGGACATCAAGGCCTAGTATCTCCTACCTAAGCTGCGCATAGAGATCATCTGACAGGTGTTGGGACAGGGTTTCTGCTAAAATATGTAACAAGTGGTTAGAAACCATGGTGTGATCTGGCAACTTCCTTCTCTGGGGTGGTTGGACCAGAGGCCATTTCTGGTCTCCCGTGTTTACTGTTCCCATTCCCTGCAGATCAGTGGAGGGGCTGAGCTTGGCAAACTGATCATGAAGCAAACAGACACTACCCTTAACTGGATATCCACGTGACTTTTTGGTGAACTGAAAGGTCAAAATACTAAACTAAAATAAATTAGACCTGGTCCAATAATTTGATTTTGAAAGTTCATTTCTCTTCCTTGTAAGTCATAAGTATAAACAATATTTCCCAAACTCTGTGTGATAGCCACGATACCTTAGGCTGAAAAAACAAAAGTCTGCAGTTTCACTGTGTGGAAAGTCTGGTTCTCTTTCAAATGGGAGGCGTCTCAAATGAAAAATGGAAACAGAACGCTTTTCAATACTGGTAAACCAAACTGGTTATCAGCATGACCACCCACTGATTTTTGACAGATTCTATTCACAAAGAGACAAACTTGCTCTCTTTTATAACTTTCTGAGAAAAAAAAACTTTCTTTTAAGTTACCAGTTGAATTTCATCTTTCCGGTGGAACCAGTCATGTCTGGTCACTGTTTAACAAGGGGAAAAATATGCCTGTATTATGTGTGTATATTATGGGTTTTACCAATATAAGTGATGTATAGTACACAATCTATATATAATAATAAAATATACAGTCTTATTTATTGCAGCTTCCATGCAGCCAACAGATTCTCACAGAAGACTTTTGCTGATTTGGACCAAACTGTGGGATTCACAGCCAGCAAATCAATCATGACTTGACAAAAATAATGCTCTGAATTGCATCCCAATTTGTTCTTTTCCCAGTAAATTCATTATCATTATATCTTTTATGTGATATCTTGAACTATTAAGCTGTTCAAGTTTTATAGAAATTATTTTGATTAAGTTAAAACTTTTTCAACGTCAACACTATGAAAACACTCCCACTGTGGCCTATTTCAAGCTTCCAGCTTTGATGTCACTGGACGTGGCTTTGGGAAGAGATGAATGATAGCAAAACCATCATGTAGTAAATATTTCACCACACAAGGATAGCAGATGTACAGAACCCCAAGAGCATGGATAGTAAAATGTAGTCAATCAGGAAGTAAAGATTTTAAGGTATTTATCACCTTTGTTTTAACATAATTATAATTGCAAGTTTGTAATCATGGGTGTGTTTAATAATGGGTTTACAAAATTCCCAAAAATGTAACAGTTGGCTCTTGCAATCTGGTATGAACCAGGTCTGACACATCACGACTGTAACTGATGTTTCTTTTTACTCATGCCTGGAGAAGAGAATCTTGACCTTCAGAATACTTTGAGTTATTCACAAAATGGGTTATAATTTAACTGAACAAGCCAAATATGAATAAACTGAGCATTTACCATGATTTTGCCCATAATTTCACAACCTCTTAAACCTGTTATATGCAAAAAGATACTCTATAGAGATCACCTTGGAAATAACAGTCACTGAGCACCAACTAGGAGCACACGCTAAATGGACTTGGTCATCTTTCGGTCAGGCAACCATTCCAAGAGGTATGAGTCATTGGCATAGTAAGCGATGATTCTGTCTTTTTTGAACCGTAGAAGCTTCATGCAGGAAACAATCAAAGTATTGGTTTGTTTTTTTTTTTCACCCGTGTTTATTTTTGTGCATAACCATGGGTGTCAGCAACTGTCACTCAAGTGAAAGGACATCAGTGTGACCTAATCAGTGTGTGGAAACAGACTTGATGCAAAGCAAAGAAAGCAAGGAAGTCTACAGAATTTCTTATGGGAGATGTGGGTGGTGGTGGATGAGAGCTCAGGAATGTATTTATAGAGTGAGGGGGAAAAGATCTATTAAAAAACAAAAGTCTGACTTTAGAACTCTAATTATAAACATAATTTTAAATAGACACATGAGTTATTTGTCCCTCCATGTGAATTTCTCTTATGTTTTTTAAACCCCAAGTCCAGCTTTCCCCTATAGCAAGATAGGCTTTCATATTGCAAGGTAGTAACTATGTTATAGTGAAAATCTAGAATTGGCTAAATCTGGTTAGGGTGCTAATATTAACGTTATACAAAAACTTATAGAATGAAAAGATATTTCCTTTATCTTAAAATAGAAATATTTTAAAAAACATGAATATTTAAGAAATGATTGATGGTGCTGAAAAGCTACACGTAGCACTGCTGACTTCTAGGACACACAACACATTATCTGGTGACTGGCTGATGCTGACATTGCCTGGAATTAAGGGTAAGCCATAACACATACATAAATATATATACACACATGAATGCTCCCGTCCTCTGCCACATTTAATTCTTCATAGTCTTCCGAAATGTTTTTTCCACCTAATGACTCACTTCAATTGATCTAAAGTAATTCTTAGGAGAAAGTATCAGGTTAAAATAATTCATGCTAAAGTGTGAATGACTGGGGCTCACTAAAACCCTCCAATGACATCTCATTGTTTTTGAAATACTGGTTGAAGTTTTAGCCCTGGCCATCGAGGCCCTATGGGATGTATTCCTGCTTATTTTCTTACTACTTTTACTTCAGTTCGGGTGACTTCCTCCCTCACTCAAACGTTTTAACCACTTCATTTTTCCCTCTGTGCTTTGCAGCGCTAATTCCTTTTGCCCCCTGCTCTACCCTCCCGGCACTTGCTGCTCCCTCCCTCCCAAACCCCTGGATCTCCCCACAGCTAACTCTTTCTCTTCATTCAGCTGTTACTTCAAATGTCACTTTCTCGAAGTCCTTCCTTGATTACTGTACTTAGAGCAGACCCGGTAAGAACTCACTGGCCCGTTTCTCTCTTTTTCAGAGACATCACTCTGCTGACAAAGGTCTGTCTAGTCAAAGCTATGTTTTTTCCAGTAGTCATGTATGGATGTGAAAGTTGGACCATAAAAAAGGCTGAGTGCCAAAGAATTGATGCTTTTGAAATATGGTGCTGGAGAAGACTCTTAAGAGATGCTTGGACAGCAAGGAGATCAAACCAGTCAATCCTAATGGAAATCAACCCTGAATATTCATTGGAAAGACTGTTGCTGAAGCTGAAACTCCAATACATGGCCACCTGATGTGAAGAGACGACTCATTAGAAAAGACCCTGATGCTGGGAAAGATTGAAGGCAGGAGGAGAAGGGGACGACAGAGGATGAGATGGTTGGATGGTGTCACTGACTCAATGGACAAGAATTTGAACAAGCTCTGGGACATAGTGGAGGACAGGGACGTCTGGCATGTTGCAGTCCATGGGGTTGCAAAGAGCTGGACACAATTTAGGGACTGAACAACAATAACAACGTTACTACTAAAATTATCTTTTTGGTTTATTATTTGGTTCTTTGTTCTGGGGTGTCTTCCTCATTACAACACCGGCAGAAGGAGAGCAGGAATCTGGTCTTTCTTGCTTGCTGCTGTAACTCCGTTAGCTAGGACAGTGCCTGGCATACAGTAATTACTTAAAATATTTATCAAATGAAAAAGCGATCGTTCCCAAGTGTTTCCAGGGGTCAGAAAAGAAAATCTGATCTGTCCTAGCAAGTATAATTCAATAGTGGATATCACTGAGCAGAATACTGGATTTTATTCTTTTGACCAATGACTGTTTCTATTCAGAGACTGGTCTTCATGGAGGTTAGTGAACACTGATGTGTGGAGTGAAGATACATAAGTTACAGCAGAGATTTAGGCTTCAGGATTATAATGTTTAAAAGTGCCAAAGAAGTAAGTTTATCAATGTTAGGGCTAGGGTTGGAAAAAAGATCATGCTTTAAGTAGACTTCAAGGAATATTAGCTTATTGATTTTATATCCAAATATCTTTAGAATCTGTAGTTTCTTGCCTTTACTGTCATTGTGCTCAGTTGCTCAGTCGTGTTCGATTCTTTGAGACCCCATGGACTGTAGCCCCCCAGGCTCCTCTGTCCATGGGATTTCCCAGGCAAGAATACTGGAGTGGGTAACCTTTCCCTTCTCCAGGGGATCTTCCTAATCCAGAGACTGAACCCAGGTCTCCCGCATTGCAGGTGGATTTTTTACCATATGAGCCACCAGGGAAGTCCAACCCTGGGCCAAATTTTCACAGTAATGTTCACATAAATCTGTATGATAAGGTATATATAGAGAAACAGGAACTAAGAAAGAACCATTCAGTTTTTAATAATCTCCTTCCAATGCACTCTTATACTGTAGCTGGAACAATCTTTTCAAAGTGAAGTGAAGTGTAGTGAAGTCGCTTAGTCGTGTCCGACTCTTTGCGACCCCATGGACTGTAGCCTATTAGGCTCTTCTGTCCATGGGATTTTCCAGGCAAGAGTGCTGGAGTGGATTGCCATTTCCTTCTCCAGGGGATCTTCCTGACCCAGGAATCGAACCCCGGTCTCCCGCATTGCAGGCAGACGCTTTACCATCTGAGCCACCAGGGAAGCCCAATCTTTTCAAAAGGCAAGTCCAATTATGTGATATCCCTTACCTTTTAAAAGTCTTCAGTGGCGCTTCATTATTTTTGAGATGAAAGCCTTAACATGATTTGCAAAGCCCTGCATGATGTCACCCAGAGTGGAATAAAAATGGTCACAAATCCTTCGTACACCTCCCATAGACAGATGTGGGTTATGTCCCCTTTTCTTGAATGAGGGCAGCTCTGAGACTGCTTTGACGATTAAAATGCAGCATCAGCGATGCCCGCATCATGTTTGTGCCCAGGCTTTATGAAACAGGCAGCCTCTTTTTTTCTCTTGGAGCCCTCCCTCTGGAAACCCTAACATACCAGGTTGGAAGCCCTTGGACTGCCCTGATGGAAAGACCAGGTGGAGACATTCTGGCAAACAACATCTGCCGAGGGAAGAAGCTAGAAGGCCTTGAGAAGACTGCTGGTGACAGCTTGGAGGACAGGGGAAAACGGCCACTGCGCCCCCCAGACTGGGAGACTGCAGGAAGCGCACTCTTCTGATGTAGAGACGGAACGCTCGGCAACACTGTCCCCTGCAGTAACGTGGAAACTACAAATATCCCTGATGAATTTATAGATTTGAGTAAGGAGATTTCCCGGTAGAATGCTTAAAGTGCCAGTTGGTTCATTAAAATGTGTCATATGATAAAATATAGATAAAGATGAGGTTTTTTTTTTTTTTTTAAGGAACTGTTCAGTTTTCAAGCGAAATTTAGAAAAAAATAGAGCTAGTACTTGTTGGTTTAAAAAAGATGAAAGGGTTTCACATTCCTAATCTTTTCAAAGGCATAAGTCTCTCAACCTAGAAATTGATTGATATTGGAGAACATCTCAAGGGGGTGGCCAGAAGAACCTTTTTTATAACTTCAGAAAGACTTAAGTATATGCCTCACAAACCTTCTAAGAGAGACAAACGCTGCTGAAAATCCTCAGGGTGGGGGTCCCCACAGCACCCTGACTGAGCCCAGGCCAAAGCAGGGACTGTCTTGAGGAGAACTGAGGATGTATGCTTTGTCTAACAGAGTGAAGTCTAATAAGATTCATAGGAAGGAAGTCTAATAAGATTTATAACTTAGAAGGTGGAACCAAGCATTTTCAGGGTGGTGGCTAGAACTGCTGAGAGTCTGGGAGCAGGACTGGGCCCCTCAAATTAAGGAACCAGCAGTATATGGATTTCAGAACTGCTGGATGCCAGTCATGGCTCTATGCCTCTTGCTCCCCCACTCTTTGAATGAACATGCTCAATGCACTGATCTCACCCCTGTGTTATTGATCTCACCCCTGTGTTATCAGTCATCCGGTCCCATCACTTCATGGGAAATAGACGGGGAAACAGTGGAAACAGTGTCAGACTTTATTTTTTGGGGCTCCAAAATCACTGCAGATGGTGACTGCAGCCATGAAATTAAAAGACGCTTACTCCTTCGAAGAAAAGTTATGAGCAACCTAGATAGTATATTCCAAAGTAGAGACATTACTTTGCCGACTAAGGTCCGTCTAGTCAAGGCTATGGTTTTTCCAATAGTCATGTAATGGATGTGAGAGTTGGACTGTGAAGAAGGCTGAGTACCGAAGAATTGATGCTTTTGAACTGTGGTGTTGGAGAAGACTCTTGAGAGTCCCTTGGACTGCAAGGAGATCCAACCAGTCCATTCTGAAGTAGATCAGCCCTGGGATTTCTTTGGAAGGAATGATGCTAAAGCTGAAACTCCAGTACTCTGGCTACCTCATGTGAAGAGTTGACTCTGGAAAAGACGTGATGCTGCGAGGGACTGGGGGCAGGAGGAGAAGGGGACGACAGAGGATGAGATGGCTGGATGGCATCACAGACTCGATGGACGTGAGTCTGAGTGAACTCCGGGAGTTGGTGATGGACAGGGAGGCCTGGCATGCTGCGATTCATGGGGTCGCAAAGAGTCGGACACGACTGAGCGACTGAACTGAACTGAACTGTGTTATCAGTATACGCTGGGTGTGTGTGTGTGTGTGTGTGTGTGTGTGTGTAGTGGGGCTATGATATACATTTCATTTCAGTTCACAAGTCTTTATATTAAGAGAAACTGTATCAGAGAACTACATCAAAGATGCCTTATTGGCACTTGACCCTTACTTATTTTATTATTTTTTTTTAAACTAATTTATGTATTTATTTACTGGCTGCACCCCAAGGCGTGTGGGATCTTAGTTCCATGACCAGGGATTGAACTCGAGACTCCTGCATTGAAAGCACAGAGTTTTAATCACTGGACCACTAGGGAAGTCCCTAGATCATTATTAAGATGGTCAGAATCTGGACCTCAAACTTGAACTTCATGCCCTAAGGAGATGACATTTCTGGACGGCTTTAAGAATAAGGATATTTTGCCTACAGGGGAATGTAAATAGTTTGCGTCTGATGATGAACCATGGCTGACTAAAGATGACCACAAATTATTTGAAAGGGTTCACGTTGAGAACACTTGTTCTCCTTGTCCCAGGTGGGTCCTATGACTGTTCTGATCAATACAATGCCTTGGAAATGATGCCATCTGGCCAGACCTTAATACTTCCTGTCTCCTGGGCACTCTCCCTGGGAGCCCTGAGCTGCCACGTCAGACGCCCTGACGTGGCAGTATTGCAGGGGCCACTTACGGATGCTCAGCAGCTTCAGCTGAGCACACTCTTCCAGACACTGAAACCAAGGTAGCAGCGTTAGTCGTTCATTTGTGTCCGACTCTGTGACTCTAGGAACTGTAGCCCTCTGGGCTCCTCTGTCCCTGGGATTCTCCAGGGAAGAATCCTGGAGTGGAATGCCATCCCCTTCTCCAGAGGATCTTCCTGACCCAGGGATCGAACCCATGTCTCCTGCATTGCAGGCAGATTCTTTACCACCTGAGCTATAAGGAAGATCCTGAAACCAAGGTACCAGGTGAATAATTCCATCCTGGATCTCCTAGACAGCCCAACCTCCAGTTGAATGTGAAACAGAAGAATCACCCAAGTGAACCCCATGTAAGTTCATGTTCCATAAGATTGTAGGATAAAAATAAAGGGGTTGTTTATCAGCTCCTTTACTACATTTTGCAGTCATAGCAACAGGTAACTGAACTTGAGCTCCAATTCTCTGACCTTACCTGGCATCTCATGTGGGGCCCTAATTGGGAAACCTTAAAATAGAAACGACCAGCTTTGCGGTCCCAAACAGACACTAAGATGGCGTCCGGCGGAAGCGATGGGGGCGTGGTCTATGTTGTCAAAACTTCTCATTGGCTCTCTTGGTTTCCGTGTAAGTGGACAGCGCCTGATCACTATAGACTCCTGTTATAATGATAGCACATGACGATTTGACCTTTAACGTGATTGGTGCAACTCCCCCCCTGCTTGCCTTTATAAGCAGGGAGCTTGCAGCAATAAAGCGGAACTGCACTAGACGGAACCCCTGTCACGTCTTATTGTCTCTTGCTCGCCGAGGGGCTGGGTTGGTGGACAGCAGGCTCACTTTTCCTCGGGACCCCTCAGCTCTCTGCTGAGGGAAGTTCCACTGCCACTCTCTCTTTCTGCGGAGCGCCCCCTGCAATCTCAGCCCCTAATAATCTGTACTCTGGTCACACCACCCTTCCAGTTCTTTTAATATTAACATGTGCATTCCCTCATTTTTCTTGATCTTCCAGCTCTTAGCTTATGACGATTTTCTCAGGGAGGTTCACCCTGACCCTCTAAAATTAGTTCCTTTGTTACAGCAGATTCTCCTGCAAGAACTGTGTCCCTTTTGGAGCAGTTATCTCTGTGATTATTTCATGAATGCCAGCCTCCACTTCTAGACTGTGAGCAAGCCTCTTTGATCATCACTGATTTTCAGAGTCCAGTAGTGTGTCTACACATAAGCACTGAATAAATATTTAAGCAGATGAACAGAATTATTTGATGCAGCAGATAAGGACTCACTCCTCACCAGCAGCTTTAATAACTGTGTCACTACTCTTCCTGAAAGATGATGCTGTGAAAGTGCTGCACTCAATATGCCAGCAAATTTGGAAAACTCAGCAGTGGCCACAGGACTGGAAAAGGTCAGTTTTCATTCCAGTCCCAAAGAAAGGCAATGCCAAAGAATGCTCAAACTACCACACAATAGCACTCATCTCACACGCTAGTAATGCTTAAAATTCTCCAAGCCAGGCTTCAGCAATATGTGAACTGTGAAATTCCAGATGTTCAAGCTGGTTTTAGAAAAGGCAGAGGAACCAGAGATCAGATTACCAATATCCTCTGGATCATCGAAAAAGCAGGAAGAGTTCCAGAAAAACATCTATTTCTGCTTTATTGACTATGCCAAAGCCTTTGACTGTGTGAATCACAAGAAACTGAAAAATTCGTCAAGAGATGGGAATACCAGACCACCTGACCTGTGTCTTTAGAAACCTGTGTGCAGGTCAGGAAGCAACAGTTCGAACTGGACATGGAACAACAGACTGGTTCCAAATAGGAAAAGTAGTTATGTCAAGGCTGTATATTGTCACCCTGCTTATTTAACTTATATGCAGAGTACATCATGAGAAACGCTGGGCTGGAAGAAGCACAAGCCGGAATCAAGATTTCCAGGAGAAATGTCAATAACTTCAGATATGCAGATGATACCACCCTTATGGCAGAAAGTGAAGAAGAACTAAAGAGCCTCTTGATGAAAGTGAAAGAGGAAAGTGAAAAAGTTGGCTTAAAGCTCAACATTCAGAAAACGAAGATCATGGCATCCGGTCCCATCAGCTCATGACAAATAGATGGGGAAACAGTGGAAACAGTGGCTGACTTCATTTTTCTGGGCTCCAAAATCACTGCAGATGATGACTGCAGCCATGAAACTAAAAGATGCTTACTCCTTGGAAGGAAAGTTATGACCAACCTAGATAGCATATTAAAAAGCAGAGAGATTACTTTGTCAACACAGGTCCATCTAGTCAAGGCTGTGGTTTTCCCAGTAGTCACGTTTGGATGTGAGTTGGACTGTGAAGAAAGCTAAGTGCTGAAGAATTGATGCGTTTGAACTGTGGTGTTGGAGAAGACTCTTGAGGGTCCCTTGGACTGCAAGGAGATCCAACGAGTCCATCGTAAAGGAGAGCAGTGCTGGGTGTTCATTGCAGGGACTGATGTTGACGTGGAAACTCCAATACTTTGGCCACCTGATGTGAAGAGCCGACTCACTTGCAAAGACCCCGATGCTGGGAAAGATTGAGGGCAGGAGGAGAAGGGGACGACAGAGGATGAGATGGCTGGATGGCATCACTGACTCGATGGACGTGAGTCTGAGTGAACTCCGGGAGTTGGTGATGGACAGGGAGGCCTGGCGTGCTGCAGTTCATGGAGTCGCAAAGAGTCGGACACAACTGAATGACTGAACTGAAGTGATTCTTTCTCACACATTGTGGACTTTTGGATTCAAAGCCATTGTAACTGGGGAAAACTAAGTCACTTTAGTTGTGTCTGACCCTTCTTGACCCTATGAACTGTAGTCCGTCTGGCTCTTCTGTCCATAGGCATTCTCCAGGCAAGAATACTGGAGTGGGATGCCATGCCTTCCTCCAGGGGATCTTCCCAACCCAGGATCTAACCCACGCTTCTTGTGTCTCCTGCGTTGGCAGGCGGGTTCTTTACTACTAGTGCCACCTGGGAAGCCCAGTGTGACTTAACATCTGTCTGTGACAGCAGCTCAGCACAAATGAAGTTGCTGAAGTTCCTTTTGGTCATCTCTGTGCAAAGAAAAGGAAGTTGACGATTGCTTCTGGGCGTATGTGGGCATAGGAGAGCAGAGGAAAAGAAAACAGACAATCAGTGTTCTCACATTTATGTCTTGGCTGGAAATTGGGGAGCTCTCCTGAGAATCGAAAGGATGGTAACTCAACTTTCTAAATGATTTCTAAATTTAAGTTTTGAAATAATTTCTTACTGGATTGTGAGCTCTTCTCAGCTTTACCCTTTTGTCTACAACTGTGGCCGGAAAAATAATGGGAAGGCTGATGTTTGGGTGAAAGATTCTATATCTTCTATTACCTCTGCTTGCAAGACTATTTTCTGAATATCTAGTTTGCAGTCTACTGTTTTTTTCTTGTTTTAAATGTATTGCCCTACTTATTGAGTCTTGCGTATGTGGGAAATAGATGGATCCATTGGAAGCTGTCTTTCTTAAAAATCTTCCGCTGTTTCCTTAAGTCCTTTGTCATTTTTGCTGTATGTGAAATGAGGTCCTTATAAATGTCCTTAAAACGTCTATTTCATAATTTTAAAAGGCTTTTCCTTTGCTTTGTACAGCTCTCTTAACAGCAGTCCTCAAATGGGCTGGTGTACAATATACTTTTTTAGTTTTAATTTTGATTGTTTAATGTTAGCTGAACTGCACAGCTTGAGGGATCTTTGTTCCTAGACTAGGATCAAACTGGGTCCACAGCAGTGAAAGCCCAAGTCTTAACCACTGGATTGCCAGGGAATTCCCTTCAATTTCTCTTTTTATTTCATATTGGAGTTCCCCAATGGTTCGCTGGTAGAGTCCACCTGCAATGCAGGAGACGTGGGTTCCATTCCTGAGTGGCGAAGATCCTCTGGAGGAGGAAAGGGAAATCCACTCTAGTATTCTTGCCTGAAAAAGCCCTTGGACAGAGGAACCTGGCGGGCTATAGTTCAAAGGGTCTCAAAGAGTTGGACAGGACTGAGTACTCCAAAAGTTGGCCAATTAACAATGCTGTCATAGTTTCAGGTGGACAGCAAATGGACTCAGCCATACATATACATGCATCATTCTCTCCCAAACTCCCCTCCTATCCAGGCTGCCACATAACATTGAGCAGAGTTCCCTATGCTGCATACCTACTATATATATATTTTTAACGAGGGTTTAGTAGGGCTCCGATAAACTGCCAACATCCGTTGGATCATCAAAAAAGCTAGAGAATTCCAGAAAAACATCTACTTCTGGTTTACTGACTATGCCAAAGCCTTTGTGTGGATCACAACAAACTGGAAAATTCTTAAAGAGATGGGTCAGACCACCTGACCTGTCTCCTGAGAAATCTGTATTCAGGTCAAGAAGCAACAGTTAGAACTGGACATAGAACAACAGACTGGTTCCAAATCTGGAAAGGAGTATGTCAAGGCTGTATATTGTTACCCTGTTTATTTAACTTATATGCAGAGTACATCATGAGAAATGCTGGGCTGGAAGAAGCATAGGCTGGAATCAAGATTGCCAGGAGAAATATCAATAACCTCAGATATGCAGATGACACTACACTTAGGGCAGAAAACGAAGAAGAACTAAAGAGCCTCTTGATGAAAGTGAAAGAGGAGAGTGAAAAAGTTGGCTTAAAGCTCAACATTCAGAAAACTAAGATCATGGCATCTGGTTCCATTACTTCATGGCAAATAGGTGGGGAAACAATGGAAACAGTGACAGACTTTATTTTGGGGGGCTCCAAAATCACTGCAGATGGTGACTGCAGCCATGAAATTAAAAGATGTTTACTCCTTGGAAGAAAAGTTATGACCAACCTAGATAGCATATTAAAAAGCAGAGACATTACTTTACCAACAAAGGTCCGTCTAGTCAAAGCTATGGTTTTTCCAGTAGTCGTGTATGGATGTGAGAATTGGACTATAAAGAAAGCTAAGTGCTGAAGAATTGATGCTTTTGAACTGTGTTGTTGGAGAAGATTCTTGAGAGTCCCTTGGATTGCAAGGAGATACAACCAGTCAATCCAAAAGGAACTCAGCCCTCAATATTCACTGGAAGAACTGATGCTGAGGTTGAAACTTCAGTACTTTGGCCACCTGATGTGAAGAACTGACTCACTGGAAAAGACCCTGATGCTGGGAAAGATTGAAAGCCAGAGGAGAAGGGGACGACAGAGGATGAGATGGTTGGATGGCATCACCGACTCAATGGACATGAGTTTGAGTAAGTTCTGGGAGTTGGTGATGGACAGGGAGCCTGGCGTGCTGCAGTCCATGGGGTCGCAAAGAGTCGGACACGACTGAGCGACAGAACTGAAAACTGAATCAGATTTCCATGTACACATACTATTCATAATATAATTTAAAAGAAAACACTCCCTAGATGGCAGGGCTACTATGTAGACAGACATATTCCTCCTCATCTGAGCGGGTCCACAAACTCTGGGACGTCGCCCATGTCCACGGTTCTGATTTGTATCCCCATCCCTGCGCGCACAATACTGTACTTGTCCCTTTTGAACATGTAACAGATTAAAGAGCTGGGCAGGAGGCAGATGCAGAAACACCTTTGATCTCTCATCCTTGGGGGTTAAGGGAGGGCAGACACCTGGCGGCTGCTGAGCCGGAAACAAAACACAGGCGGGATTGGAATTACCTTCAAGGGAGCCGCAGCTCCGCGGAGGAGGCAGCTGGACGCGCCGCGTGGGCGCGAGGGGAGGAGGGCCAGTGTTGGGCTGAGGACGCTAGAGCCCCAGCGAGGTGAAATCCGGCTAGCCGGGGGCTGCTTACATTCCTTAGGCAGAGGATTGGGAAGATCAGGCAGCTGCACTGAGCAAAAAATTGAAGTCATTCTTTTACAAATAGTATTGCAAAACGTTCAGCTGTGCGCAACTGCTGAAAGGCAATTTTGACGGCAATTCAGGAAGCTTTCAAAGAAAGGATGTTTTTCAACTTTTTTTTTTTTTCTCCTTAGCGAAACTCTCTTTATTAGGGATTTCACCTTTGCAACAGGATGCTGTGAAGGGTCTTAGCCAAAACAGGATCTGGAGCATTTCCTGTGATCTTTGGTGAAATCGTATTGCCCCCTGGCGTTTGCGTGCTGTTCTACAGCGTCACGCTGAAAGCCCAGAGAATGCCAATCAAGTCGTCCAAGGAGGCTGCTTCCAGTCTTACCCGCGGTCCGAGGAGAACATAGACGTGGTTTGACAAGACAAGGAATGAAAATTTAAAATTCAGATTCTTAGGACTTCCCTGGTGGTCCAGTGGCTAAGACTCTGTGCTCCTCTTGCAGGAGGCCGGGGTTTGGTCCCTGGTCAGGAAACTAGATCCCACATGCTGGAATTAAGACCAGCGCAGCCAAATAAATAGCTAAATAAAAAAATAAAATTCAGATTCTTTTCTTCTGTACCGTCTGCAGCATCTTCTGAGATTTTCAAGTGGCTCTTGAAAGAAATTTATCAGATGATAATCCGCCACTTTTTTTTTTGTATATAAGTTTTCATGTGAGTGACTTTCACACCCATTTTTTTCAGAACAAACTCAAATATCTCCTGTGTTGTAAAACCTTTCCTGGAATCTGCTCCCTGTTTTGTACAAACCTGAACTTTCCCACCTTTCTCTGCCGTCATGTTTCTTTCTCTGATAGAAACTTGAAATCGAGGATTACACCTGATTTCTGTTTGTATTCACCGTGACTAGCAAGGTGCCCGGCAGCCAGTATATGTCAACAAAAAGTGTGTTGTTCGTTGGTTGCATGTAACAATGCTACTCACAAAAGGATCAACTACACTTCCTAATCAACAGCAACTGAATATCACTATGCCCACAGAGTTGGAGGAAGGAGAACGGTCCTCGTATGGGACATAGAGGGTCCTTACGCACCCTGAAACTGCACAGGCACAGTGTCCAATTATGGAGGAGAATGGTTAGAATAACCCAAGATTAGACTATCTCTACCTCTAATAATCTACAAAAAATCATTCAAACTTCTGTTTCTTCCCCCGATGAACCTCTGCTCTAGAAAGATCATGAGCATATTCATTGTCACCAATTTAATAACAAGTTTCTTGGGGCAGACATTTCTAGGAGTAAGTGCAGTTTCTGAATGATGTTCTTGAAGATGCGGAGGCATGTTGACTGAGGCCATTGTCTGTCCCTGAACTGAGTGACAATGAACAGATGTGGGGTCTAGGGCAGGTTATGGGTATTGAGGGGCAGTCTATTTAAAGGAATAGGAACTGTGAATCAAGGGTGCCTCTACTTGAGTATGAAGTATACATAGATGTCACCTTAGGGCAGAGAAATGATCAGATCTGAAGATTCTATTATAGGGGATGGGTGGGGAGGATGATGCTGTTAGCAAGACTGCTTTTTAGGTTGTAATATTGTCATATTAATACTAATCCATAAAAGCTCCTTGAAGTCATTTATTATGCTTTTATTTAGTTAAAATAAAAAAATTTCAAGGAAGGAGGCCCTTGTAACAGAGGCACAATTCATGGTTATTAAAAGCTCGGTTTTTTTTTTTTAATTATTACATGCTAGTGACTTTACTTTTTATTGGTGTTGGCCTCACTCTGAAGCTTGCAGGACCCCCTGACCAGGGATAGAACCCAGCTCCTCGACCCAGTGGAAACGTGGAGTCCTTACCACTGGACTGCCAGGGAATTCCCAAGAGCTGGAATTTTGGAGTCAAACTGAATAGGTACAAATATTGACTGGGTCACTGACCAGCCACTTGACCTGGGAAAAGCCTCTAAACTTTTCTATGTCTCAGTTTCCTCAATGATCAAAAGGAGGCTGGTGCTGGTAAACATCTCTAGTGTTTACTGCTGGGGAGGATCATGTGAGTTTCCCATTATGAGCAGCTAAGGGGAGACTAAAAAAAAAATTCTTACTGTTGAAGAAATCCATTCTATGAAGACTCATTCATGTCCTACTCTTTGCGACCCTGTGGACTCTAGCCCACCAGGCTCTTCTCTCCATGGTATTCTCCAGACAAGAATACTGGAGTGGGTAGTCATTGCTTTCTCCAGAGGATCTTCCTGACCCAGGGATCAGTCCCAGGTCTCCTGCATTGCAGGTCTCTTCTTAACCATTTGAGCCACCAGGGCAGCCCCTGAGACATCATTAAAACCCCCGAATACAAAGGAATATGCAGGTAACAGAACTGTAATAGAGCACAGCTAAGGGCTTCAAGGCAGTTGCTCGGCACCACCTACTCTGTTACCAGGCAAACCGTACCATTAGTGGCCCTGCTCAGCCATTGGTCAGTGCTGCAGTGGGCCCTTCTCCCAAGCGACCAACTGTCAGTGAGCGGCCGTTAGTGGCCCCGCTCAGCCATTGGTCAGTGCTGCAGTTGGCCCCACCCACAAACAAGCATCTGTCAATAGATGACCTAGTGGCGCATGCAGCCAAAGGTGGGTGGAGTAGTGGTTGTCATGTGGAGAATCAGGTAAGAGGCAGATCCTCTCTTTCTCCCTGGGGGCCCACCAGTTCACCTGGCCTTGGGCCAATGGGTGGGTCCTGCAGGGACCCAGAGCCCTCACCAGGGTCACCCACTTGCCGAGCCCAGGCCTTGAGGCAGTGGTGAACCTCTCCCCCAGCCCTGCCTCTGTGACCTAATGGCAGTGGCCGCCTGTATAGGTCACACTCTGAGGGACCTGCCCCGGCTGTGCAGGCGGCCTGAGGAGCCTGAGGGCCAGCTGGGTCCTGGGCTTCTGGCTCCCTCAGTGATAGCAGCTGGGCAGGCTCTGGGGACCCAGCCCTGAGGAAGCCATCAGCTGAGCTCTGCCTCCTCTCAGCCAGGACTGGGCCTCAGAAGGGTAAAGTTGTGTCTGGGGACTGTGACCTTTCTTGTCAGAACAGAGAATAACATTTGTTTGGTGGAGGTTTACAGAAACATTGTTACCTGACCATGAAAACGAGTGCTAGTTGCTCAGTGTGTCGACTCTTTGTGACCCCATGGACTGTAGCCTGCCAGGCTCCTCTGTCCATGGAATTCTCCAGGCAAGAGTACTAGACTGGAGTGCCATTCCCTTCTCGGGGAATCTTCCCGACCCAGGAATTGAACCCTGGTGTCCTGCATTGCAGGCGAATTCTTTATCATCTGAGCCACCAGGGAAGCCCAGTAAGAGGATATATAAGCCTCAAATTCTAACTAATACCTCCTTGAATATTTTCCTGTGAATTCCCACAGGCACCTGAATTAAAATTGTGTTTTTTCCCCCAGCAAATCTGTCTTTGGTTAGTTTAATTTGCAGGCCTCCAAGAACAGAGCATAAGAGGGTAGAGGGGAAATATTTCCTCCCCAACACATTCCTATATGACTTTGGCCAAATATCGTACTGTACTATGTTAAATCTCTACAAGGTGCCTCAGAACTAGCTTGGCACCTTGCTTCAGAATATCCTCAGTTTACAGAGCTGTGGCAAACTTAAGTCCACCATAAATGAGCAATAGAATGCCCCATGTAATTACTGATGTGTTAGTATTTGTAGAGCATCTTTGAACAATGGCTGACAAATACAAGTTCTAGATAAGTGTTTGTTATTAATAGATAAAAATATTCACTTCATTGTACAATCCTAATCTTTAAGACAAAGTCATGCAGACTCATTCTAGGGTTCCAAGCCTGCTAGATACCTATTTTGTCTTGTACTGCATCTTTATAACGTTGCACATATGATGATGTAAACAGTGAATACTGTTAAGAAAGCTAAAACTTTTAATTGTTGGAATAAGATAATCATTGTGAGTTCATTTTAGCTAACCGTTCTGTCTTCTCAAGTGTAACTGAGAATGCCATTTTTAAATGTGTGCAAGGCATATTCAGACTTATACAAAAGGGACCAGGGGGATTACTGGAGAGATAAATGGTGGTAATAACCACTAACAATGGTGTAAAATTATGCATCCTGGGGGAGCCTGGAAATGTATATTCTTTTTCAGGAGGAGAAGAGCCTTAGAAAATTGGGTCTCTAATGTGATTTCTAAAGGCAGATGATCATCAGTGAGCAAAATGGGGCTTCTGGGGAATTCCAGTGCATTCCAAGCAAACCTAGCAACTGATAGCTTCCTGGACAGCTGTTTCTTCCATCTACTCCCCCAATTCTTTTTGTTAGTTGTCAGCTAAATCTTTATGTGAATGTAACAGCCACTCTGCAGAAACAAATTTGTCTTAGAGGTTTTTATTTTCATCTGGCAAATGATGTGCAAAAATTCTGACTGTCATTCTCAAAGCCTACAGTGAAAATGCAAGGGTAGAGTTTCTACAAATGCAATCAAGCATAACATTGTGTTAGGTTTAGGAGATATTTCTAAGTCATTTCTATTTCAATGTCTCCAAATGTATAGGACAATTCTGCTTAAATTAACCATGTGCGCGTGCTAAGTCGCTTCAATCGTGTCCGACTCTTTGTGACCCTACAGAATGTAGCCCGCCAGGCTCTTCTATCCATGGAGTTCTCCAGGCGAGAATACTGGAGTGGGTTGCCATGCTCTCCTCCAGGGGATATTCCCGACCCAGGGATCAAACCCACATTGGCAGGTGGGTTCTTTACCACTAGCATCACCTGGGACACCCTATATTAACCATATCCTAAAACTGACAACTGTCAAGTAAGCATGTGTGTGTGTGCACGCGTGTGCGTGTTCGCTCAGTTGTGTCTGACTCTTTTATGACCCCATGGACTGTATCCCACCAAGTTCCTCTGTCCATGAAATCTTCCAGGCAAGAATAAAGCTTACTGGTCTATAAGTCACCTAACATTAATTTTTCCATAACTAAGCACATTGAGATCAGGTCAGTCTATTAGTTTTATGTTATTATGATTATTTTTAATCAAAACTATCTATGTATGTATATATGTATGGCTGAGTCCCTTCAGTATCCACCTGAAACTATCACAACATTGTGAATTGGCTATACCCAACACAAAATAAAAAGTTAAAAAAAAAGAATATCTATGAATGGTGACAAAAGTTGACTAGACTTATTGAGGTGGTAATTCTACAATATAAACAAACATTGAATTGTTATGCTATATATCTGAAACTAACATAACGTTAGCTGTCAATCATACTGCAAAAAAAAACCAACAATGTCTGAGACGGCTAAGCTGCTTGACTCTTGTTTGAAACTATTTCCTTGCCTCCCATCACAGAATTTTCGAAATCTTTCAGATGGTGAATGACATTCTGGGTTATTTGGCCCTTACTACTTCTTCCTTTATCTTAGACCACGAGCATCCTCATCCTCCCTCCCTACTACTAATCTCTGTCTTCCAGTGACACTGGCTTTTTCATTAATAGTTAACTTTTTCTTCTCATTCCTGGCCTTTGCCCTTTGCTGTTCCCTCACCTGGAAATTCAAGGAAGACTTCCTTGAAGAAAGGGCAGTGAATTTTCCCTGACCACACACTTCACAGTTGATCTAGAATCCTAACACCTTTATTTATGTCTTTATAGCACCTTGTAACTGAGGTAAACAATTATATACATAAACATTACCACCCCTCCCCCTACCCAAATCTCAGATTATCTGCTCCTTGAAATTGGGGCAGAGCCTGAGTCTGTAATATTGCTGTGTCTTCAGGAGCAGCCCAGTGTGTGGCACACAGTAGGTGCTCAATAAATGCTTGATAAACATGGAAAGCAACTCTTAAGCCTCAGTTCAGTTCAGTCGCTCAGTCGTGTCTGACTCTTTGCGACCCCGTGAATTGCAGCACGCCAGGCCTCCCTGTCCATCACCAACTCCCGGAGTTGACTGTAATTCATGCTTTCCTGCTTCATGGCTGTGTGTGCTTGTGTGCTAAGTTGCTACAGTCATGTCTGATACTCTGTAACCCCATGGATTGTAGCTCACGAGGCTCCTTTGTCCTTAGGATTCAAGAATACATGGTGGGTTGCCATACCCCCGTCCAGAGGTTCTACCCGACTCGGACTGAACCCGAGTCTCTTATCTCTTGTGCATTGGCAAGTGGGTTCTTTACCACCAATGGCCCCACTTGAAAAGCCCTTATTGGTATGTGTTGGGGGAATGTAATTATAAGATCCTTGTAAGTAAAAGAGGAGCGCAGGAGGGTCAGGGGCCAAGTGATGCAGAGAGAGGATTTGGCTGGCATTGGTGCCTCTGAAGATGAAGGAAGGAGCCACCAGCCAAGGAATATGAGTGGCTTCTAAGGGACGAAAAAGGAAAGAAATGGGTGCTTCCACAGAGACCCCAGAGGGTACTCAGTATCCCTGCCTGCCATCTTGATTTTAGCTCAGTGAACCCCCATTCATACTTCTAGCCTCTCAGAGGTAATACATTTGAGCTAAGCCACCAAGTTTCTCATAATTTATCACGGCAACTACAGGAAACTGACACAGGCACCCTCTCTCAAGTCTTCACATCGAGGGTACCTTTGGGTGCTTCAGCTGATGGGTGCCCAACTAGGAGGATTTTCTGATTATATTACCTCATTTTCATTTCATAAAATGGAAAGATGGTTTTAAAAATTAAGGATAATACTAATCATGTGAGCATAGAAAACACCATAATAGAAAGGTTGACTTGCTTTGCTATAGTACTTTGTTAATCATTGTTAAACACATTACACATTAAGCAAACAGGGTGATGATCTTATCAGAGTTGATAAGAAATTGGCTCCCAAATTTAGAATTATCAAGAATAATGAAGAACATCTGCTTTTTAAAATGAGGAACTGAGAGAATTTCCTGGCTGCCCAGTGGTTGGTGGGAGGAGGGTGTGCGGGGAGTAGGTTCAATCCCTGGTGGGGGAATGAAGATCCCACAAGCTGTGTGGTATGGCCAAAAAAAAAAAAAACAACAACAACAGAGAGTTCTAAATATATCAAGCTTTGAGAATATTAACTAATTATGTGAAGTCACTACAATGGAAAGGTGCTTTTAGAAATACTGAAAGTATTGAAGGTGCAGGTAGGAATTAAAAAATGACTTGTAGAACCATATAAAATATTTTCATAAGAAAAAACTGGAAACTTAATGCCAAAACACCTAAGCAGAGCACATGTTATTACCATAAGCAAAAATATGTAAGGTGATGATAAAAATTGCCAGAGAAGACAAATGACCAACCTATCATACAAAAAGAGAAATTCTGAACAAAAGGCAGCTCTCTCCTAAGGAGTACAATGATTATCCAAACCTTAAAGATGGACTTAAAATTTAATCACATTATAGGACACAATTATTGTCCATCCAAAATATATGTAGTTCATAGTCATCAACTCTCCATTTCTTGATTCACAGGGAATAATATGTGTGACTTAAAATCAGACAGAGGTATAAACTACAAAGTTTAAATCCAGCACTGGGAAGGGAAGCAGGAGGAGGTAATGGTCGGAAATGGAGCAGATGCAACTCTAGGGGGCATCCTGGCGACCGAAGGGAAAGATGGAAGTAATTCTGAAAAGTCATAGCAAAAAAGAAAAACGTGAAATACCTCTTCATGTAAAGCTACTTCAATATCTTAGAACAAACTTTAGAATGTTGCTGTTGGTAATATTTGCCTTTCTCCTATTTAAGGCATTTTATTCTAGGTATATATATATATATATAAAAAGACAAAACAAAAAGAAACAGAAATGTGTTCCATCTAAAGATGACAAACAGGTTGAGTTAAGGAATGGGTTAAGGGGTAGCCTGGGATGGTTTGCAAACACCTGGGAGTGTCTGCACTCCCACTGCACTCACTGCCCCCATCCTCCACCCCCTGTGGATTCTTCACATGTTTGCACAGACTTCATTGACATGTGAGCCTGTGGACTCTCTTATCCAGCTTCCTTTCTGGTCTCTAGATTCTCTGAGGCCCTTTACTATTGACTTCCAGTGCAAGGAAGTAATTATGAGAAACAGATTACAGAAATGCTGCAGTTTTAAGTTGTGGGTTCAGTTCCTTTACACCCAGCACATCTTTGCTTGCATGCTAAGTCGCTTCAGTCGTGCCTGACTCTGTGCGATCCTATGGACTGTAGCCCGCCCGGCTCCTCTGTCCAGGGGATTCTCCAGGCAAGAATACGGGAGTGGGTTGCCATGCCCTCCTCCAGGGGATCTTCCCGACTCAGGAACTGAACCTGCTTCTCTTCTGTCGCCTGCATTGGCAGGTGAGTTCTTTACCACTAGTTTTATCTGGGAAGCCCCCAGCACACCTTTAGCAGTTCCCCGTTTTGCCCCAGGTTTCACACATTCCCTACTATTTACGTGCACATACCTATCTCTTGAGAAAAATTTTAAGGTCCTACCCCCAGAGTCTATCTCTTAACACAGTGTTTTTGCAGACTATTGGATTGAATGAAGTGGCTACTAAAGAATCTCTGAAGAAGAGCCTTTGTATTATTATTGCTCAATTATATTATTTGCAAAGCAGGATTAGTGGTTTCTGGCAGAATTTGAGTTCATTTATTTCCCTGTTCAGGTTAAATGCTCCAAACTACTCCCAAACATCAAACTATAATTGAGCTCCTCAAACAACAAAACCTTTCATCAGCTAGATCAACAAGGCGGAAAACCTAGCTACCAAATAAGCTCTATTTTCCATTCGACCTTTGATGGATTTCAGAAATGTAATTTTAGATTCCCCATCAGTCAGGGTCAGGTTGCCCTCATTTTGGTGATGTTCTGAACTGTCTGAAAAATCATCGAAGTACTGTGTGTATCAGACAACATGCACCATGTCCTTTTTAGTGGCCCTATCATTTTCCACCTCTTTGAATCATCATCAAAAAGAAAAGGTAATCAACCATTTCAAGAGGAAGCTGATATATGTTGAGACTTGCTACCTACCTCAGCAAACCAAAACATGGATGATGGATATAATGGTACATTTTCTTGTGTCTACGGCTTGGACCCACTCAAATATACCTAAATACAGAAGGTCAACGTGGCATAGTTGTTGTTCAAATATTTCCCAAATGTAAGCTTTGGAAGACCAGTTATGAGACATAAACAAGTAGATTTAGAGGGGAAAAAAAAAAGATTTTGTGATGAAAGCAATTTGTAAAATTCTGGATCGACTAGAATTGAAGAGGTTGCTTTACTATAGGGTTTCTTAGAGTTTTCAATATGGAAATAAGCACTGTGACTTCCTAAAAGGTTTGCTACCTATTCAAACACATCTCCATAAGTGAGCTATAGAATTTTTAGCTAATTTTTTTTTCTAACACCTCACGAAATCCTGGAATACAGTTTGAGAAATGCCAACAAGCCTTCCTTGATGCCCCTCCCTTTGGTGGAATTCCTAGAGTTAGAGTTAAAGTCGCTCAGTCGTGTCCGACTCTTTGCGACCCCATGGACTGTAGCCTACCAGGCTCCTCTGTCCATGGGATTCTCCAGGCAAGAGTACTGGAGTGGGTTGCCGTTTCCTTCTCCAGGATATCTTCCCAACCCAGCATCTAGGATTATTGGTGGTATCCTGGGGGAGGCATCAGGACTTGGGCGGGCAACACTAAGGAAGGAGAGATTTACTTGGCCTTGGAGACACTTCTGGGAATTCCAAGATGACCTGGAGCTCTTGATTCTGAAGCACCATGGTTTTTGAATGGCTTCGAATGGACTGCTAGTCCCAGGATCTTTTTTTTTCTTTTACATTAATTTTTATTGGCATATAGTTGCTTTAGTCCCAAGATCTTTGAAAGTGGGTTCTGGGATGAAGTAGCCCATGTACCCAGAGGAGGGGAAGGCTGATAGAGACACATTAGATAAAGGACTTTGTAGTAAAAAAAAAACATTATTTTTAAAATTTGTTTATTTTTTGGCCAAGTGGCTTGCAGGATCTTAGTTTCCCCACCAGGGACTGAACCCATACCCCTTTCAGTGGGAAGCTTGGAGCCTTAACCACTGGCCCACCAGGGAAGTCCCAAGAAGAGAGTTTTAAGAAGGCAAGTGATTAATATTTTGGTTTTCCCATTTCTTCCTCAATTATTTCTTTTTAAGGAAATTTTCTTATAATGTCTGTTTTTTAGTTTTGATTTTTTCCCCTTCAAGTTTCCTATTAGTTTTGTTTGTTTGGTCGGTTTGTTTGGTTTCTTTAACCACCAACATCAGAATTAGACTCTGAACCTCATGTCACTATTCTCTGAGACCAAGGCTTAAGGTTCAGAGGTGCTCAGGGTGGCTCTGGTTTCTAATAATGTCAGGAAGAAGCAAATATAACAGGAAAACTGGGACAAAATTGGCTTGCCACACAGAGCAGGGTTTGGTATAGACCAAAGGCACATGTGAGGGTTTGGTTTAATATCCTCAAGAGCACCCACATAAGACCACTCCTGACAAAGGAAGCATCCTATTGTATTTGGGCACACAACTTCTTCCATAGTTAATGGGCTACTTTGAAAAAACATGAGTCGGATGAACAAAATTTACTCTGAAAGGTTATAGTATTGTGAATATGGCTTTAACAAGAAAACTTTTAAAAAATATTTAAGTTTATTGGTCTGTATTTACATGTATGATTGTAACATTAAAATACTGGCCTAAATAATTCCATAATTCTACCATATAATACTATTTTTAAAAAGAGTTGAGGAATTAGTTTAATGTTTCACATAAGACAAGATAAGGGAAAAAGGCCTAAAATGGCACAATGGTGGCCTATATTTTTCTCTGTATTTGCTCAAGTTGATGTTTTCTTTACTTCATCTCAATGCAGAAGGAGTTATCCTTAGGAGGACTCTGAACAATTTAGTAATTATTTTAACATATCATCAAAACCATATCAAGGGAAAAAATTCCTGGCTGCTTTATAAGCTACCTTTGGCAATGGAATTTAGTTCAAGATCAAAGGTTAAGTGCCTCTTACCAGAGGCGAAAAGTAATCCTTTCCACTGTACATATATTTTCAGAGTATTTTTATTGTTAAAATGAAATGCAATGGACTCCCTCCCCTACCCCACCTTTCCCAACTCCAAATCATCAGTAGTTGTGTTTAGGCATCCAAAAACACATTATAAGAGTCAATTATAAAGTTCTCCTGGTCTCCAGAGTTCAAAAGCAATTTTATCATTTTAATTAGCAATTTACTCTTTCACCAGGCATCAGAGTCTGCCACAGCCCACCCTCACTCCCAACTGACTGTGGAATAGGAGTATTAGCTCTCCAAGGTTGCTCAGTACCTGCCCCCGTGTGTTTATGTTGGCAGTGGTTCAGGCCCTGGGAAGCCAACCTTGTAACAAGCCAGGGCCAGACGATCCAGTGGAGATCTGCATACGACAGCTGTCTGCTAACTACTCAGCACTTAGAGCTTCTTTCTAAGTGCTTTTCCATGATGGAGTCTCCTGGTACACTCATGGGGAAATGGACATTAACTCTGAATTACTCTCATCAACCACCTTCTTTATAAACTTTTCCATCAGGAAATCAAGCTCTGTCCCTGGAAATTCAACTTGCTTCTCGCTGTTCCAGAAGAAGTGAAAGAGGCGGGCTTGCCGGCAATGTGGAGATGGAATCTAGGTTACTAATCCTTGTTGTTGTTCAGTCGCTAAGTTGTGTACGCCTCTTCACGACCCCATGTTCTGCAGCACGCTAGGCTCCCCGTCCTCCACTGTCTCCTAAAGTTTGCTCAAATTCATGTTCATTGAGTCAGTGATGCTATCTAAGCATCTCATCTTCTGCTGGCCCCTTCTCCTTTTGCCTTCAATCTTTCCAACCTGGCTTTGCTCAGTCTGAAGAAAGTTAGTAGCTTGGCTATCAGGAGAGCAGCGCCCAGGTCTCCATTAAAGTCCAATGCTTTTCTTTAGTCATTTGGGGTTTCTAACTGTAAAAACCTTATTTCTTTGCACTGTTGAGCTCAAGGAGGCAAACATAATGCAAATTCTACTCTTAACCCTTGATTTTTCTCTTGTCCACTTATGGTGATCTGCATGTTGAAGAAATGCAAAATATTTAATTATATGACAGCCAGGCAGAAACTTGTCAGAAAAACCTATTCTAATATGAAGATCATCACAGCACAGATTTCCATCAGTCAGCTCATCTCCTTACTGAGTAGAATTAGACAGAAAAGCGAAACTCAGAAACTCAGGCTAATTGACTCAGTACAATTTGTGGTTTGTAATTATCCACAGCGCCATGAATCCTCTGTGACTTTATAGCTGAAGTCAGAGGGTCCTGATACATTTAAAATGAAAGTTTCTTCCTCTACGGAAAATATGCTTATTCGGAAAGGACAAAAGGGAGCATTCATTGGTCGAGAAAGATGCTGGGGGTACATTTGTCTTTGCATTTTTGCTGATTGGTGTTTAGTGTTGGTACTGCCTGCATTTGCTGATGTAAGAGCTTATTATTTTATTATATTTCATTATTTGTGCTATGTAAAAATTACATTTATTTATTTTCATGTATGGATGTGAGAGCTGGACCATAAAGAAGATTCTTGGGAGTCCCTAGGACAGCAAGAGGATCAAAACAGTCAATCCTAATGGAAATCAAGCCTGAATATTCATTGGAAGGACTGATGCTGAAGCTCCAATACTTTGGGCACCTGATGGGAAGGGCTGACTCATTGGAAAAGACCATGATGCTGGGAAAGATTGAGGGCAGGAGAAGGGGATGACAGAGGATGAGATGGTTGGATGGCATCACTGACTCAATGGACACGAATCTGAGCAAATTCTGGGAGATACTGAAGGACTGGGGAGGCTGGCATACTGCGGTTCAGTGGGGTCGCAGAGAGTCGGATACAACTTGGCAACTGAACAACAACAATTCATTTTCATGACTTTTTAGATGTACAAATGGTCTCATCTCATGGAGGGAGGGAAACACATGAAGCAAGGAGAAATAACCACTGTCCTCAGGAGCCTCCAGGATGAAGGCATTCTGGAGTTATTCTTCATCCTGCCACAGCAGCATGTGACATTCTGGTTGATGGTGAGAAGTTTGGGCAGGGCCTGCGTTGGGGACTCTGAATGAAACAAGCCCTCCCTCCAAATGAGTGGGTGAGGACTCTGTTTCTAAAGAAGATTAAAATCACAATAGGAGATTAGGAGAATAAACACTTCGGAGTCAAAGAAAATAGCAGGGCAAGGAAGAAGGAGTATTCTAAACACATTTATGTGATGAGTTTTGTGCAAGAGAGTTGAGCTGGGGATCCGGAGGGGCTGGGAGTTATGGATAACCTGGGGTGGGGTTGGCTGGCGGAGCCGGAGGGGAGACGAGGCTGATGTGGAGGTGGTGTAGGGGTGAGGCTGAGAGCAGAAAAGATTCCTTCTGAATCTGCGTTGGTCTATTTCCAGCCCAGAGGAGAAAGAGATCTTTCTCAGTAGGATAAATGGAGATAATTCAGCCAGGATCTGACAGGTGGATGGAGAGAGAGATAATGCAATATAATGAAATCAAGAATCACAGAGAAGTCCTGGGGTGAGAGAGACAGAGTTCCTGCAAGTGATGGTTTCAGATATTCAACCTGTGCCAAGATGCCAGATCGACACTGAGATGTATGTATTTATATTATCCTTTACCTATGGATTTCCTGGGGGCTTCCCTGCTGCCTCAGTGGTAAAGAATCTGCCTGCAACGTAGGAGACGTAGGAGACTTGGGTTCAATCCCTGGGTTGGGAAGATCCCCTGGAGGAGGAAATGGCAACTCATTCCAGTATTCTCGCCTGGGAAATTCCATGGACAGAGGAGCCTGCTGGGTTAGAGTCCACGGGTCACAAAGAGTTGAACAGGACTGAGCATAGGCAACCCACTCCACCCCCACCCCC
>SJYQ01096208.1:296753-328085 GCA_006410935.1 Redunca redunca
CATTAACAGGTGGGTCCTCTACCCCTGAGCCGCTAGGGAAGCCCTCTTCCCTCTAGCTGTCCTACCAACTGGCCCATTGGGTCATACTTATTTTTCCCAGAGGAAGTATTTTTAACTTGAATTTCATGTGTTTGTTCCTGAACTGATGTCATGGAAACTGGCTTGATGCAGGCAATTAGAGGAAGAAAGAACGCCTCCTGGATCTATTAGTATTTACTGTCTTTTGGATGTTTTGATAGGAGGCTTGTGTCAAGAGAAAAGACATGAATATGTATTGATAGAAAAGCAAACAGAGAAGAACTCAGCATTTATACCACCCTATTTTGGGGCTCTAGAATTCAGCACTACAGGGGAAAATGTGTGGATCTTTAAGGAATTATTTCTCTAGTTTGGTTCACAAAATGCAGAGTGAGGGTAAGTTTAATAGATAGAAATAAGAAATTTAGTTTTTGTTTTAGAAATTCAGTGTTTTTTTAATTACAAAGAAACACATAATTTGGTAGGTTTATTTTAATTTTTTGAGCCAAACAGATTGTGTTGGTCTGACGATTTCAGCAAACCATCTGCAAGGCTATCTGAAAGGAATCTAAAATAAAAGAAGGGGTTATTTCGGTTTGTTTTTTGGAAAAAATATTTTAAACTTCTCAGACTACTTCTTAGGAAACTTCAGCGGGTGGAGTGGAAATGCCCCTTTGTTGTGCTTTATTCACCTCCTAGTCAATCAGTGTTGTACTTGTATAAATATTGCAGCTGGAATGAAAGATCTGTGTTTGCCTCTCAGACGGATCACTCTCCAGTGATCACAGCGACATTCTTTATATGAAGCTGCTCTACCCAAACGATCAGCAAAAGAGCATTCGGACACAGCTTCATCTAGGGCCCTGGGCTTAGACCCAGTTCCAGACTCAAAACGTCATTTCAGTTTACTGTTGAGTCGCTCAGTTGTGTCTGCTCTTTGTAACTCCATGGACTGCAGCACGCCAGGCTCCCCTGTCCACTATCTCCTGGAGTTTGCTCAGATTCATGTCCACCGAGTCAGTGATGTTATCTAACCATTTCATCCTCTGCTGCCCTCTTCTCAATCTTTCCAAGCATCAGGGTCTTCTCCAATGAGTCAGTTCTTTGCATCAGGTGGCCAAAGTACTGGGGCTTCAGCTTTAGCATGAGTCCTTCCAATGAATATTAGGGTTGATTTCCTTTAGGATTGACTGGTTTGAACTCCTTGTAGTCCAAAGGACTCTCAAGAGTCTTCTCTAGCACCACAATTCAAAAGTATCAGTTCTTTAGTGCTCAGCCTTCTTTATGGTCCAACTCTCACATCCACATATGACTACTAAAAAACCCATAGCTTTGACTACACGGACCTTTGTCAGCAAAGTGATGTCTCTCTGCTTTTTAATCCTCTGTCTACGTTTGTTATAGATTTCCTTTTAAGGAGCAAGTGTATATCTCAGTGTAATTATTAATGGTATCCTTTTCACTCTCCAAAGGGACTCAATTTTGCCTGTACATTTAATACCTGTCCCATAGCAGGTGGGTGCTGAGCAGAAGCGGGATGTTCCATCTCTACACTCAGGTAAAGACTGATGGCTCAGTGGACATTGGCTGGGTCCCTTCCCTTGGTCCTCCCTGCAGAATTCACACAGCAACAGCTTCAGGGCAAGGACAGATAATGGGAAACATGATACAGATTCTCTTGCTCAAAGTACTGGCAGGCATGAGGACATAACTGTACTCTGAAGATGTAAATGTTGATTCTGAGCATTGAAGATAAGGCCCACTGCAGACATGTATCTGTGACATTGGTGATTGGCTGAGGGCTTCCTCAGTGGCTCAAGCAGTAAAGAATCCGCCTGCAATGTAGGAGACACAAGAGACAGACATTCGATCCCTGGGTTGGGAAGATCCCCTGGAGGAGGTAAAGGCAACCCACTCCAGTATTCTTCCCTGGGAAATCCCGTGGACAGAGGAGCCTGGAGAGCTACACTCCATGGGGTCGCAAAAAAGTTGGACATGACTGGGTAAGCATTCACCTGGTTCACCTGAGCGACACTATCATCTGAATGCAGAGAGAAAGGGGAGCTGACAAAATGTTGTGATACAGATCAGACAGAGCCTGTACTCCCATCCTTGGAGGATGTGAACTTACCAGGGACAAGGAAGTAAGAAAGTCAGGAGCAATGAAGCACTAGAGTCATATATCCTGGGAGAAAAACTTTCCCGATGAGATAGAGAAGTATTCATGAGGATCTAGTAGGTGATGTTGGAAACTTTGAGCTTGGGGCTTGCGGGGGGCGGTGGGGGGTGTGTGTGTGCAGGAAATGGATTTTGATATGAAATTTAAGAGAAGACTCGAGTTCAGAAAGGGAGAAATGAATATCACCAGGCATTATGGGTGATGATGTGGGTTAGCTCTGTAGGACTGAAATGGAGAAACCAGTTGCTAAAAGCCTGATGAATTAGTAAGCTGAGATCTAGTATCTGTCTGCTGATCTCATATACCCACGTGACTTCACCTATATGAATACAGTCAACCCCCACTGCATTCCTTCCTTCACTCTGTGCTGGTCCAATCAGCCTCCAGCCAGTCACTAGAAGACACTCCTTTAGAAATCCTCAACTCCAAAGAATGCATTTTCGGAATCCTTGCCTGTACATGGATAAATCAAGAGCAGTATTGAACCAGCTCCTCTGATCTGAGAAGCTCCATTTGAATGTAAGCTGTACAGTTAGCACTTTCAAGCTGGAACTGAATTTCCATCAAGATGCCTGAGGAGTTCAAAGTTATTGCACTTGTCAACCATCTAAAATCCTATAATAATTCAGGGAGACAGATTACACCAGGGTTTTCAGCCTCTTTTCAGCCTGCAGAGAACATGTCTATTTGCACCAGATCCTAGGAAATTCTGCTACTGTAAAAGCAGTATAAAAATCAGGCATTTTGCCTTTTTAAAAAAATAATTGCAAAGGAGTGAAACACTTAGATTTAAAAAACTTTTTTACATTCTAATACTATTTTATTTTCAAAAAGTTCTCTAAATTGGAGTATAATTGCTTCACAATGTTATGTTAGTTTCTGCTGTACAACAGCGTGAATCAGCTATATACGTGCATATATTCCTTCCCTCTTGAATCTCCCCACGGTTCTATTCCATTCCTCTGGTCGTCGCAGAACACCGAGCTGAGCTCCCTGTGGGATGCAGCGGCTTACCCCTAACTCTCTGTTCTACACATTAAGGTGTGTATATGTCATTGCTACTTTCTCAAAAAGGCAGCGAAATGAGAAGTGCTGGTTTCAGTGCTGGACTGGGAACACCCTGCGCAGGGATGCTTTCTTATCAGGTTGATGTTCCCTGGCCCCCAACTTGGCTTTGGTGCAGAGAAGTGAGTGTCTTTGGGGCTGAAGGATTAGAAAACACCAGAGAGTCCTCTTTTCTCCCCATTTCCCTTACTGCCATGTTTCTCTGGTACAGAAATCAGAGGGAGGTGGTACGGGAACAGGAGAATGCTGTCCTGACTCTCGAGATCCAAGGGCACCTTCCCAGGATAGACCTGAATCTGGCTTTCTTTGTAGATCAGCACAGAAACTAAAGCTTAGGTCCAATGATGGTGAATCACTGTTATGAGTCTAGCCACTTTAAATAGGCATTTTAAATAGTTTAAGACAGACAGCTTCGGGTGTGGATGGATCTATGCTTCTCCATGCACTGGGTTCTCTCCAAGAATATCCTATGGTCCTTCATTTTACACTAGGAGACGGCCTCCAACTATATCTTTCCTACCCTCACCAAATCCCTGGTTGAGAGAAGGTATATTTAGGAAAGGTGATTGAAAAGGTTTGTGGCTCATGCTTCTTTTTGGTAATGAAAACTCTCAACGACCTCCCCCCAACACTACCCCATTGGACCCCTAGCTCCAGGCTCTGCAGGGGGACCTGAGATTTTTTTCCTTTATCAAAGGGGGCATGGGTTCAAAAGGCTGAAGACTCTGGTCTGATGGGTTCACATTGTTTCCAGAAAAACTCCCATGAGGGTTTTTTTTTCACATCTATGGGGAGAGAAGCTCAGCTCTCTCTCTCACATATTCACTCCACAGATATTTTTAAACAATTTTTATTTTTTTGGTGCATGGCATGCAGGATCTTAGTTCCCAGACCAAGACCCTTGAACTGGTACCCTCTGAAATAGAAGCACAATCCTTAACCATCCAGCCGCCAGGGATACCATCCTGCAGATATTTTCAGGCATCCATTGAAGACATCACTCTTTTAAGAGCTGGGAACATTAGTAGTGAAGAAGACACAAATTCTGTCTAGAATTAAATGACAGATACCCAAGTATTGAATTTCACAACACTTAGCAGTAAGTGTCATGATGAAAAAGAAAGCATAGCAAGAGACAAGAGTACCACGGGGGCGGGAGGGGAGGGAGGTGGTCCTGAGAGACAGCCGAGGGACGAGGACCCAGGGGTGGGCTGGGGGTGGCAGTGGGGGTCAGGAGTCCTGGAAGAAGCACATAAGGCAGGAATGAGCTCGCTGAGGTGCAGAAGGTCAGAGCTCCCCATCTCATGTTCCCTGAGCAGCTAATAGGTCTCAGATGTCCGGAGAAGACAGCGTGCTCAGGCTGGAGGCAGCCTTGGGATGTGCTGTGGGCAGGGAGGCGGAAAGAAGGCCATGTGTCTGGAACAGAAAAGGGCCAAGAGGCAGGAGGGGCCACACAGGGCAAGGCCTGGGCTGGAAGCACAGGGATCTCAGCCCTTGGTTGTAAGAGGGTATGTGGTGGTTCAGTCCATATGGACTGTAGCCCACCAGGCTCCTCTGTCCATGGAATTCTCCAGGTAAGAATACTGGAGTAGGTTGTCATTTCCTTTTCCAGGGGATCTTCCCAACCCAGGGATCGTACCCTGGTCTCCTGAATTGGAGGTGGAGTCTTTTCTGACTGAGCCACCATCTAAGGCTAACGTAGAAGGGAGTGAAAAATCAGCCAGCATATCACGTTTGGTTTCAGGCCCTGACATCTGATAAGAATTCATAGTGAGAGTGGATCCACACCACAGCCTGAGGCCTCCAAAATGATTCCAGTGATCACATCCTTCATCCTAAAAGTGAATCAGATGATATCGCAGTGGAGTATAAACACAGAGTTAAAGAAGAGTTTAACTCTTCTTTAAAAAAGGGAAATGTTTAAAATTCCCTTTAAAAATTTTAATTTAAACATTAAAAAATGTTTAAAATGTTAAAAAAAAACGGAAATGTTTATGCTCAATTGGCCTGCTGCTGCTGCTAAGACACTTCAGTTGTGTCCGACTCTGTGCGACCCCATAGACAGCAGCCCACCAGTCTCCCCCATCCCAGGGATTCTCCAGGCAAGAACACTGGAGTGGGTTGCCATTTCCTTCTCCAATGTGTGAAACTGAAAAGTGAAAGTGAAATCGCTCAGTCGTGTCCAACTCTTAGCGACCCCATGACTGCAGGCTACCAGGCTCCTCCATCCATGGGATTTTCTAAGCAAGAGTACTGGAGTGGGGCTGAAGTACTGAAGTAGCATTGCTTTCTCACTCAGTTAGCCTACTAGAACACATGGGGCTTCCCTGGTGGCTTAGAGGATAAAGTGTCTGCTCACAATGCGGGAGACCTGGGCTCGACCCCTGGGTAGGGAGGATCCCCTGGAGAAGGAAATGGCACCCACTCCAGTACTCTTGCTTGGAAAATCCCATGGACGGAGGAGCCTGATAGGCTATAGTCTACGGGGTCACAAAGAGTCGGACACAACTGAGCGACTTCACTAGAACACAAATGGAATGAAAAAAAAAAAAAGAGTAAGAGCCACCCAGGTGAGATAGTCTAGACCTGAAAAGTGGTGCGTGCAATCCACTCAGACAATCAGCTGTGTTGACGCATTGAGAGTCAGACCTAAGTCCACCTGGTAGGTCTGAGATGCCTGAGGGGCAGGCGGTGGGGCTGAGCCCAGAGAAGGACATGGGCTGTTCGTGGCTGTGCCCTAAGGGATGGCGCCTGAGTCCAGGGCGGAGGTCTTCTTGGTGAGTCAACACTGGGAATCCTCTGGGGGAGGTTTTTTTGGGGGGAGGAGGTGGGTGGCTGTCACACAGAATGACTGGTTAACGGCTTGAAGTTTTTGGTTTTCATTTTGCTTTGTCCTAAAGCCTGAGGTTGCAACCTCAAAATGAACACTTAGGAAATGGAGAATCTTACCGCACTTACTGCCTTTCTGGTCCCTCTAGAGAAGTGCACCCCCGTCTCCTGACTGTCCTCGTGTGTGGTGACAGTGTGGGCTGTAACGGGGCTCAGAGGGGGACCTCTGCCCCGGGCTGGACTCGAGGGGCAGGGGCAGGGCTGGGTATGTGGACTTGGAGGTTGGGGCCGTGTTGGGTGTGGGGCCGACTCTCTTTTCTTTGGCATCTGTTTCACATGGAGAAGACCTTCAGTCTTCTGTTTACTCAGAGTTCCCACTGGACCATCTTACCCTGGGCCTCTCCTTTGGGAAATATCTGACCACCTTATTCAATCTCAGTTACTAAGAGCTGATAACTGATAACTGCTCGGGGTGTTATTTCCTTCGAGTAACAAACAGGTTGTGATTTTGTTTTTTAGCTGCACCGTTCGGCATGCGGGATCTTAGTTCCCCGACCTGGGAATCAGCCTGAGCCCCCTGCACTGGGAGTGCGGAGTCTTAACCACGGGACCACCAGAGACCACCACTAGGCTGTGATGTGGAGCAGGCCCACTGAAGGACACTAAAGTTGGGGTGTCCAGTGGCAGCTGGGTTGGGAGCTAATTGTTGGCAAGGACTTGTCTCCTACCTGCTATTCTGGTAATTCCCTGCCCACTGCAGCTCAAGTCGTGGGGAGCCTGGAGCAGAGAAAAGGGGCAGAGACTATGATGTTTTAGTTAAAATGCCAAGTGGCCACTCTTTGCAGCTTCCAGAGCTCCACCTTTGCATAGCAAACATAGTAGCAACTGTCTTGATTGAACCAGTCCTCTCTCCATAGCTCAACATAAGGTAAGTTGAAAGCCAAACCTAAGTTTGAAAGCCAAACATGAGATAGTGAAGCACTCCTATTGCTATTCGTTTCTTTCCAGAGTAATCCTTCAGATGTGCTCAGATTGATGGGGGTGTGGTGGGTGGGTGGCGGAGGGTATGGGGAATATTTGTGCAAAATCCATTTTCAGCATTTACAGCTGCTATTGTTATCAATGACTCCTCATAAGATGGTGTCTTGGTACAAAATCAGACACTGAATTCTGGGGACTCTCTACGTACAGGGCAGAACCTAAACAGCCAAGTACAATCAGGGTTAATTCTGAATCAAGGTAATTCTACCAATTCTCCCTCTCCTGGCTTCTCCCCCACCATCCACTGCGTTATCTGCTGAGTTTGGTGCAGCTGCAACTGATTGAACCTCCAATCACCTCCAGAATATTTACTAGGCGCCGAAACTGATAACAGCTGATATTAACCATGCACGGGAAAAGATGAGGAGGAAGGAGCGATAAGGCTGAAGGATAATTCCAAGATGGATGGGCTTGGAGCCTGTGGACACATAACTCAGACAGTCGAGGTTTATGCAGTAATTGGCAAGATTTGTCAAGCTGGAGGAGGCTTTAGTTGAAAAGATGAGATGAGTAAATTTTCCAGTTGCTTGTCAGGAGTTAGGAGTAAGAGGATGCGCAAATTGCCTTTGGGGATAAGAGGAAGGCATCTAGGATGGGAAAGAAGCAGTCTCTGAGGAGGCAGGATTGAGCAGCAAATTGATAATTATGTTTTTGCTTATGTTTCTGTTCTCAAAACGCAACATTTGCTTATAGTTTTCCACTTGATCACAAACTTCAGTGCATCATAAGTATTTGGTGGTTCTTCCTCTGACACGCAGTGCGATGTGCGCAATGTGAAAACAGCTGCCTGTGAAACTGTACTCATGTTTGGAAGCCTGACATCCTGGAGATGTCTGATGGGCACCCATGTGTCCACGTGTGCTCTGGCACCCTCTGAGGAAGTGCCCAAGAAGCAGAACTGATCAATATGCCTATTTCATTAAGGCTTCAGCTATTTGCCTCTGCCTTTTCATCAGCCTGTTTAGAAGAGAGAAAATGGACATATGGGGAATCCAGAAATAAAAGGTTTTGAGGATGATTTACCATTTTGAGTTAACACAGAAAAACACAGGCAGGCAGGCGGGGACACTTTGATGATTCTGCCCTATTCTGAATCTTCCAAATGCTTCTGGAGGTGTGTTAACATCAGAAATAGCTCCTTGAGAAAGACCTTCATCCAAGGGCCACAGGTTTCTTAGTCTCCACTCCACTTGTTTTAAAAAACAAAAAACAATTTTGATTCAGAACCAATTTGAGGGGAGAGAATTGTGGGCGTCCTGCTCAGTTAATGTAATCCTATTGAGACTTTCTTTGGAAGGGAAACAAAACCGTGAGTGATTTTCTAAGATGTTTAGGACTTCCCTATTATGTAGTTGAAACCAAGAGGAGTGTATTTGGAAAGGTCCATTACAAATGACGCAAGGTTCAAAGAGTCGATTGTTTTTCAAACAGAACCAGAGGTTGAGAATGAGTGGATGGAGATACAGCCCCAGAAGGATGACTCCAAATGAACACATTCAGTGATCAGTAAGGTTCGTGGCAGACCTGTAAAACTCAGGCAGGAGGTAAGCCTCAATCCACTCAGCATCTGGTTAAAATATCCTCCTGTTGCACACATTCAGCTTGCATGCTATAGATCTACTACCGGGTTGAAATATACAAGTTAATGTATGTAGGTTTTAAAATTCAGTAGACAACACAGCAGAGGTATCTCTTTCACTCCTAGATGAAGGCTTCACAATGCTCCTGATACAACTAACACATCCTATATGATCACGGTTGGGAAAAGCCAGGCCTCAGTAGTTTTGTCCAAGGCCGTGTGACCATGTGAATGAAGGGAACTCAACTGCCTGTTTCTGAGCCCCATTCATGCCGTGTTGCCTCAAACAGAGTTTTAGGAGAACAGGGGTAAAAAGGGAGAACTGGTTAGCGTGGTAGCCTTCACCTTTCCTACAGTTTGCCTTTAGTTGCTAGAATGGGTGAGAAAAGGCTAAGAGCTTTTGAGTTCTCTCTGGAAGAGAAATGAAAAGAGCAGGCAAAGACAAAGTCAGGAAAAGGTTTGAGAAAGGAAAAGGCAGATGTTGTAATGAGAGTCACCAAAGAACCTGGTGACGTTGATTCCAGAGCCAGCAGAGGGCTGTGCTGAGGGCCACAGGTATCCCCTAAAGCACTAGCCTTTGTTTTGCGGCTTTGACGCTTCTCATGAAGCAAGAGTCTTCAACCTTTTTCCGTGTAAATTTGTCAGAATCACTTTAATGAATTAGGATGATGAATATCTTCCAGGACTCCACACAGTCCCATGCAGCATTTCCCTTTTTCCACTTTCTAAAGAGTCCTCGCCTTTCTAAAAACATAGGTGGCCTCCTCTATTGTATTAGATCTTATTGGTGGCAGAAACCCTTTCTTTCTCTGTAATTGCCTGGGGAGCTTTTCTGGCTGGAACACAGGTACCAGCCGACAGCATGCCTCTGAGGGTTCAGCTTTGTCAGCCTAAGAACTACAAAGGCATGGATTTGTGTTTCAAAGATCCCTTAAGCTGGTTTTATGTAGCTTTACACTTTGTCCTAAATGCCTTTCTCTTCAAAAACCACCTGCAACTGCCATTTGCAAATGAACCGCCTCTGACATCTGAAGGCAAAAAACCCCCAAAATCTACAGAAAGCTCACCTGCTACTCTTATGAGAGGCAGGGACGGCAAAGCAAAGGCTCCTTAAAAAATTTAATTTTTAAGAATTCTTTCCCAGAAGGAGTTACTATATGCTTAGACAAATAACAAGCATCACCAAGCAGCATCTTTCTCACGATTATCTTCATTTACCCAATGTAAAAAAAAAAGGTGAAATTGAAGGATATGAGATGTATTATCATTTCTAAATGGGACCTTAACCTTGAAATGTTATCTATTAATATTTGTTTTAAAAATAAAATTTATGTATTATGAAAGTAAAACATGCCCATTGCAGAAATAAAGTATAAAGAAAAACTCAAACCGTCTTTGGCTCCAATAGCAAAGGTAATTACTGTTTAACATTTTAGTGCATTTATTTCTGCCCGGTCCCCCCCACCCCACCTGCCGTGAGCAGCTTCTTAAGATAGTTCTGCATTGTGTGTGCATGTTTGTGTGTACACAACACACAAACATGCCATTTTGGACAGTGCTTCCCTGTACTGTAGACATCTAGCCTGATCTAAGAGGTTCTTCCCCTCAATATTACCATAAGTTCTTTCTAAATTTAATTTTAGTGGCTGGGCATAATAGTTCACTGAAGTGAGCGTTTCATAATTTGCCTAACAGTTCCCTTGTGGTGGTATTTTTCAGTCGCTAAGTGGTGTCTGACTCTTTGTGACCCCATGGACTGTAGCCTACCAGGTTCCTCTGTCCTTCATTATCTCCCAGAGTTTGCTCAAATTCATGTCCATTGAGTTAGTGATGCTGTCTAACCATCTCATTCTCTACTGCCCCCTTCTCTTTTTTCCTTCAATCTTTCCCAGTATCAGGGTCTAGGAAACGGCAGCCCACTCCAGTATTCCTGCCTCAAGAACCCCATGAACATTTCCCTGCTGCTGCTGCTGCTGCTAAGTCGCTTCAGTCGTGTCCAACTCTGTGCGACCCCATAGATGGCAGCCCACCAGGCTCCCCCGTCCCTGGGATTCTCCACGCAAGAACACTGGAGTGGGTTGCCATTTCCTTCTCCAATGCGTAAAAGTGAAAGGTGAAAGTGAAGTTGCTCAGTCTCGACCCCATAGACTGCAGCCCACCAGGCTCCTCCGTCCATGGGATTTTCCAGGCAAGAGTACTGGAGTGGGGTGCCATTGCCTTCTCCTGAACATTTCCCTAAGGTAACGTAAAGTCGCTCAGTCGTGTCCGACTCCTTGCGACCCCATGGGCTGTAGCCTACCAGGCTCCTCTGTCCATGGGATTTTCCAGGCAAGAGTACTGGAGTGGATTGCCATTTCCTTCTCCAGGGGATCTTCCCGACCCAGGGATCGAACCCAGGTCTCCCACATTGTAGACAGACGCTTAACCGTCTGAGCCACCAGGGAAGTCCGAATACTGGCAGACAAATCTTCACTTATCATCAAAGGTGTTTTTCACTATCATAAATAATGCTGTGGTGAACATCTTTACAAAATTTCTCTCAGGTTGTCTCCACAGAACAGTTTCATAGAAGGAAAACGGGTAAAGAACAACGAATAACCAAAAGGTTTTAGAGATTTCAGCACCTGGCTTGGGTTGAATCTCATGGCTTGGATAGGTGCAAAGAGTGAGAGTTTTGCTGCCTTATTTTTTTTTTTAAAGGAATTAAAAGTAGAGAAGAAATTACATGTTCTCAGCACCTTTAGAGATTATCCGTATTTTTTCTGGCCTTTTATGGTACTCTAGAATTTGGGGGATGAATAATATGATGCATTTTAAGAGAAAGTTGGGAAAAGTTGTATCAGTGTCCATACAAATGCTTTATAGATCTTCTCATAGTTTAATATTCATTCCAGGGATGGGCTCAGCAATCCATAAAGTCCTCCTTATTCAGATATTCATAGGTTAAACACAGATTTGAGACCAAGTCAGGATTGAGGCTGCTAATATTAGGATAACTTTAAAATTCACAGATAAGAAAGGGAAAAGGAGGTATAACCTCCCTGGGACTTTGACTAGGAGAAGTGGGGAGAAAGAACATAAGGTAGAATTAAGAGTCTAAGAATAAACAGAAGCCTTTATTTGCAGAAGTTAACATTTACCAGTCTCCTTGAGTCTCACCATTTTACCCATTTTGGGAAGTCCATTCCCCAAATAAAAAAATGATTGAAACTTTGTTTCTCAAGATGGTGTGGGGGAGACATGTGACCATCCCACTCTTTCTAAAATGAAGTGGTTTATTTTCAGGTGCTTGAGAAAAAAAGTAAAGAACTTTCTGCTTCTGTATAGATGTTGGAGTTATCCTAGAAACCTAGGGAATTCAGTGAAGTAGAAATTTTCCTGAGGAATTCTTACATTTTCACCTGTCAGTCAACTATCAGCAAATGTTCTTGGCCAAATTTTGTATGTGAGAACTGTAGCTTTGGGTTTTGAAGGTTAATGTGCAACAGCTGCAAAGTGATACATTAAGTGGTGTTTAAAGTGTTTAGCTTATAGTTTGGGTCCGCACGTGTGCCCTGAGTCCTGTCCGACTCTTTGGGACTCCATGGACTAAAGCCCTCCAAGCTCCTCTGTCCATGGGATTCTCCAGGCAAGAATGCTGGAGTAGGTTGCCATTTCCTCCTCCCGGGGATCTTCCCCACCCAAGGATGGAACCTGCATCTCAGGCTCATGATTTGGCAGGTGGATCCTTTACCACGAGTGCCACCTATAGTTTGGTCACAGGTACTGAGACCTTAAACCGTACAAGACTAGTGGAATTAGACTGGTCAAGGCCAAAGTTAAGAGCTTGAATTCTTTTGATTTAAGCAATTAAAAAAGCGTTGAGGACTTGTGGAATGTGGCTTTCTTGTTTTCTTATGGATAGCTATTCATGTTTTAGGTAACTAATTTTTATTGTTTAAATTTTAAAAAATTTGAACTTCTTTTTATTACTTTAGTTATGAAAGAAGGAAAAAATTTAAAGTATAATTGACTAGTTTCAAGTGTATAACATAGTGATTTGATAATTTCCATACATTACAAAATGATCATCACCATAGTCTAGTTACCAACTGCCACTATGTAAAGTTACTACAATATTATTGACTATGTTTCCTGTGCCGTACATTATATTCTGTGACTGTTTTATAACTGGAAGGCTGTGCCTCAATCTCCTCCCATTTCACTTATTCCCTCACTCCACTTCCCTGTAGCAACCATCTGTTTGCTCTCTGTGTCTGGTAGTCTTTTTCTGTTTGTTAATTTGCTTTTTAGATTCCACATGTAAGTGAAACCATATGATATTTGTCCTTTTTCATTATTAAGTATGATACCCTCTAGGTCTGTCCATGTTGCAAATCTCATTCTTTACTATGTAAGTGTGTAGAAAACATTCTCTGTATCCATTCAGCTGCTGATGGACACTTAGTTGCTTTCCATATATTGGCTACTGTAAACAGCGCTGCAATGAACATAGGTATGCATATATCTTTTTGAATTCGTGTTTTTCTTTTCTTTGAAAAAATATCCAGAAGTAGAATTGCTGGATCATATGGTAGCTATATTTTTAGTCTTTTGAGAACCCTTCATACTGTTTTCCATAGTGTTTGTATCATATAATTAAAAAAATAGCTTTATTTACTTTTGGCTGCGCTGCATCTTCATTGCTGTATGTGGGCTTCCTCCAGTGTGGTGAGCAGGGGCTTCTCTTCATGATAGAGCATATACTCTAGGTGTGTGCGCTTCAGTAGCTGTGGAACGTGGGCTCAGTAGTTGTATCACAAGGGCTTCACTGCTCTATGGTATGTGGAGTCTTTCCGGACAGGGGACCGAACTGTGTCCCCTGCACTGGCAGGCAGACCCTTATCCACTGCGCCACCAGGGAGATCCCCAGGTAACTAATTTTTAAGTGAAAAGAAAGTTTCTTTAAACATTCTTTTTATTTAATGGGATGCAGTAAATGTGCTGCCAATCTGGAAAAGATACTGATGTAGTTGCCATCTGAACTGAACAAACACATGGCGATTCCAAAGGCGAAGCAAACAATGTCTGGTGCTTGCATTACTTTTTAAGACGAGCTGTGCTTTATTAAAATTCCACTCTGACTCATATGCCACTAGAGTCATCCTCGATGACTTGAAAGACAATGGATACTGCTGTCCTTGAGAATTCTTCGTCTTCACTTTTTTCTCAGTCACAATTGTTGAGTCGTGGTTTGAGCGGTTGAAGATTTTTAAAGAGTGTATGATTTAGCTTATAGGTTTCAGAGTGGTGAGAAAAAAAAATACTTGGATAGGATTGGGAAGGAGGATAAGGGACTCTGACAGTGATATGAGGCATTGAGTGCAGGGTGCAGAGTGAAATATAATTTTGGGTGGCACCCATGAGTGAAAATTGGGTCATGTCAGGTGGGGCATAGCTATGTGTGGAAAGCATAGTTTCAATGTTTGATGGGCAGAGGGAGTTACATAATAGAGATGAAAACAAGGCCTGCCCACCCATGCATGTCCTCTTCAAAGGAAACCCTGCTCAAACCACCCATTGAAGAAGTCATGGCTACTGGGTCCCTAGAGTCCCAGAAGGGTAGGAGAGGGAGGGTGGGGATGAAAAAGTGATTATAGAAATGACAGCTGAAAATTTCCCAAACTTGGCAATATGGCCCACCCCCCCCAAAAAAGGATAAATACAATAGACTTTCTCCTCTGAAAATTTCTGCATTATGTATGACATTTGAAGCGAAAAATATAACGTGTGATGTGGTTCTCAATGTGGAGAAAATATTTAAGATGATTAGATTATAAATGGGAGAAGGCAAAGGGATTTGAAAGCAGGTTTGGTTTCCATACCTCATTCAAACTGGTAAAATGTGGACAAGAGTAGATCTTTGTCCTGATGGAGACCCCCTGGAGGAGGGCATGGTAACCCACTGCAGTATTCTTGCCTGGAGAATCCCCATGGACAGAGGTGCCTGGTGGGCTACAGTCCATGGGGTCACAAAGAGTTGGACATGACTGAGCGACTAACACACACAATGGTTCTGTATCTTGATTGTGGTGGTGGTTACAAGAGTCTGCACTTGGATAATTACCCGTATACATCATACCAATGTCAGTTTCCTGGTTTTGATATTATATGGTTATCTACAGTGTAACCATTGGGAGAGACTGAGTGACTCAGAGTATAAGTAATTGCTGTACTATTGTTGCAATTTCCTACAGTTATATAATTATTTCTAAACAAAAAAAAGATAATGGAAAGAAGTTCCATGAAAACGATAAGAGCCAACATTTAATATCTCATACCTTTCTGGCTGTAATAATCATTTTGGGAGAGAAGAGTACTTCAGAAGCAAAGCAGTGGGTAATATGGACTCACTAATTTTCTTAAATTATAAAATTTAATTATAGAGGGGATATATAGTAGGATAAGAATATTATTTTTTGGGCTCCAAAATCACTGCATATGGTGATTGCAGCCATGAAATTAAAAGACGCTTACTCCTTGGAAAGAAAGTTATGACCAACCTAGATAACATATTGAAAAGCAGAGACATTACTTTGCCAACAAAGGTCCGTCTAGTCAAGGCTATGGTTTTTCCAGTAGTCATGTATGGATGTGAGAGTTGGACTGTGAAGAAAGCTGAGCGCCAAAGAATTGATGCTTTTGAACTGTGGTGTTGGAGAAGACTCTTGAGAATCCCTTGGACTGCAAGGAGATCCAACCAGTCCATTCTAAAAGAGATCAGCCCTGGGTGTTCTTTGGAAGGAATGATGCTAAAGCTGAAACTCCAGTACTTTGGCCACCTCATGAGAAGAGTTGACTCATTGGAAAAGACCCTGATGCTGGAAGGGATTGGGGGTGGGAGGAGAAAGGGACGACAGAGGATGAGATGGCTGGATGGCATCACCTACTCAATGGATGTGAGTTTGAGTGAACTCCGGGAGTTGGTAATGGACAGGGAGGCCTGGCCTGCTGCAATTCTTGGGGTCGTAAAGAGTCGGACATGCCTGAGCGACTGAACTGAACTGAAGAATATTATATGAAAAACAAGTTCAAGATTGGATTTTGAGAGAAAAAGGATGGCAACCCTACTCAGAAATTCTAGGTGAGCTTCTGTCTTCATATCATCTGATATTCCTCGTCAGGGATACACTTCTAAGGTATAAAATGGGTCAAGCAAAGTTTATTTTAATAATATCATATATCCCCTTGAGATCATAAAGCTGAAAAAATACTGTAGGGATTAAAAACTAATTAAATTTTGACAGCGTGTCATATATTTTAGCATAATTTAGACTAGTTATTTTTTTCTGTAAGTTAAAGTAGAAGTTATTAGCATTAGTAGTCTTGATAATTGGTAATTGATAGAAAAGGGAAAAAAAGAGCAGCAGCATGAATGGGCCTAGGGATTATCATACTAAGTGAAGTAAGAAAAAGAAAGACAAATACCATGTTTCACTGACATGTGGAATCTAAAATATGGCACAAATGATCTTATCTACAAAACAGAAACAGACCCACAGAGAGGAGAGTTGCTGTTGACAAGGGGGATAGTGGGGGGTGGGGGAAGGGGTGGACTGAGAGTTTGGGGTTAGTGGATGCAAACTATTGCATATAGAATGGATAAACAACGAAGTCCTATATAGCACAAGCAACTATATCCAACCTCCTGGGATAAACTATAATGAAAAAGAATATAAAAAAGAACGTATATATGTGTATAACGAAGTCACTTTGCTGTATAGCAGAATTAACATTGTAAATTATAGTTCAACTAAAAATGGCCAAAAAATGGGTAAAAGAGAAAAGTTATCTTTTGTATGCTGGTGGAATTTACCTGTCAGTAGGATACCAGCAGATGGCAAAGAAAACTTCCAGTGTTAATAGTGACATGGCCATTGATTTCTCATTACAATAAGTATAAGACTATTTCATATACAGTTGCTAACGTAGTAAAATCATGGTACTATTCATCTTGGTCTTCTTTTTTGAAATAAGGACACATGGCAACAGTTAAGGGTCATCCTGAACACTTGACAGAAAGTCAGTTGCAAGAGGAACAGACAAAGACACAGACCCTTGGCTGGAGCTGTGAAGGGATGTCCAAGTGCCAGAGTTAATCACACGTATGGTTTTCAGTTGCTACTAGTTTGCTGTATTTGTTAAAGTTCAATATGAATTGGATCAGACAACACCGAACTTTGAGGAGTTTTAAAAGTGTCTGTTTATTCCATTATAAAACGTGTCTATGGAGGTATCAGAAAGATTAAAAAGTGAATTTCTAGGTTCTGTGTTGTCATTAATTTTTGGAGGGAAATTTCCCATATAACAAATATTCACAGGAAAAGAGTCTGGTTTTCTAATGTGTGTTTTCTGATTGATCTTGGTAACTGGGTTGTGAATACTTAACCCAGCCAAGAGACCAGCCAGATCAGATCAGGAGTAAATCATTGTAGTTTTTTTTTTTTTTTTACTTAGTCCAGGGCAGAGACCAACGATGACTTCATCAGCCACAACACAAAACCTACCACCTGCTTACTTTCCACATGAGTAGGTAAAGATTCCTTTTTCCATTCAGTGCTTTCTGACAGCACTATAACTAGATCAAGGGGTTGGATATTTGATCTTTTAAATCCATCATAATGTCAAAATGACAAAGTGTAATATGAAATTTTAAACCCAAGGAGTATTTTAGTTTTTGAGGTTTTGTCTCTATTCATTGTCATTTCTTCTCTCGCTTTTTTTTTTACATCTTTAATTTCACTTTAGATATTGCAGGGTTAGACAAACCAGCATGAAACATGGTGTTGCTAATATGTGATCAAAACATTTCTTTTAAAGAGGGGTTTTCAGAAAATTTTATGGAAAACACAGGTTTCAAACATGGCAGGAACTAAATGAATATCTGTGGGAAGAAAAATGAAATAAAAGAGTTCTTGGGCATTTCATTCTGTAGATAAATTTGTATTAAATTAGTTCAGGGGATTGGGGGCAGGAGGAGAAGGGGACGACAGAGGATGAGATGGCTGGATGGCATCACTTGACTCGATGCACATGAGTTTGGGTGAACTCTGGGAGTTGGTGATGGACGGGGAGGCCTGGTGTGCGATTCATGGGGTCGCAAAGAGTCGGACACGACTGAGGGACTGAACTGAACTGAATACTGTACTAAGCACTTATTGATGAGTAAAGAGAATTTAAGTGTGGACTTCCCTGGTGGTCCAGTAGTTAAGACTCTGTGCTTTCAATGCAAGGGGCAAGGGTTTAATCCCTGGTCAGGGAACTAAGATCCCATATGCCATGCACTGTGGCCAATAAATAAATTTCAAGTTCTTAGTCATTCTACTATATTTTTTAAAAAAATAAAGAGAATTTAAGAGCCTGCTCTGTCACTTACTAACTTGGTCAAGCTGTTTAAACTTGCTAATAAGCCTTAATATTTTTTCCTGTATTGTGAAAACAATGATATCATATCCTGTACATGTCATAGACTACTCATGAGGATTACACGAGATAATCTCCACAGCTGGTTCATAGTGCTTGCCAAGGAGTAAATGCTCCAAGATTAGCCATTATCATCATTATTAAACTAAAACAGATTGAGAGATTAAAATCAAAGCCAACAGAGAGACATTATGTGTATTGTACACAGTACTTCCTTATTAATGGTCTTGTTTGAACCTCACAACAACCCTCAAGGCTGGAAGACACTGGAACTCTATCACTTAACTAGCCCTGTGACAACCCCTCAGGTGGGCAAAGGCAGATATGCAGGGTGTTTATGGAGCATGATACCTCCAGGCCTGGTGTACTGGTCTTGAGAGGTGATTTTTTAAAAAATTATTTTATTAAAATATAGCTGATTTACAATATTGTGTTAGTTACAATGTTGAGTATAGCAAAGAGATTCATTTATACATATACATACATTCTTTTTCATATTCTTTTCCATTGTGGCTTATCACAGGATATGAGTATAGTTCCCTGTGCTATACAGTAGGACCTTTGTTTATCCATTCTCTATATATAATAGTTGGCATCTGCTAACCCCAAACTCCCAGACCCCTTTCCTACCCTCTCCCTGTTGGCAGCTGCAAGTTTGTTCTCTATGTCTGAGTCTGTTTCTATTTTGTAGATAAATTCATTTGTGTCATAGTTTAGATTCTACATATAAATGATATCATATGGTGTTTGTCTTTCTCTTTCTGACTTACTTCACTTCATATGATAATCTCTAGGTTCATCCATGTTGCTACAAATGGCATTATTTCATTCTTTTTTTATGGCTGAGCAGTATTCTATGGTACGTGTATACATACTACATCTTCTTTATCTTTTCATCTGTCGATGGGTATTTTAGTTGCTTCCATGTTTTGGATATTGTTTGAGTAGTGCTGCTGTGAACACAGGGGTGCATCTAAGCTTTTGAGTCACAGTTTTCTCCAGATATATGCCCAGGAGTGGGATTGCAGGATCATATGGTAGCTCTGTCTTTAGTTTTTGAGGAACTTCTATGCTGTTCTCCATAGTGGCTGTACCAGTTTACATGCCCACCAACAGTGTAAGAGGGTTCCCTTTTCTCTACACCCCTTAGAGGTGATTTATGTGTGACAAAACTGCTGGAGGAGACAGACCCTCTACCTTCTTCAGTGTTGATAGGACTTCTATATTTTATGACTTCATAATATTTCTATTTGGAGTACAGAAGAATGCCACCCTGAAGGCCCCAAAGTAGAAATGTTATAACCAAATTCTTCCCAGAATCATCACAGTCAGTTTTCTCAGACATTGAAAAGCAGAGAAGTTTCCCCACAAAAGGCATAGTTTTTACTACAAATCTTGCTCTTTTTTTCTGGTCTAATCCTCCTAAGATGGGAGGAAGTGGATGTCTCCAGTCCTAGATGGATATTTGGAGAAATTCAAGGAAGGGAGCCTTATAAGCAGAGGGACAAGAAACCAGTCCAGGCAAGATCTGAAATTTATTGCTTGATCTTATCTTGAGTAGAAAAGAAAGGTTCTTTGTTTTAAAAAAACGTCTGGCCTATATCTGTCCTTTGGACTTCTGAACCTTTCCCTCATTGCTTTATAAAAACAACCTGTTAATTAACTTCGTGCCTGTTAGAAAGAAGTGAACTTCCTCTGAACTCTGAGGATTCTTGGTGAATTTGTAGAGCTGGGGCTCAAACAAGCAAAGGGCGATGGCTGGCTGACCTGGGGTTTTATTCTGACTTTGCTTCCAGCTAGAGGCCCACCACTCTGGGTCTAAGTTTTCCTACCTTAAAATGAGTTCTGTGGATGAGATCAGTGGTGATAACCTTTTTCAGCAAAAGGCCCGAGAGTGAATATTTTTGACTTTCTGGACCATATGGTCTTCAGCAACTACTCAGTTCTGCTGTGAAAGGGTAAAAGCAGGCACAGATAACATGTAAACAAATGAGTGTGACTTTGTGTTCATAAAACTTTATTTATAAAAATAGGAAGCAGGTTAGATTTGGCCCCTAGGTTGTGGTTTGCAGACCTGTGGACTGGATGATGTAGAATTTTCTTCTATTGCTAATATTTTATGATTCAACCTGTTTTAATAGCAATACTATTTCCCTGGGAAAGTCACCTTGATTATGCAAACATCTGTTGAATATGGAGTTTGTGAGGTACTTAAGTATTTTTCTGCTGGTCACTGCAGTATTCCTGGAGAAGGAAATGGCAACCCACTCCAGTATTCTTGCCTGGAGATTTCCATGGACAAAAGAGCCTGGCAGGCTACAGTCCATGGGGTTGCAAAGAGTCGGACATGGCTGAGCAACTCTCACTCGTACTCATTGCAGCATTATTCACAATGACCCAATATGGAAACAATCTAAGTGTCCATGGAGGGATGGGTGGATGAAGATGGAGTATATAGGCACACAATGAAATAGTTTTTAATTTTTTAAATTAAAAAACCTTTTTATTTTATATTGTAGTACAGCTGATTAACAATGCTGTGATAGTTTTAGGCGCACAGCATAGCTACTCAGTCATACACACACATGTATCCATTCTGCCCCAACCCCCCCAACCCCGATCCGGGCTGCCACATAACACTGAGCAGGGTTCCCCCTGCTATACAGTAGGTCCTTGTTGGTGAGCCATTTTAACTATAGCAGTGTGTACATAACCTTCCCAAACTCCCTAACTATCCCTCTCCCCAGTCTTCCCTCTACCCTTCCCCTCAGGAGCCATAAATTCATCCTCTCAGTCTGAACGTCTGTTTCTGCTTAAGTCTATTTGATACACAATGGAATATTATTGTCACGAAAAGGAAGAAGTCTCGTCATTTGTGACAACATGGGTGGACCTTGAGGGTATTATGTTAAATGAAATAAGTCAGAGAAAGGCAAATACTGCATGATCTCACATATATATGGAATCTAGAAAAGCTGAGGCAGAGAATACATTGGTTGTTCCTGGGGGCTGGAGGGTGGGAGAAAGGCAGAGATGGTGATCTAAGGAACAAATTGCCAATTAGAAGATGAGTAAGTTCTGGAGATTAATGTACAGCATCATGATTATAGTCAACAACACTGTGTTGCATTCAAAGCTGCTAAGAGAATAGATCTTAAATGTTCTCACCACCAAAAAGAAATGATAATTTTGTGAAGTGATGGAGGTGTTAGCTAACACTATGGTGGTCACCATGTAGCAATACATTCATGTATCAAATCAACTCATCGTACACCCTAGATGTATAAAATGTGGTATCTTCGTCTGGTTTTGGTTTCATGGTGATGGTGACCTCATAGAATGAGTTTGGGAGTGTTCCTTCCTCTGCAGTTTTTAAAAACCATTTCAGAAGGCTAGGTGTTACCTCTTCCCTAAACGTTTGATAGAACTTGCCTGTGAAGCCATCTGGTTCTGGACTTTTGTTTGTTGGGAGTTTTAAAATCACAGTTTCTTAAACTTACACAATGTAATATGTCAATGATACCAGAGTAAAATAAGTATTTTTCTGCATCTTCTCTTACTTTTTTTTCTCCATTATTGAGTGCCTACCATGTGTATTATAAATATAAATTACTACCTTAATGTCATTTTGCTCAAGATCTTGTGTGTTTAGGGTTTGTTGGTGAGGAGCAGGCTGTACGGAGGGTAGGATGAAGGAAGGTAGGTTCAGTGTGGTTTTCTGTATGGGATGGCTGACCAGGTGTGATGACCCAAACCTGTGAGAACTCCCAGATGTTAGCCCCGACCTCAGGTGCTCTAAAGGGTAACTGCTTCTGTATATGGAGCTGGGAGAGTGTGTGAGGTTAAGATTATGGAATAGCGTGTCTCTGTTTAAAGGAGAATGTGATTGCTCTTGTTGGAAAAATCAAACTGGAAATATGTGTTGTGATCACTGTGGCCCCAAGCCACACTCACAAGGGCAAACTGTGTTGAACTCCCTGCTTGAGGACCCTGGCTGTTCGCCCAGGAGGTTGCTCTGTCCTGGACCCTTGCTGCCCTTCCTGGGGGTGCCATGAAGGACAGGAGACCAGTTCAACCCCATTCACTTTTAAGAGCTTCCCCTAATGAAAAGAATATAGCACACCAGCCAGCAGTGTGGCGCATGCTTACTCTTCATAAAGTCACATTATTGTTACATAAGTCTTCCTTGAAACTCTTGTAATGTACCAGAGGAAATATTTTAAAAGACCAGAGAATCTTGTATCATGATAGCTTGCCTATTTTTGTGAGAGTATTATTTTAACTCAAATACTATATTGGCTTTAAAAATCATGAAAAGCAGTAAGTGTTTATTTAAAACATCTCCCTCTGTCCACACCCACTGACCCTCTGGTTTCTATGTGCTGTGTCACTCCTGCAAACGACGTATTTTGTGTCCTTTCTGACCACGTGTGTGTGTGTGTGTGTGTGTGTGTGTGTGTGTGTGTATCTGCATGAGCACATCCATTGATGATGATACACTGCTTATGCTTATCCAGGCTCTCGTGTCACCAGATTGAAGTCTGTCTAGCTGCAGTGTGGCAATGCTTTCGATAGATCTTGGATGCTTAGCATAGGAAGTAAAAAGAAATCTCATCCTTAAACACATACAATTGCATTTGTATATTTCACAGAAGGCCAGCTGAATCCAGTTCTCTGAAGTGGAGGTTTAGGTCTATTTCTAGCACCAAGTTCTACTTTTACCTAAAATATTCAGACGATTGAGATAATGGTACTTGTTTTCCCACAGTCATGAGGCTAACTGACCACTTAAAATTTTTACTTTCCTAGTGTTAGTTGCTCAGGCGTGTCTGATTCTTTTCAACCCCATGAACTATAGCCCACTGTACTCCACTGTCCATAGGATTCTCCAGGCAAGGATACTGGAGTGGGTAGCCATTCCCTTCTCCAGAGGATCTTCCTGACCCAGGGATCGAACCCAGGTCTCCCGCATTTTGGGCAGATTCTTTATCATCTAAGCCACCAAGGAACAGTACCTCTAATCCTTACCAAATAGTCCAATGGTGCAATGATTATATAGGAACTTACTTGAATCTATTAGGTGGAGAGATATCTGAGTGCTTGAAGCAGATAATAAAAGGAGATAATATAAGACTGTATCATATATAAACCAAAAAGTCACTTAACCAAAAGAAGCATAACTATACATCACTCCTCAACTCAGTTCCTAGTTGGCTCCATTAATCCCTGGTCATATCACCAGGGCCTCCCCAGGGCCCCTCGGAGCCGAGCCCATCTTCCTGACTCTCCCACATGGCAGCAGACATTTCTGTGGACCTTTCTCGGTGGTTTCTTTTTGCTCATATGAGGAAGGAAAAGACTGGAGGAGAAAAGCTTAATAGTCTAGTCTGCTAAACATCTGAACCATTTCAGATGGGCTGACAAAAATCAAAGACAGAATGTGGATTGTTGTGGGGCGAAGTTAATAGCTATTAACCGCAGTTGACAAAAATGAATTGTTTTTAAGACAAAGGAAAGTTTAGGAAATTTAAAATCTATTGTGAATGTCCAAGAATAATGAGCAAAGGCGAAATCTATGTCACATCCTATTGAACACAGATGTAAATCTGGCCTGTGTGCACAAGGGAAATGGTTAAAATTAGAGCAAAGTCATTTCCTGATTAACACAGATGAGTGCATGCTTTCAAAAACTAGTAGGTCCTATGAGAAGGCAAATTTTCTATGGAAGGAAACTAATAGAAGAAAATATATTAATAATAGCACTGACATCATCATGACAGAGAAAAGGAAAACTCTGTGTATATGTGTGTGTTTGTGAGAGAGAGAAGAGGGGTAAGAAGGAAATACAGGAAGTATGACAGAAGTAGAATTAAGAGCACAGAACCTTATTATATCCTAAAATGACTTTTTTTTTAAAAGAACAAATCCATATAGATAAACTTGGAAAAGTTATATTATAATTCTAAAGGCTTTACTTAGAATCTATAACATTTAGTTCTTAAACTGTTTGCTTATTTTTCTATGACTGTAAGGACGATATATCGTAATGTTGACTTGGATGATGAAGGGTGACATCACCAGCTGTCCTGTATACAAATCTGGTACTTTATGCTTCACCATTTCCCATGACAATTTCCATCTTCCTGCCCCTAACCCCCTGCAGCTGCAGCCAAGCCTGGAGTCTCGTGGCCCTGACAGGGCCCAGAACTTAGGACAAGGCTCCTAGAGCCCAAGGTGGAGCGGCTGTTGTCAGCTCTGTGGGGTTTTCGTTGACTGCTCCCTGTTTTGGCTGTTCTCCCACACAGGGCCTCTGGCTAAAGCCTCTCCAATTCTAAATGGAACAACACAAGACACCCCCACCCCAGGCCCCCTTCACCTCCTTCTCTGATAGGCTTGTCAGATTTAGCAAACACTACAAATGTCACAGATGATTCTGTAGTGTAAATAGGTCCCATGAAAGATTTGGGATATACTGGCACTATAAAATGATTCACTATTGATCTGAAATTCACATGTAACTGGCAAGTTGGATTTTACCTGGTGAGCTTATTATCTGAACTCTGGGAACCCTCAGCATACCTGGGAAGGGTCTTAGGAAAGACAGAATAGGGTATTTGGGGTGGGGTGTTCCCTTTTCCTTCCCTCGGTCCTTCTGGGCAAGGATCTGAGTTTTGCGTATTTAAGGAGCAATTGCAGCACAGAAGAGTAGCTGGTGAGTGATGAATCTGCTGTACAGAGAACAGATCAGACAGGGCTGGGGGAAGGTGGGTGGGGAGGGGGCGGGGAAACAGGGAAACACCAAAGACGAAGCTAGAGACGCAGCCACACCTTCAAGCTACACTTATTGCACAGATGTAAACACGCACAAATATGCCCGTGAATGAATTTAAAAATGTGTTCATTTCCTGAACCAACTTTATTTAACTTATCAACCTCGTCTGTGGCTGTTTGTGCAGAATCTCCTAGTGAGCAAGAACCACACCTGCTGTCTCTGGTGGGAATCGGCCACCAAGGGCCAGAGGTGCTGGGATACAGTGGGTCAGCTGAGCCATGGTCTAGAAGCATCTCTTCCCTAATCCTGAGATCCTAATTTGCCTTGGTCCAGAAGGAACACCTGTTGTTTAACCTCTAATGGCTTTCTTGCAAGTAAGATGAGAACCTATTAGTTCTCAAGCCAGCAAAAGTTCTAAGCTGAATGATAATTGCTGACATTTGAGGCACCTAGAATGAAAACTGAATAGTTTAGCATAGATTTTTCCTTCTAATTAATTCATCATTTATCTTGACTCGATTTGATGATCTTTTTTATTGAACTAGTCTTTATTGGAGTAATGCTAAATTCTACCAAAGTTAAGACTAGTTACAATGGAGAGGATTTTCTTCTTTGACCCAAATGTTATTTTTTAAAAAGCACCCTGAAACCCTCCAAAGCAATACATACACTGTCACACACAATCCATGGCTATATCCCTACGTAGGTCCAGTGTCATGGAAACCAACTAAGCTCTTCTGTGCCTCTCTGATGAAAATCTGATCAAAAGACAGTGTAGTGGCATAAATCCAAACTCAGTTTAGAGTGAAAAGGAGGTGCTGGGTGTGTATAGATAGGAGGTTTTTAATAAAATGAAATAAATCTGTCTTTGTTTATAATGAAAGAAAACATAAGTTGTGCAATCAGTGTTACTGCATCATCCACTTCTTATTGTCTCACGATGATAGTTCAGGTCTTTCGGGAGAGTCATTTTGTGTGTATCTTGGGATTTTAAAAGCTTTCCAGCTCTGTGATGCTCAACAATCAAGGTGTCTGATTCGTGGAGAGGGTCATAGCCCGGAACGGGAGGGTTTGCTGATGGAGAGCAGGAGTTGGGTGGGATGAGAGTACTGGTCCTAGGATGCTGTGTGGGCATCTTGGGAACATCTCCCCCCTGTGCTGTCTCGGTTGGTCCCCGAGTTGCAGTTTCCTCTGGTGATACCGGAGACGCAGATGGAGGAGGAAGGGGGTGTGTGACTGTGGCTGGAGGCTGGGATGCCTCGCGGGGAGTGGGTGGGGTTTGGTGACTGCAGACTGTGTGATACCCACGAGAGGACCACGTGCACTGTCTGGGGACAGTTGAGGCGCCGCCCGGGGGGCGGGGGCTGGTGCGCGGGGCCGGCTCTGCACACTCACCCGTGCTGCTCTGGATGGTCCTCACGGTGGTGGTGGTGCGCGGCGGGGAGGAGGACCGCAGCGACACGCACTCGTCGTCCTGCGAACAGCCCTTCTCGATGGCTCGCACGTAGCTGTGGCTCCGCATGCGGAAGCAGCCAGGCATCGGCAGGTCCAGGGCCTCCACCGCCTGCGACTCCAGCTCGCTGAACACCGACTCGCACACCGACTCGAATTGCCCGTTCACCTCCATCTCGCTCACCTGCGGGGCCAGATGGGACGTTAGCAACAGCTCTTCCCGGGGAGAAGCCAACTCGCCCTCTGAGAATCTCCAAACCGCATCCCCCAGAGGAACGCCCCATCAGATAGCATTAAATTCGAACGCATTTTTAGCCTCTCGGCAAAGAGAGGCTAAAAGGAAATTAACCCTAAAAGGAAATTAACGCTGAATATTCAGTGGAAGGACTGATGAAGCTTCCATACTTGGCCACCTGATGCGAAGAGCTGACTCATTGGAAAAGACTCTGATGCTGGGAAAGACTGAGGGCCAGGAGGAGAAGGGGACGACAGAGGATGAGATGGTTGGATGGCATCACTGACTCCATGGACATGAGTTTGAGTAGCTCCGGGAGTTGGTGATGGCCAGGGAAGCCTGGCGTGCTGCAGTCCATGGGGGTCACAAAGAGACACAACTGAGCCTTTGAACAGCAGTATCCTTACAGACTAATGAGGTGGTATCTAGCTTATAGTCAATTAAATTCTAAAGAAAGAGAACTTTGTTTTTAGAATGCAAGGAAGCATGGTGTTGGGAAATCATTCCTCGAGCTCACGCTGAGGTGCTAATTTTCCTTTATCCCTTCTCCAGCAGATATAAACGCAAACCTAGGGGCCAATGTTACAGCTCAAGGTCAGAGTTCATGTACTTCAATGGGGCGGTTTTCGGCACAAACGTTTTAGAAGCTAGTATTTTCATTGTGCCTTTGGAAGTGACTAGTTTGTCAAATAATTTGTGTCGACTGGAGTGTAATTTATTGTAAAGTCTAGAAACGGGCCCTATATTTTCTGGCAAGATATGTATATTCTGCACAAAAATAGGTCAACCCAGATATGTCAGTCTTGAAAGACACTATTATTGAGATTTTCAAACTATATACATACTATCTAAAAAAGGTTCACTCTTCTCTATAAAAAGCTGATATGGTCCACAAATTGTTTTTAAAATCTTCCAAATAAATTCTTCCCCTTTTTGAGGAATCAGTGTTTATTTACTTATATTCCTCTGTATATAACTTACACTGGATTTGAACACCACATTAAAAAAAAAAAAAAGCCAGACCACGTTGTTTAATCGCTCAGTTGTGTCCAACTCTCTTGCCACCCAACAGACTGTAGGCCACCAGGCTTCTCTGTCCATTGGATTTCCCAGGCAAGAACACTGGAGTGGGTTGTCACTGTCTTCTCCAGGGGACCAAACTGTTTCTCTTACATCTCCTGCATTGGCAGTTGGATTCTTTACCAATAGCACCACCTGGGAAGCCCCATATTATATTTATATGTATATCTTTATTTCATACTAAAAATCTTGGTTTTCAAGGACGCAGAAGATGATAGAATTGGGATATTCTACAATGATTCATTTGGTTTCTTCCACAGTATATACACAACAGCCTCAGAATAGCAAACTAATACCACTGCTGCGCATACCACTATTAAAAACAGTTCACAATTCCTTCCTTTTGCATGTGTTATCTCTGTTTGTTCCTCATTTAAAAATAGTTGTGCTACGGAATGAGGCCAGGCTCCACCTTTGCGGTACCAGGTGCTACTGCCAGCTCTGACAACCTTAAAAACTTAAACTTCACTTCTGGGGGAGTATACTGAAATGTAGATTTGAGAATCGCTGGTTAGGGGGAAATAGCATTTAAGGTTGGAAGTTGTGTGTGCAAGATTGTATATGAGTCTTTTTGTATTAAAAGAATTTAAAGGCAAAAGAAAAAATTGTTGTGCTAGACTGACATTATCAGAGCACATCATGTACATGGTCTTTCCCACTGTGGCTCTCGTTAGTCCTAGTTTTACAAATGACTATATATTTAATGTTTGTCACTGCTTTTTTCATACAAAAAGGTGATTCTTCATCCAGCCTAGACACACATATAGGTCAAGTAGCTCTAGATGGCTTATAAAGACAAAGAGCGAGCCCCCAACCCTGCCCCAATTCTTCCTCCCCAGAAGAACCATTTTCAATTCTTCCAGGTGAATCTTAACGGTATCTGCATCCATGTAGCCAGACGCATGCTTATGTGAATCTCCTGATATGTTCAGAGACCTCTGATAACCTCTTGGTTTCCTTCCTGCCCCGGAAACATCTGTCTGGGTGCCTCCTACTACAATCTGTGACTGCTAAGCCCACTGCTGTGCCGGGATCTCCCTTCCCCATCATTCCGGGGGTGCCTTTCGTTATCTAACTGGTGGTGGCGCCCCAGTTCCCCTTTCCCTGTTTTATTCCCTCTTTTCAGTGGAGCACATCTCCTAGTGCTTTCTTGGGAAGGCAGCCCCCTTCACGTTGTTGGAAATGTCTGCACCACCTCCACCGTTAAGGGACAGCGTGCTTGCATTTAGGGTTTTAGCTGTATCCCTCCTCCTCTCAGGTATTTCTGGGCTTCTCTCCTTGTCTCTTGGCCTCCGTGTGTGCTAGAGACTGAGAAAACAGATGTCTTTCTCACCTCTGAGCCTTTCTGTGTGTGCTGGTTTGCCCCAACCCTTCTGGAAGCTTTTTAGGATTTTTTTTTTTTTTTTTGCTCCTGAGTGATCTAATGTTTCACCATGGCATTCCCTGTAGGGATCTTTGTCCATTCATTATACTAGGCACTGGGTGGGCCCTCTCAACCTGCAGATTCATATCTTTTAGTTCTGGGACCATTTCTGGGACCATCATTTCATTAGTAATTGCCCTCCTTCTGTGTTACTGCTCAGATTTTAAATTCATTTGGATTTATTTTTTATCTGGTTTAATGCCATGAGTGGGAATATAGAGAAGGCTGAGCGCTGAAGAATTGGTGCTTTCAAACTGTGGTGTTTGATAAAACTCTTGAGAGTCCCTTGGAGAGCAAGGAGATCAAACCAGTCAATTCTAAAGGAAATCAACCCTGAATATTTATTGGAAGGACTGGTGCTGAAGCTGAAGCTCCAATCTTTTGGCCACCTGATGCAAAGAGCTGACTCACTGGAAAAGAACGTGATGCTGGGAATGATTGAAGGCAGGAGGATAAGGGAACGACACAGGATGAGGTGGTTGGATGGCATTACTGACTCAATGGACATAAGTCTGAGCAAACTCCAGGAGATAGTGAAGGACAGGGAAGCTTGGCATACTGCAGTTTATGGGGTTGCAAAGAACTGGACACGACTTAGCAACTGAACAACAACAATGCTGTTTCTACTATATCATGGCAATTCACTTCAATTCTCTGAGCCTCACTTTTCTCATCTGTAAAATGGGTATAATAACACCTACCTCACAGGGATGCTTTTAAGGAGAAAAATAAAGTATACAAGTGAACATTACTAGGCAGATAGTAGGCATTCCATAAGTACTAGATATTATTTTATGAGAGAGTATGGTGAGAAGAATGAGAAAATGTACTCTAGTTCTCTGAGGTTCATAAATTAAAAAAATGATCTTTCTTATGCACGTGTGCATGTCTGTAGCCCGCCAGGCTCCTCTGTCCGTGGGATTCTCCAGGCAAGAATACCGGAGTGGGTTGCCATTTCCTTCTCCAGGGGATCTTCTAGACCCACAGATTGAACCCACATCTCCTGCGTTGGCAGGTACATTCTTTACCACTGAGTTTACCTGGGAAGACAATCTTTCCTACAGTTGATATGAAATTAATGAAATAATACGCAAAGCTTATAGCATATGCCAGGTAAGTGATATAGAGTAACTATTCCATTGTTCTCATTTCCATTATTACTATTGCTATTATTGGCAATATTATTGCCACTAATACCCTGATTCCAGCAGATATTGAAGAAATTTATGAGTTAGGAGTCAGGACACCTAGGTGTTCTGGGTTCTGTCACTGACTAGCTGTGTGCTCAAAAATGCTTAATTCATCTCAGTTTACATTTCTGGTACAAATACAATGAAGGGGTGGTTTAGGTCAAAAATCACCACTAACCTGATGGTATTACCATCAAGTACAATAACTGCCCCTATCACATTTACATTTTTAAAATGGTGTACAACCCAAACATCACTGGACAAAATATATCTGTGGGCTTCTAGTTTATCATTTTAGGTGAAGATGTTTGATTTGGACTTGAAATAAATTGAGAAGTAAATTAAGCTAATTTGGAAATGAGAGTTATTATGCCAAATATTTTTTAAAACGTGACTTTCTCAAATTCTTCTCAAGTCTTACTTTAAAAGCCCCCATTAGATGTGTATAGAGGGAAAATAAAGCAGAAAGGGAATAAACATATAAAAAGATGTTTGGTTCTCCTCATAATCTAAGCACAATCTGTTTTTAGGGATATTTTATTTCTATAAGGTATGAACGGCAGAAACAATTTAGTTATTCTATACCAATTTCTTAACTTACAGCATTTTACTTTGATCTTTCTAGGAGCCTTTGATGAATAATATATCAGGTTTTAAGAAGGAATAGGCTATAATGCACTTAAATTCTATACTATTAGAGCTGCTACTGAAGATCTATAAGAGAGATATCTCTAACATCACAACAACCAACTACTTTTTGAAAAGCCTAGAATATATATAGTAGGATTACTTAGAAGAAGAAATCATTCCCTTTGAATAATGACAATGCTGGCATGGTGACAGAAAATTTGAAATCATACTTCCTGATACTTTGTTCCTTGGAAAATGACTATGATACTAGAAAAATGGTGTGTCATTAGGAATCCATTTAGGATGGCTCTGCTTCCTGCATTTTACTTAAGGTGCAGTGATCACACCACTGAATTGCAGACTTGACCGCCCCCCCC
>SJYQ01096208.1:328097-506861 GCA_006410935.1 Redunca redunca
CCCGCTGCCTCCCACCCCCGCCCCGGCCCTGCTCAGGGCTCACACGTGCCTCTTCAGTGATTTGTCGACATTGTACTACGTTGTCACCAGAAAGTGACACGGTCTCAAGGTCAGATCTGTGGCGCAGAGACTAAGAGCAGGCAGCTGCATGAGTGTGCGTCCTGATAAAGAAGCTCTCCTGTTCTAACTGTGTGAAATTACGAAAGCAGTGGGTGTGTATAAACATTTCCATCGAAATATTCTACACCCATGGATGTATTCTTCAGGTGTGACACCAGAGATTTATAGACTATTTTACAATTCTGGAAGGCTGTGTGACCACGAGCCTGTCCAGAATAAAGATCAGTTTAAAGAAGTTTTAAAAATTATATTGTTTATATTGAAAAAAAAGTAAGAACAAAGCAAAGTTCAAATTTCACCAAATGAGACACCAAATATTTACCTAAGAGTTGGGAGAGTGAGCTTCACTGGACAGCAGTAGCTGGCACAAATAGATACGTGTACTCTTGGAGATTTCTTTATGGAAATGTACAGTGGGCAAACATTGGAATCCAATATGCCAACTTTTCCTGACTTCCACCTAACCCTGATATTGGAGCCTTGCTGTGGTCCCTGCCTTTGCTTTTCAAGGATACATTTTAGCAGGAAGCTCTATTTTGATGGTGGGGACAAAATGAGAGGAGTGATCCTATTTCAAGGTCTTACTCTGACAGATCAGGGATGCTTCAGGGCTTAGCCTACCATTCAACACCACCGCCTTACCATCTTCACCACCATCATTAGCATCATCTCTACCACCACCGTCGTTACCACCACCCTCATCACAATCCTCACCACCATTACCAGCACCATCTCCATCAACACTGTTGCCACCATCAACAGCAGCAGCAGCATGACCATCACCACCCCCGGTAATATTAATTCTCACCTTGATGATCACAAAGTCCTTCAAACTAGCCTCTCTGCCTCTTCAGGCTCTTTCTCTTTCTCTCCAATTTTCCTAAGGTCCAGTCCCCTGGGCCCTGCATGGAAGGCCGTGCATGAAAGATGCCTCCAAGACAAAATTCAGAACAGATTGCCCATTGCTGTGGCTACAAGTATTCTGAACTTCATTCACACACTATTGCTTGCATATGCTTTGGGGCTTCCAAAGTGGTGCTAGCGGTAACTGCTTTAGGCCAGCATTTTTCAAAGTTCAGATATTACCACTTTAATAAATACTTCTTTATTAATACATTATTGATTAGAATCACCTGGAGTATCTGTTAAAATGTACATTCCTAGACCCCATGCCTAGAAGCACTCTCTTTAGAATCCTGGGCACAGAACACTTTTTTTTTTTTTTTTAATTCTCTTGAGTATCTCGTTGACAATTTCATGGCCACAAAGTCCCATTTAACTTTTGGTTACTTATATATCTTACAGGGTGTTTATAAGGATTAACATTATGAACATATAAAGCAGTTGGCACAGTGCCTGACCCAGTAAAGTTGGCTCTTATGGCTAATTCTTGTCCTGCCCGCCTCAGTGTTTTTCTGGTGTTCAAGTAAACAACATTTGTTATTTATTTTATTTTTTGGCATAATCTCCATTAAACTATAAACTTTAGAATGAGGAATGAGCAGAAATGAGGCATTATTCACCACTGAATAACTTGCAGAATCTAGCCCAGTGTTTTGCTCAATAATATTAGCTGAGTTAATAGTATAGTGCTTTTTAAGGTAATTAATTAATTAACTTTTGTCTGCTCTGGGTCTGCGTTGCTGTTCGCGGATTTTGGCAAGTGGGGGCTACTGTCTAGCTGCAGTGCTTGTGCTTCTCACTGTGGAGGCCTCTCTCGCGGAGCACAGACTCTAGGCCCTTGACTTCCAGTAATTGTGGCTCTTGGGCTCAGTAGTCTGGGCGCATGGGATTAGTTGCCCTTCAACCAGGGATCGAACCCATGTCCCCTGCTTTGGCAGGTGGATTCTTAACCCTGGACCACCAAGGAAGTCCCAAGTATGGTGCTTATTTTAAAAAACTGTGATAAAAATTAAAATTCAGAACTCCTAAACATTATTTCAAAAAAAACCCAAAAAACCCTTTTTTTCGTCCTTCCAGAAGAAGCGCCTCCTGCTCCTCTGGTGGCCCCTGAAAGCTGCAGTGTCCACCCTCCAGGAGTCCTAGGTTTAACCCTCCCTTGGGTTGAGGCAGCCCAGCCCCCTCCCATATTCTCTGGAGGCACTGAGAAGCTTTAGCTGAGTATTTCAGATGCAGTGTTAAGTCAACTTTACTGAGTCTTCATCCCTAATTCTGGGTACCAGTTCTTAGAAGTAGACTTGTGTCTTACAACCAAGACAGAATATTCACCTAGGACCCAGCTGGAATAAACAGATCACATCTCTTTTCCCAGCCTTTGTCCCTGTTTTGATGACTTGCTTAATACTTTTAGGATTAGACACTGCCTAGGTTTTGCCAATGACATTCACCCTATCCTTCTATCCTTCAAATGTCTTTGCAACTGAAGCCTCATCCATCAACTCCTTAATGACTAATGTGCTGGTGCAGGCTGACTGCTAAAGAGTTTCCTCAAGGACTCCCCCCATGTGCTTTACCCCAGCTGCCCAAGGACCCCTCGGCTGCTGGTAGGACTGTTGGTCCCCAGAGCCGGCTGTGGCCAGTCACAGGCAGCGTTTAGACTGGGGCCCCTGCCTGACCCACCAGCATCACTCGGGGGATGTCGACCTCCTCGCGTCACACCCCTGGGTTTCCCCAGCTCCCCCGTGCAGTTCACTGCCCGTGGCCGCGGGGCTCACCTGGCTGATGGTGCTCATGGCGCGCATGTAGCTCTCGTTCCTGGAGCGGAACTTCGGGGACGTGAGCAGCCCTGCAGGGTCCAGGCTGTCGAGGCTTCGGTTGATGGAGACCTCACTGACCGCCCTCAGGTAACTGTGACTCCGGATCTGGAGTTTGGGGGAGTGCTCATTGGAAATCCTGGAGGAGAACAACGGAGAGTGTGCGTCGAGTCCTGTTCCACCGTGCAGGCGGGAGTAAGAGAGGGCAAGTTCGACTGCTAGGGCCACCCTACATACTAGCACGAGTAACACAGATGCCCTCCCGTGGTCGTTACACTCCCCCGTGGGGTCTGGGAAGAAAGCTTTTGATGGGAAATCATTGAGGGCAGTTATAATTCCTTCAGCCCATGAAATAATGTCCTCAATCACATTTTCCCAGACACCCTAGGGGGCATCGTGTGGTTGCCATGCCCGCCCTAGGATTCTTCCCGGTTGTAATTTGTGAGTTTTCCCTTTGTACTCATTTCTTTTCTGTGCCGTCTTCTATTTTATTTTTTATTGTGGTAAAAGTCACATAATATATAAAATGCACCATTCATATTTATCTGTGCAGTTCAGTGGCACTAAGTCCATTCACGTCGTTGTGCAACTCTCACCATCATCCATCTCCCGAATGTTTCACCTTCCTAAACTGAAACTCTGTCCCCAGTAAACACTACCTCCCCATCCCCTAATCCCCCCTCCCCTCTACACCCGAAGCCCCTGGCATCTTCCAACCTACTTTCTGACTCTATGAATTTGACTATTCTAGGTATCTCACATAAGTGGAATCAAACAGTATTTGCACCTAATGTATATTGGAATGCACTTTTAAGGTTAGCTTAACATATGTCCTACAAACAAGATTGTCCTTTTTTTTTGGATTTTCTATTAATGGCAAATGGCAAATGGGTGTCTGTCTGTAACTCTATCAATATCTCTATCCATATTTCTATCATCTGTTTAATCTTTTCTCATTTAATTGAGATTTAACAGTGAACAAAACTTAAATTTTAGACGTTAACATGTGCACATCTCTAAATCTTGATATCCAAAGACAAGTCTTACATACATTATACTTGTAAGACTATTTCCCAAGATGCATTTTAAAATTATAAAAGCAAATTGCACTTTGCAAAAAGCCAAGCTATCCAGAAGTGCACAGAGCAGAAAGTGGGTCTCCCCGTCCCCTTGTTCCTGCTCCAGCATCCCAGTCCCCTGAAAGAATTACCCATATCAACTTGCTGTATAGCCTTCCTTACCCTTTCTGTATACATAAAAACAATTGTTTTAGTAATTGAAATATAGCTGATTTACAATGTTGTGTAAGTTTCAGGTATACAGCAAAGTGGTTTAGTTATATATTCTTTTTCTTTATACACTATTACAAGATATTGAATATAGTTCCTTGTGCTATACAGTAGGACCTTGTTTTTTTTTTTTAAATCTATTTTATATACTGCAGTTTGTATATTTTGATCCTAGACTCCTAATTTATCTCTCCTCCCCCCTTTCCCCTCCGGTAATCATAAATTTGTTTTCTATGTCTGTGTTTTTTAAGTAATTTTTGAAGTTTGTTTTTGTGTGGGATTCAGGGTGAGTTAGTTTCTTTCATTATTAAATTAAAAAAATTTGCTGTAATATTGTTTGCGATTTAAAAAGTTGATAAGGAGAAAGATGTAGGCCCAATAAGCTTCTATTATTTATAATTTTTCTGGACATCATAGCTAATGAAATTAGAAACAAAAAAAAGAAATAGAGAATATAAAGATTCTGAAGAAAGAGAGAAACTTTGAGTATTTACAGATTATACAATTAATTCACTAGAAGATAAAATCAACTGAAAATTTTTAGAACTAATAAGAGTGATTGCCCAAATAGTTACATACAGGGTAAAAACAGGGAAATCAATAGTTTTTCTATATACTGCCACCACCAAATAGAAATTTTAATTTAAAAATCCATTCAAAATGATAAACATAATAAGAAGCTATGAAAAAGAGGTGCACCAGAAATTTTTGAAAAAGTAGTAAAACTTTATGCAAGGCAATAAGCAAGTCGTAAATAAAAACAATTTTCCCAGATGTGAAACTCAATATTGTAAAAAAATTTAAACTTCCTAAATTAATTTATAAATTTCATACTTGTTGTTCAGTCGCTAAGTGGTGTCCAGCTCTTTGTGACCCCATGAACCGCAGCACGCCAGGCTCCTCTGTCCTCTCCCATCTCCTCTGTCCTATCTTGAGGAGTTTGCTCAGACTCATGTCCATTCCCGACCCAGGGATCCAACCCAGGTCTCCTCCATTGCAGGCAGATTCTTGACCATCTGATCCCCAGGGAAGCCCCTGGTAAATTTAATACTAAAAGCTGAGGATTTGATTAATGCCCACTTTTTGCAACTACACTGAAGGAGGGGCCAAATTAGAATAGATCTGGAATTTAGCATCAAAAAGAAACTTCTTGTGTATTTTAATAATATAAAAGAGAAACTGATTGTTCTAGCAATGTTCCCTATGGATCCTAAAAGTAGCTGCCAAACATAAAAAAACCTCTGCAGATCAGGCAAGCATTTTGCATGCATTATGTGCCATTATGGAGATTCACCATAGACCACTTTATAAATGCTTGTGCCAAATATCTCCGTCAGAAAACAAATTCACTGAAGAGTACATTTTCCCATTGAGATCTCTTCTAGGGAAAGAGAGCTTTCACTAGAAGCATTTACAGCCTAAAGTTCACTTCCACTAGAACTTGAGAGAAGACAAATGTGTTTCTTTGGCTATTTTGTAGCCTGACCCAGAGCAATGCTTTGCCAACATAAATGATGCTGCGCTTCCAAACAGTTATCAGGGCAGCAATGTGGGCAGCTGTTTCATAAATGGTCTATATTCAGAAGAAGAAGTGAAAAGCTCAGTGTTTTGTACAGTGAGGGTGTGTCTGCTGGCTGAGATGGAGAAATGAGGCATCCTTGAAACAATCATTCAGTCCGGCAACTCGTTATGAAAGAAAGCATAATTCCAAACTGGAAGATCATTCAGAAGAGATCGAATAGTTCTACTTTGGTGAGTCATTCCTGATGAAACAACACCTACTTTAATGATACACGAAATATAAGAAAATGAGCTCTCTATCAGTGCCCACAGCTCTCGTCATAAAGGGTACAGTATGTATGTGTGCTCCTGAAGATGAAACATTCATGAAAGAAAAACCAAAAGAGAATGAGTTGATTATCAACTCTAGAGGAAGTTGATTTGCTAAGAAGAAAAGGAATGTGCATATTCAGAAACATTAGCTCTTATATTAGATTAATGATTGATGTTAGCCTATTAAAATGATAGCCATCATATTTCACTTTCTCCCTAAATTGCTTATGCTAGGTTAACTTTTCATGGCTTATCCCAATGGAATTGAGATTTTTGCCTGGTTGGGCCCCATTCATTATCATGTCCTTTAACTGCACCCAAAGATGGGATGCCCTTGGATGGCAGTGAGACAGCTAGACAAACAAGTTTGGCCAGTGTATCAGTAAGGTTTCCATTGCAAAAAGAAAAAAATGCAAAATACTTGGAAAACAACATTTAATACATTTTACTTTTTGAATATAGTTTTATTAATTTTAATGGTGTTTATTTTAAAAGATTTTAATTTTATTGGAGTATAGTTAGTTTACCATAATGGGAAAGAATATGAAAAAGAATGCATGTGTGTGTATATATATATATGAATCACTTTGTGTACAGCAGAAATTAACACAATATTGTAAATCAACTACACTTCATATTCTGTGATAACCTATATTAAGGAAGTTGATTTACAATGTTGTGTTAATTTCTGCTGTACAGCAAAATGATTCATGCACACACACACATACATAATCCATTTTTTTCATATTCTTTTCCATTATGGTTTATCACAGGATATTGAATATAGTTCCCTGTACTATACAGTAGGATGTTGTTGTTTATGCATTCTATATATAATAGTTTACCTCTGTTAATTTCAAACTCCCAATACATCCCTCCCCCTGTCCCCCTTTACCTTCGGCAACCAGAAGCCTGTTCTCTCTGTCTGAGAACACAGCATTTTTAATCAGTGTTCCCAAAGAGAGAATGATTAATCCTGTAATATATCACTAACATTGTAACTCCACAAGATGAATAAGCTCCAGGGATCTAATGTATAGCACAGTGCACGTGTCCCATCACTCAGTCCTGTCCGACTCTTTGCGAGCCCGTGGACTGTAGCCCTGCAGGCTCCTCTGTCCATGGGATTCTCCAGGCAAGAACACTGGAGTGGGTTGCCATGCTCTCCTCCAGGGGCTCTCCCCAACCCAGGGATCGAACCCAGGTCTCCTGCACTGCAGGCTGATTCTTTACCACTGAGTCACCAATAACAACATAATAACAAATAAAGTGGAAAACTTACTCAAGGGGCTCAGAGCAAGGCCCATGAAGAAGAATAAACCGAAAGAGAGATTATGCAGGCTGAGAAATTAAAAGAAAAGAATAAGGAAAAACATACAGAGCTTCAAAGATGGTGGGACACCATCAAACACACCAACATACATGTAATTGGAGTTCCAAAAGGAGAGGTAGAAAATACATTTGAAGAACTAGTGGCCAAAATCATCCCAAATCTGATGAAAACTCATATATCTAAGAAGCTTAAAAAAACTCAAAATACTATAAACTCAGTGAGACCCACACCTAACCATATCCTTGTAGAAGTGTCAAAAGACAAAGACAATGAGAAAATCTTGAAAGCAGAAAGAAATGACTCATCACTTACAGGGAATCATCAATAAGATTAAAAGCTGACTTCTCATCATAAATCAAGGATGCTAGAGGGCATTGAGATGAAATATTCCAAGTACTGAATGAAAAAGATGGTCAACAAAGAAGTCTATATAGAGAAAAACTATTTTTCAAAAAAGAAGTTAAGACATTCCCAGAAAAACAGACTGAGAGATTCATTGACCGCCACTTAGGGTCTTTTTTCAAACTTCTTTTGCAACACCATATTGTTCCTTAAACACTTCATTTTCCTTCTGTTTCTTAGAACTTTAACTTCGTAAAGGGATCCGTTTCACCAACTGATTAGCCCCATCAGAACAGCGCAGCTTAGACACAGGAGCAACTTCTACATTTTAAGATTCAGACTGAAGGAGCAAACTCCCATAGGTCCCTTGTGTTCTTTGTTGCTCTTCCTCTATAAATGCTTGACATGGGGAATGAATGTCAGCATTATTTCTGGGAGACATGACACTGCCAAGTATTGTAGACCTTGCTATCTCAGAAGTCCAGGGGAGGGTAAAAGGAAGATGAAGAAATAATCTTAGGGATTTTTCTTTGCTCCATTAGCTTCACTCTGTAGAGGAGAAAAGCTGATATGGGTGGAGATATGTTGACTGTTCTACTGGGAAGATTAGCAAAGAGCCACAGGCTGAGTATCTGCAAAGCCATATGCTAGAAGCTGGGATACTGCATTTTAGCTATAAAGTGGATCTTCTCCAAAATAAAGGTGCAGTTCTTCTGACAATAATTCATCAACCCTAGCAACTTTCAACATAAAGTGCGGTTCTTACAGGGTGCCAAATATGTTTATCCATCATATTTAGGCTCTTCTGACATTGGGAAGGACATCCCAGGTAGTGCTAGTGGTAAAGAACTCACCTGCCAATGCAGGAGATGCAAGAGACTCAGGTTCGATCCCTGGGTCAGGAAGAGCCCCTGGAGAAGGGTGCAGAATTCCAAGAAAGATACTTGGAATTCAAACATTCTTTCCTATAGATTCTAGAGACTGTGCAACATTAGATTTAAAACGATGCAAATCAGATGCCAACTATTCATAATGCTTGAGCTAGATGCTGCGGAGAACATGTGATTCCTGCCTTTGATAATGCCAGTCTCCAGACAGAGACAAATATGCTGAACAAACTTGAAGATAATCTGTGTTGTGCTTATCATAGGGCTTCCCAGTTGGTGTTAGTGGTAAAGAACCCACCTGCCAATGCAGAAGACATAGGAGAGGCGGGTTTGATCCCTGAGTTGGGAAGATCCCCTGGAGGAAGGCATGGCAACGCCAGTATTCTTGCCTGGAGAATGCCATGGACAGAGGAGCCTGGCAGGCTACAGCCCATGAGGCCACAGAGGTGGATACAACTGAAGCGACTTAGTACACAAACATGTATTTATAATAAGTGTTCAAGAAAGAAGCAAGAAGAAGGTAGCAAAGAAGAGACTCATTTGGAGTAGAGGTATTAGGAAAAGCTTTGGAGAGAGGTCAGCTTGGAGTCTCTCAGACCCTGATAGACTGTCATCAGGTAAGAGTGAGCCAGACAGAAGTGATTCCAGACCCCGGGAGCAAAAACTTGGAGGCTCAGGGCAGAGGACAGAACCCAGGAAGCTGATATGTACAGAGCTGAGCCTGCTCTCAACAGAGGCTTATTGCAGTTGTAACTGCCTGCTGGCCAGTCTCCCCCATAAAACTGTGGGTTCTGGAAGGCAGTGACCACATCTGGGGTCTTGGGATTATATGGAATCATCACTGTGTTGCCAAAGCTTAGCACAGTGGGTGGCATACATTGTTGCTGTTCAGTTGCTACCTCATGTCCAACTCTTTGCAACCCCATGGACTGCAGCACACTAGGCTTCCCTGTCCTTCACTATCTCCTGGAATTTGTTCAGATTCATGTTCATTGAGTCAGTGATGCCATCCAACTATCTCATCCTCTGTCATCTCCTTCCCCTCCTGCCCTCAATCTTTCCCAGCATCAGGGTCTTTTCCAGTGAGTTGGCTCTTTGCATCTTATTATTAGATCTCCTTAAAAATTTGTTGAATAAGTGTGAGGTCGGGGGGGAGCGTGGAGAGTCTGAAGTCCACCAAGGCACTGCAACAAGAAACCCAGTAAGACCCTGATGAGGACCTGGAGAGAAACAAGGCACCATGGAAGGTGAAGACTTGAGGGGACAGGTAGGTCCCTTTGGAGATCTATTCCTGATGGCAAGTGTTAGTCACTCAATCGTGTCCTACTCTTTGCGACCTCATGGACTGTGTAGCCTGCCAGGCTCCTCTGTCCATGGAATTATCCAGGCAAGAATATTGGAATGGGTTGCCAGTTCTTTCTCCAGGGGATCTTCCCCACCCAGGGATCAAACCCAGGTCTCCCGCATTGCAGGCAGATTCTTTACTGTCTGAGCCACCAGGGAAGCCCTAAGCAGGACAGTAACTCCTCTCATCATGTTATATTGACTATAGTCAGACCCAGGGGAATTGATTTCTCTCTTTGGGAGCAGTAAGGAAAGAACCTTTCTTAATATTCAGATGTGCCCAGCAGAGTTTTATTGATGGCTGACTGAGGATACAGTGCTTCATACACAAAGAATTGCATGCAGGAAATTTGGGAGCTCTGGTATGCTTTTAGCATCGGAGGAGGTCTGTGTGAGTACACAGTACATGTCCATGAAGGCAGATCCCGCCTAGAACTGAACAGCAGCTGCAGCACGGGGCTCTTTTGCTTTCTTGGGTTCCGGGTAGTCAGTGTTATAAAAACGAGTATTACGTATCACCTCAAAATGATTCCTACAATTCTCTACCCTTTAGCTTGATTAGGACCAAAATGATCACTGCTGCTAAGTCGCTTCAGTCATGTCCGACTCTGTGCGACCCCACAGACAGCAGCCCATGAGGCTTCGCCGTCCCTGGGATTCTCCAGGCAAGAACACTGGAGTGGGTTGCCATTTCCTTCTCCAATAACTGTTGCATGCTGCTGCTGCTGCTAAGTCGCTTCAGTCGTGTCCGACTCTGTGCGACCCCAGAGACAGCAGCCCACCAGGCTTCCCCATCCCTGGGATTCTCCAGGCAAGAACACTGGAGTGGGTTGCCATTTCTTTCTCCAATGCATGAAAGTGAAAAGTGAAAGTGAAGTCGCCCAGTTGTGTCCGACTCTTAGCGACCCCACGGACTGCAGCCTACCAGGCTCCTCCATCCATGGGATTTTCCAGGCAAGAGTGCTGGAGTGGGGTGCCATTGCCTTCTCCGAAAATGATCACTAAATTGATTAAAATAATTCAGAGAGAAATGAGATTTGTGGAGTGGCAGTTGCCCTTAGTGGACTTCCCTGGTGGCTCAATGGTAAAAAATCCATCTGCTATGCAAAAAACCATGATTCGATCAAGCAGTTTCACAGCGGGGAACTTGCTCTGCTGGACTTGGCTCCGTGTTATAACAAGCTGGCTTCGAATCTCAGTTGGCTCCATGGTACTGGGGAAGCCACACTTCCTCCTTGTTTAAAATAGAGAACAATACTGCCTTATAGAGCTTTGAGCATTTTTCTTTCTCTTGGCAGCACTGCATGGCATGCCTGCATTCGTGCTAAGTCCCTTTAGTCGTGTCTGACCCTTTGTGACCCTATGGGCTGTAGCCCGCCAGGTTCCTCTGTCCATGGGATTCTCCAGGCAAGAATACCGGAGTGGGTTGCTATGCCCTCCTCCAGGGAGTCTTCCCGATCCAGGGATCGAACTCATGTCTCTTATGTCTCCTGCATTAGGCGGTTCTTTATCACTAGCGCCACCTAGGAAGTCCACCGCATGGTATATGGGCTCTTAATTCCCCATCCAGGGATGAAACCCTCAGCCCCTGCATTGGAAGGCAGGGTCTTTTTTTTTTTTTTTTCTATTGAGAACTTTTATTTAGGTCTAACCTAACATCTAGAGGACTTCCATGCGATTCCACCTTTTCCCAGAATGAGATTCCAAACTGCACTTTCTAGGAGAGGGATTTGGAGAGTTGGGTTTTGCTATTTAAATTGGGATCACATTAATTATTAGCAGACAAAAGACCTTTCTCTGCTGGACTTAACCACCTTAACTAAGGAAAGTCCCTTAGAGCTGTGAGGCTTTACTGGATAATTAGCATCTCTCTCTCATCGTGGCAAATATAAATAACATAAAACCCACCATTTCAACCATTTTTTGGTTTGTTTTTTAATTCTAATTGCAGGGTAATTGCTTTATAATATTGTGTTTGTTTCTGCCATACATCAACATGAATCAGCCACAGGTACACATATGTCTACTCCCTCTTGAACTTCCTTCCCGCATCCCACCCTCTCCCACCCCTCTAGGTTGTCACAGAGCACTGGGTTGAGCTCCTTGCATCACACAGCAAATTCCCACGGGCCATCTGTTTTGCATGTGGCAAGTGTATGTTTCCATGCTCCTCTCTCAATGTGTCCTGCCCTCTCCTTCCCCTGCTGTGTCCGCAAGTCTGTTCTCTGTGTCTGTGTCTCCATTGCTGCCCTGCAAATAGGTTCATCAGGACCATCTTTCTAGATTCCAAACACGTGTTAATATACAATATTTGTCTTTCTCTTTCTGACTTACTTCACTCTGTGCCCTAGGCTCTGGGTTCATCCACCTCATTATCACTGACTCAAATGTGTTCTTTTTTATAGCTGAGTAATATTGATGCTTTTGAACTGTGGTGTTGGAGAACACTCTTGAAAGTCCCTTGGACTGCAAGGAGATCCAACCAGTCCATTCTAAAGGAGATCAGTCCTGGGGTTCTTTGGAAGGAATGATGCTAAAGCTGAAACACCAATACTTTGGCCACCTCATGCAAAGAATTGACTCACTGGAAAAGACCCTGATGCTGGGAGGGATTGGGGGCAAGAGGAAAAGGGGACGACAGAGGATGAGATGGCTGGATGGCATCACCGACTCGATGGACAGGGGTTTAAGTGAACTCCGGGAGTTGGTGATGGACAGGGAGGCCTGGTGTGCTGTGATTCATGGGGTCACAAAGAGTCGGACACGACTGAGCGACTGAACTGAACTGCACTGAATATTCCATCGTCCATTTTTAAGCGTGCAGTTGGGCAGCATTAAGAACTTTTACAGTGTTGTACAACTGTCACCATCATCTAACCACAAAACCCTATCATCATCTTATACTGAAACTCTGTACCCATTAAACACTAACTCCCCACCCTTCCTTCCCTGACCATCTTACTTTCTGTCTCTATGAGTTCGATGACTCTTAAGTACCTCACATAAGTGGAATCGTAGTGTTTGTCTGGCTTGTTTTGCTTAGCATAATGTCTTCAAGGTTCATCCATGCTGCAGCATGTATCAGAATTTCCTTGCTTTAATATTACTTATTACTATTCCATCATTCTATTCACCACATTTTGTTTATTCATTCATCCATCAACAGACACTTGGATTGCTTCTACCTGTTAGCTACTGTGAATAACACTGCTATAATCTAAGTGTACAAATAGCTGTTTGAGTCCCTGCTTTCAATTCTTTTGAGTATATACTCGAAAGTAGAAATCTTACTTTAACAGAAATACTTAACTTTTCTATTTCATTTCTTAGCAATTAAGCTACCAGCAACTTTGTGGGCCAATATAATAAAAACAAACTGTCATTATTTTTCCTCCAAAAAGATTCTCTATTGATCATTTAAGGTAAGTTTTAGGGACACACAATAATGTAGTATTTCAGGAACTATTATTGTTATGGCTGAAAACGGAAAAATACTTCTACTGTTTGGTGAAAAGTATAGTAATAAATCTGAGTATAATTTTACTGCTCTAGTGATTGCAAAACAGTAATGTAATTAAAACTTGATACAGTAACATTGAGACTAAATTGGATTGCCATGATTAAGACATCTGGGAAAATAATTCTACAAGCAGTTAGAGATTACAGAAAGACTGTTGACAGGAGTGTCAGTCTATGAACTGGTTAAGGAAAGAAATAATGTCATCACTAAGGAAGACAGGATGACAATTCAAATGTACTAGTTAGTAAAGAGCCCTCGTTCTTAGGAGGGATGTAAATGCTGCTTTGAGCTGAAGGGAGAGTGTTTCTTTCAATTTAAAAAGTGTCGGGGCAGAAGAGGTGTTCTTACACAGATGTAAGCTGACATTGACAAATCGGAGTCATTAAAGCCTGTGTGAAAGTCTTTTGATAGATTTTTTCATAAAGTGCTTCACATTCTGACTTAACTTGAGGAAGAGAAAAACGCAACTAAAGACAGTCTTAAATAATTCTTTTAGTGTTGGTTTTCTTCTAATCCCCCGTGTTGGATGCTCTGTGTCTACACTCACTTCTAGCCTCTCAAAAGGTCTCAAAGAAGACCTCCCTCCGGTCCATGTGTCACTCTTCAGTTGTTTAGAACACAGGTGTCAAGCCCTAGGTAAGCCTCCCTTCTGGTGACACGTCCTCCTTCATCTGGTCCGTGTATGTCAAGATTGGTAAGTGCTCCGCTACCTTGATAACTCATCTCTAAAGTAGGTCCAATTTGTTTTTTTTTTTCTTTGACAACAGAGTACCTGGAACCAAACTCAACCTTTCAAATGTGGGCTGACAAGAGTGGAATACAGAATGGCTATTGCTTTCTGTTCTGTAGAAAATCATCTTGGGGTGAAGTCTAAAAAGCTTTGGACTTATTGTTTGGTTTAGAGTCACCCTGTTGGCTTCTGGTAAGCTTCCTTTGGGCAACTTTTATTTATTTATTATTTTTTAAACTTATTATTTTGTATTGGAGTATAGCTGATTAACTATGTCGTGAAAGTTTCAGGTAGACAGCAAAGGGACTCAGCCATACATATGTATGAGTCCCCCAGACTCCCTTCTCATCCAGGCCGCCACATAACATTGAATAGAGTTCCATGTGCTATACAGTAGGACCCTGTTGGTTATCCATTTTAAATGTAGCAATGTGTACGTGCCTTTGGACAGCTTTTAGATCTTCACCTCAAAGGAGGTTAAGTCATTACGATTTTTGATCCTTTTCTTCCTGTGAAATTGACACCAAGTTTTATCCTGCCAATCCCATACAATATATGCAATATATGCGCTCTATTCCTTTTTTTTTTTTGGTTGCACTGGGTCTTCATTGCTGTGAGTGGGCTTTCTCTAGTTGCAGCGAGTGGAGCTATTCTTGGTTGCGGTGACAGGCTTCTCATTGTGATGGCTTCTCTCATTGTGGAGCACAGGATCCAGGCTGCGTGGTTTTTAGAAGCTGCGGTACACGAGCTCAGTAGTTGCGGCACACAAGCTCAGTACTTGCGGCACACAAGCTCAGAAGCTGCGGCACACAAGCTCAGTAGTTGTGGCACACGAGCTCAGAAGCTGCGGCACACGAGCTCAGAAGATGCGGCACACGAGCTCAGAAGCTGCGGCACACGAGCTCAGAAGCTGTGGCACACGAGCTCAGTAGTTGCGGCACACGAGCTCAGTAGCTGCGGCACACGAGCTCAGTAGTTGCGGCACACGAGCTCAGAAGCTGCGGCACACGAGCTCAGAAGCTGCGGCACACAAGCTCAGTAGTTGCGGATCGAGGGCTTAGCTGTTCCACAGCATGTGGAATCTTCCCGGAACAGGGATCACATCCACGTTGGCAGGTGGCTTCCTACCCACTGTGCCACCAGGGAAGTCCATACCAGCTATTCTTGCTAGTTGTGTCATCAGCAAATATAACAGAAGCAAGTGACATAAAACCCCAAGTCAGTGAGTGTTACGAAGTTCTCTGCTTTACCTACAATGTCTTATTCAGTTAGCACACCAATATTATGAATCATTCTGACAGTTATGAAGCATTATTATTCCTATTTTGTAGATGAGGAAACTGAGGCTGATGAGTTTGTAAACTTAGAATTGGAAGCTTGGCCTATCTAATTTCTGTCATCTTAACTACCTTGTGGCTTCCCCATAAGCATGCCACGTATTTCCTTACCCCATCACCTGCAAAATTATTGACTAGGATCGGGCAAATCCATTGTCTTTGGAATTGGCTCAGTCCATTAACAGCACAGTCTTTGTCAGGCTCTTTATCATGTACCTCTGTGACCCAGCCCATGCTTCTCTGATGTCAGTTTTTTTCCGGCAAGCCTATTGGGATCTACTGTGTAAATGTTTTAAATGCAGTTCCATTCCTCTGATATGTCTCAACCAGTTCAGAGAGGAAAAATATAGGCAGTCCTATGTGTTCCTTTTTAGTCAGTCTATGCTGGCTCCTTCTTTTCTAAGTCATCATAAACCATCTGTTTAAAAATCCATTCCGAAGTTGCCCCAGGGATTTACATTAGATCAACTATCTGAAATTTTTAGAATCCTCTCTTTAGAAAACTGAGATAATATTTACTTCTTTTCTGGTAGTTTCCCTATGGTTCCTAAAATATTACCAATATTGATTCTACAGTTACAATCTGCATTCCTTTAGATGGAAATTAAATTTTCTTGGCTTTATGTATTTGCTTCTTATTTGTGGCAGTTACCTAGTTTTGGTTCTAAGTTGGGCTTAGGTAGTTGGCCATATTCTTTTTGAATGCCCAATTCAATTAAGTTTTAACTCAGAAAGCTATTACGTAATGGGGAATTATATTGTAACCGAATGTAAACGTGGTTCCTACACATTAAGGGCTGCTTCTCACCTATGCAGTACTTCTGTACGAATTAGGAAAAGATGCCCCTTTCTCAAATAAAAAAGTACTTAGATAATTATATTATGGTGTAACATGAATAACTTATGGTAGATCCCATCCTAACTGGGCTCTTTCGCTTTAGCTACATGATACAAATGCTCACATTTTGACCCAATCTCACATAAGACAGAACTATTTTAGACAATGACTGCTGTGACTGGAGGCATGGTTTCCATATTTCACTCAGACTGGTAAGAATGATGATTCCAATACACTGTGATAAGTTATAATTCCTAAAACTACCACTAAAAAAGCTATATATAAGATACACTAAGAAACACTATCGATGAATCAAAATGGAATTCTGAAAAATATTCAGGTTTCCCCTAACAAATCAGGAAAAAACAAAAAAGTAAAAATTAACCAGAAAACCAGAAAATTAAGAAAATCAAATGGAAGCCTTAAATCCTAAGATAGTAATTAAATTAAATGTAACTAGCTGAATGCATGAATTAAAAGAGTTGCAGGCAGGATTAAAAAACATGACCCAACTATAAGCTGTCTAATGATGAACCTAGATAGCATATTAAAAAGCAGAGACATCACTTTGCTGACAAAGGTTCCTGTAGTCAAAGCTATGGTTTTTCCAGTAGTCATGTATCAACTCTGAATATTCATTGGAAGGATTGATACTGAAGCTGAAGCTCCAATAATTTGGCCACCTGAGGTGAAGAGCTGACTCATTGGAAAAGGCCCTGATGCTGGGAAAGATTGAGGGCAGGAGGGAAAGGGAGCAACAGAAGATGAAATGGTTGGATGGTAGGCATCACTGACTCGGTGGATGTGAGTTTGACAAAACTCTAGGAGATAGTGAAGGACTGGGAAGCCTGGTGTGCTGCAATCCATGGGGTCGCAAAGAGTCGGACATGAGTGAGCGACTGAACAACAACAGAAAGAAGGAACATGTTTCAAATATAAAGATACAAACTGAAAACAAAAAGAAAAAGTTGTACCATGCAAACATTAATCAAAGGAAAACAATAGTGACTATTAATATCAGATAAAGAAATTTTACATTAAAGCTTGTAGTAAAGAAAATGACCAGAGGCAGAGAAGGATATTACATAGTGGTTAAAGAGTTGATCCATCAAGAAGACAGTCCCAAATACGTATGAATTAAATGACAGAATTGCAAAATAAGTGAAGAAAAACTGATAGAATTGAGTGATAGGAAAAATCCATCATTATAAGTTAGAGACTTCAATAACCACTTTTCATCAACTGATAGAGCAACTTGACAAAATCAGCAAGGATATATTAATAGAGGAACTCAACTCTATCAACCAAGAGTCAAACTGACATTTAGAGAATCCTTCATCCAAGAAGAGCACACTACACATTCTTTCCAGGTATTCATGGGACATATATAAATGTAGACCATATTCTGGGCCATAAAATGAAGCTTCCACCAATTAAAAAAATTGATATCATATATAGCATGCCCTCTGATCACAGTGGAGCTGCATGAGAACTGAAAAACAGAAAGACAACAAGAGTATCTCTAAACACATGGAAGCTAAACACCCAAAGCTAAATAACTTACGGATCTAAGAGGAAGCTTTCATGGAAATCTAAAAATACACTGGACTGAAGGAAAATGGAAATACAACATATCAAACTTTGTGGGGGCATAGCTGAAGCAATGCAGAGAGGAAAATCGATGGCAATAAATGCGTAAGTTAGACAAGAAGAAAAGTCTCAAACCAATAAGTTTTACCGCCTGAATCTTGAAAAGAGCAAAATAAACTCAAGGAAAGGAAGAGGGACTTCCCTGGTGGTCCAGTGGATAGGATATCACCTTCCAATGCAGGGGGTGCAGGTTCATTCCCTGGTCGGGGAGCTAAGATCCCGCATGCCTCGTGGCCAGAAAACCAAAACATAAACCCCCCAAAACCAGAAACAATACTGTAACAAATTCAATAAAGATGAAAAAATGGTCCATGTCAATTCTTATAAAAGGAAGAAAATTATAGAGATTAGGGCAAAAATCAGTGAAACTGAAAAGAGAAAAACAATATAGAAAATCAGTGAAATAAAGACCTGATTCTTTGAAAAGATCAATAAAATCGACAAACTCTTGCCTAACAATGAATAAAAGAAGACACAAATCACCATTATGAGGAATGAGATAAAGTACATCACTACAGACATAAAAATGATAACAAAAGGATATTATGAATGACTGTACACAGATAAATTAGACAGTTTAGATGAAATGGACCAATTCTTTGAAAAACACAAAGGACCAAATTCACCAAATATTAAACAGTCAACAGAACTGTAACTCATAAATATATCAAATTTTTAATTAAAAACTCACCCAAAAAAAAAATCTGGCCCAGGTGTTTTCACAGGAGAATTCTACCAAAATTTAAAACCAAATTAAAACCAATTATACAAAATCTTTCTAGAAAACAGAAGGAAGTTAATGTTTCCTGACTCATTTTATGAAGCTAGCATTACCCTGATACAGAAAGGAGAAAAAGAAAACCATAGATCTTGTGAATAAAGACGGAAACGTCCTTAACAAAACGCTGGCAAATAGAATTCAGCAACATATATAAAGAATTATATACCAAGAGCAGGTCAAGTTTATTTTACTTAGATGGGGTATTCTACTTGCAGAGATGCAAGGCTGGTTTAAGAAAATCAGTCAATGTAATCAACCTCATAATAAGCTAAAGGGGGAAAATTACACAATCTTACCGACTGATGCAGAAAATGCATTTGACAACAACTCATTCGTTATAAAACCTCTCAGAAAAATAGAAATAAAAGGGAACACCCTCAGTTTGACAAAGATTATCTACAAACAACGTACAGCTAGCAACAAGGCAAGGATGTCCACTCTTACTATTCTTACTCAACATAGCCAGTGCAGTAAGGAAACAGAAATCATACACATAAGGAAAGAAGAAATACAACCGTCCCTATTATAGGTGACATGATTGCCAACGCAGAAAACCCCAAGGAATCTGCCAAAAATTCCTGAACTAGTAAGTAAATTTAGCAAAGTCACAGGATATAAGATGTTACACAAATCAGCTGTATTTCTAAATACCCGCCTGAACATATGGACCCTGAAAGTAGATATGCAACACCATTTACAATCACTTTAAAACACTTAGGTGTAGTCTGACCACATGTTGTAAACAAAACATGCACAGGACTTGCATACTGGAAAGTAAGCAACACTGATGAGAGAAATCGAAGAAGATCTAGATAAATTCAGACGCAGACCATGTTTAGGAATTTAAATATGCAACATAGTCAAGATGCCAGTTTTCCCCAGATTGATGTGTAGGTTTAATGCATTTCCTATCAACATCACATACTTTTGTAGATATAGACAAGACTGTTCTAAAATTTACACGGAAAGTTAAAGGAGCTAGAATAACTAAATAATTTTTAAGAGTAAAGTGAAATTTACTCCACTCTTTTTGTGGGGAGTTTGACACACAGATCAATGGAACAGAATGGAGAATTTAGAAATAAACCGACAGAAATATGTCCAGCTGATTATTGACAAAAGTGCAAAAGCAATTCAAGGAGGAAATATAGCCTTTTCATAAATGGTGTTGGAGTAAACATCCATAGATATTTACTTTGAACGTTAAGTCTCACGCCTTACACAAGAATAAACTAAAAATGGATCCTGGACTTCAGTGTAAAGTAGACTTTTAGGGGGAAAAAACATTAAAGAAAATCTTTGGGGTTCTAGACTAGGTTCTTAGATTTGACACAAATCAAAAGCTTTTCCTCTGTGAAGGACTATTAAAGTAAAAAAAAAAAGCTAGACATGAGAAGATATGTGAACATCACACATAAGACAAAGAACTTATAGTTTCTATTAAAAAAAGTACATTTAAAACCCAACCCCAAAATCCCAATCAGCAAATGGGCAAAAGATGGAAAGAGACATTTCACAAATAAGCCCAAGAAAAAAGTCATCGTCAAAAGCCATTGAGGAGACTCGAATGAAATCCATGAGAAAGCCCTACACACCAATCAGAATGACTAATATAAGAGAAAATAATGACCACAAATACTGATGAGGATTTAAAGAAACAGAATCACTCATGGATTGCTTGTGGGAATATAAAATGGTGCAGCCACTCTAAAAAATAGTATGACAGCTCCTTCCAAAATGAAACATGCAACTATTATATGACTAACCATTGCATTCCTGGGAATTTATCTTAGAGAAATGAAGCCCATATTCACTGAAAAGCCTCCACGGAAATGTTATCACAGCTTTATCCATAATAAATTGGGAACAGCCCAGATGTCCTTCAACAGTTGAATGACTATAAATAAACTATGACACACCCTTATCACGCAAGACCACTCAGCACAGCCTGGAGGAATCCTCAGAGCATGGTGAAAGGTTTTGTATTTTGACTACGTCAGCATCCTGGCTGTGATATTGTACTGCACTTCTGCAAGATGTTTTCAACAGAGGAAATTGTGTAAAGGGGTCAGGGGATCTCCCCATATTATTTTTATTACTATATGGCAATCTACACTATGCCAAGGTAAAAATTTAATTAAAAAATAATTCCACCCTCAGACAACGAACGGGTTAGAATATAGAAGAAACTAATGTGATTTCTCACCTAGTCCAAAGCTGAATGTTGGAACTATATTCACACCTGAGAATAAGGAGAACCAAGTTAATCTCTAGATTTTTAAACTCTGCCATGACGAAGCAGGGTCTGTGTCTGTGGCAATGAGTAATGCATGCCTTAAGCATGTACTTGTGATACAGCAAGTCCATTTCTGGGTGTTTACCCGAAGAAAATGAAAATACTAATTTGAAAAGATATATGCACACTTATGTTCACTGCAGCATTATCTACAATACCAACCTAAGTGCCCATCAACAGATGAATGGATAAAGATGTATCCATTATATATATATATATACACACACACACACACACACACACACACATACACACCCACACAGTGGAATACTACTCAGCCAGAAAAAGGAATGAACCTGCCAGTTGCCACGAAAATGGATGGATCTAGAGGGTACTATGCTAAATGAAATGTTACACAGAGAAAGAAAAATACCATCTGATTTCATTTATATGTGGAGTCTTAAAAAACGAAGGAACAAACAAATCAAAACAGAGATAGATGCATAGATACAGAGAACAAATGGGTGGTTGTCAGAGGGGAGGGGAGTGGAGGGTTGGGTGACAAATGTGAAGGGGATTACGAGTCCAGACTTCCAGTTATAAAATAAATAAGTCACAGGGATGTAACATACCACATACTGGTGGTTTAGTCGCTAAGTCGTGTGTGACTCTTGGGATCCAATGGACTGTAGCCTGCCAGGCTCCTCTGTCTATGGGATTCTCCAGGCGAAAATACTGGAGTGGGTTGGCATTTCCTTCTCAAGAGGATGTTCCCTACCTACGAATTGAATCTGGGTCTCCTGCACTGCAGGCAGATTCTTTACCAACTGAGCTATGAGGGAAGCCCCTACATAAGGAATACAGTCAATGATATTGTAATAACTTTGTATTTTGTACGCTGAGGGATGGTTACTAGACTTTAGCATGGTGATCAACTTGTAATGCATATAAATACCAGGAATGTACTCATGGGTGTGGGCTCGAGGGCTGCTTAGGCACCATTGTCTGAGGCTTCTCGAATATTCCATCTCCCTGCGGAGTGGGTCAGCTCTGTGGTCAGGGGAAAGGGAGGTAGGCAGGAGTCGAGGGGCAGTGGGACTGTCCTCTGTCTCTGACTCTCTGGAAGATGCAGATACTTTCTAGTAACTGGATTCTGTTTCTCTGCCCCTTGCCGTTTCAACACTTCACTGGCCACTACCATTATAGCCACACTGATGCCTTAATTGAGACATGAAAAAGACGAAGGGACCACAGGAAAAGCACTTGAAATACAATATTTTTTAAAAAATATTTTTATTTTTAAATTTTGCCCTGTCCAAAGTGGCATGTGGGATATTATTTCCCCAATCAAGGATGCAACCCACACCCCCAGCATTGAAAGTGTGGAGTCTTAATCACTGGAGTGCCAGGGAAGTCCTTTAAACACAATTTCCATGTCTCATGAAACACACAGGAATGCACATTCATTGGCTATGCTTTACATCTGCTTTAGCTATAGAAATACAATGGTTCTGAAACTCATATTTAGAGAGAAAGTAACTACCCACTCATCTGAACAAAAAGGAAAAAAAAACGTTTTTCAGGAAATGTGAAGAATCATTAACTTCACAGATTCTGCACAGAAAGCATAATTGCCTACAATACAAGGCAGAAACACACTCTAAAGCATTTGTGAGCAAAATGGAGACACGGCCCATTAATCCTTTATCATCAGAATCAAACAGTACTCAAATGACCACATGGACTGTGACTAAATCAATTAGGTACAAAGATGGCAATAATTAGGGCTGTTGGCAGTCAAAAGCTCTCCCAGAAATGTGCTTAGATGTTGAAAAGATGACTTCTATGCACTTTTATTACCTTTGTGCCGCGGTAAATTACAGTAATTTCTTATGCCTTGAGTGAGGGAAAATGGGAAGATAATATTCAGCTTACTGAGGATGGTTTAACTTTTCTACAGACAGGCACTGAACAATCATTTACCTACACATAATGAGGGATATAAAGCTTTCTGGTCAAAATGTACTCTGTTATGGTAGTAACATAATAGAGTATGCATATCCTGCCTCGGAAAATCCCAAGATTCTGATAAGCAATGTGTAGGAAGCAAAGAGCTAGAGGATTAGACAGTACCTACCTAAAAAAAGCTCCCATTACAGATGCTGTTGTTGGAACAGCTAAGACTTGCCGCCTGTCCTTCCCTTTCCCAACCCCTGAGGGCCCTTCCTCCCCTTTGGGTCTTTATTAGTTGGCTTTTGTCGCTCCTCTTCTGAAAAAGACACTTATTTTCTGTTCTGCTCTTTCCTATGCCCAGCGTCCACTTGGAGGAAAGAGTGGGTCTGTATTTCCAAGGAGACCTTCGCAGACCACCAGGCGAGTCAGTCCCGGGGAGCGCCTGCAGGGGGCGGTCGACACCGTGGAATGGGCAGACGGCGCTGGCTGCCCTAGGGGTCCCGGACCTGCTGCAGGACAAGCCTGGGAGACCAAAATGCAAGAAAGGGGGCCTTATAGAAAATCCAAGGTAATCCACTCAAATCAAGTTGTTAAATGTTTGCCTTTGGTGACCTCAAAGAATCAAAGGTGGTCGGGGGCCTGGAGTGATGGCGGGGGTTGGGGTTCATCTTTTCTAAGACTCTCACTGCACAAATGTGCAGTTGAGGCTCAGAGGAGGCCTGTGGTGTAACCAGCTAATTAGTAGCACTGCTGATGCAAGAACTGAGGTTGACTACCAGCCTGGACCCTTTAAGAGATTCCCGGCGGCCCCTGTCTGTGTTTATTTACAAGATAAATATCTAAAGTAAAAAGAACACTCTCCACTTCTGAGTTATCATTTCTAGGAGTGAAGCTGAAAGTGGCGAAGCTTATTAGGGAGGAAATAGGCACTAATTTGAAATGAGATAGGATTATGCAGCATGAATACATTGCACTGTTTATGTTATAACAGCCGTAGGCTCTGATGGTAAAAACAGTTAATAAGCTTGCTTTTTAAAAATCTAGCTGTATTGCCTGTTTTATTTACATATATTAAAACAAGGAGTCTTTTCTGGTGAATCATACATTTATGGGATCATTTGGGAGTTCTGGTATTAGTTCACCTGCTCTTCTCTTTCTGAGCTCCACTGCAGAACAATTAATTTAGGTTCCCAGGGTATTTTCAAAAGCAAGCTGCTCAAAATGTGGTTCTAGGACCAGCATCACCTGGGAGCTTGTTACAAATGCAGAGTCCCAGGCCCACCTGAGGTTCACTGCATCCGTGTGTCAGCAGGATTCCCAGGCGATTCTTAAGTGCACTACAGCCTGGAGAGAACAACTGTATCACTCCAGTACTACCTCACAGAGCCCTTACTTCATTGTTCCTTAGGCTGACCTGGGCTCCTAAGTCCTTAACCTGGGTGTTCCTCCCAAGAATGAGCATCAGCATCTTCTGTTTAAAAGAAGAGCATCACCTGTGCTTTAAAATGAGGCGGGAAGAGTACTGGAGTGGAGTTTGTGGTACATTCCTGTGGATTCCTTAATGGGACTTTATTTTATGTGGAAGGGCACTGTGTTGATAGCTATATAAGAATGGTTTAAAAGTCCTCATATGCAACTCATAGAAGCTAATAAACCAGTTTCTTGGCCGACTCTGGTCCTAGTACTTGACTCACTCCTAATGAGTTGGGGTCTGAACAGCCTCATAAACCCTGTCAGCTCCCCAGACAGAAGGACGCATGGCGAGGAACCTGTGCTTGCACAGACCACAGCTTCTCCTCATTTTTGTTTCTTCCCACCACCGAGTCTAGAGTTGTGTTCTCTATTCAACACGTGCCTAACTATCCTTGCCAGCAATAACACTAGATGAATATTTACTGAGTCGCCCCTGCCTCCACCATGCATAAAGTACTGTTGGATCAGAATGTTTTCCTAGTTAGCTAAAATAGCTGATGTTGGACTGCTGGTCAGTGCAAGGGTGTAGGCTGAAGGGCATATTTAGATGAGTTTTTCTGATGTCCCTGTTCTATAGGTGAAATCACATATGCATTTGCTTCTTCATATATCTCCAGGGAGTTATCAATTTGGGAGACGAGTTACTGCATTATAGTGCTGTCAGGCTCAAGCATTTTGGAATTTGTGGAATTAAACTCATGCTGGCTTGTTTATCTTCTATGTCTAGAAAATTGATGATGTAAATGTTGGAATACACTTTAGAAGTGTGGTTTAACACATGACTTCAAGTCTTGGAGTTTGAGTGCTGGAGAAGAAGCTTCCACAGAGTAGACTGGGGTTTTCCAGAACCATTCACCTCCTCACTGGCCAGTTCCCCTGGCAGGCGGCCGCTGCCAGGTCCCTCCTTTGGGAGGCCTGGTTCTGTGGGGGAGGGAGCCTAGGCAGCCAGTGCCATAAGCCGGAGGGGGTACCTTAGAGACCATGTGTGGATCACCAGGGTGCTTGTGGGCAGTGATGGAAGCAACGTCCACTGTACCCTGTTGCAAATTCGAGAGAGACGGATGATACAGCTATGGATGGATAACTGTTTTCTTTCCATCTTTATGTATTTCTGGTTGCACTGTGTCTTTGTTGCTGCGCGTGGGCGTTCTCTAGTTGTGGCGAGTGGGGGCTGCTCGCTAGCTGTGGTGTGGGGGCTTCTCACTGGGGTGGCTTCTCTTGTTGTGGAGCACAAGCTTTAGGCGCGAGGGCCTTGTGGGCCTCGCGGGCCTCGCGCGTGGGCCTCGCGGGCTTCGGTACTTGCAGCGCTCGTTTAGACGTGCGACTCTAGGGCATGGGCTCAGTAGTTTTGCACAGGCTTGGCTGCCCCAAGGCAATGGAATCTTCCCAGACCAGGGATTCAAACATTGTCCCCTGTATTGGCAGGTGGATTCTTACCCACTGGAGCACCAGGGAAGTCCTATTTTTAAAATTTTTTTAGAAGTGAGCTGCAAGTGATTCAGTTATATGTATATATGTATTCCTTTCCAGATTATTTTCCATTATAAGTTATTATAAGATATTGAATATAGTTCTTTGTGCTATATAGTAAATCCTTGTTGGTTATCTCTTTTATATATATTGGTGTGTATCTATAACTCCCCTACCCCTAATTTATCCCTCTCCCTTTGGTAACCATGTTTGTTTTCTATGTCTGTGAATCTGTGTCTGTTTTGTAAATGAGTTGGTTTGTGTTATTTTCTAAGATTCCACATTGAATGAATAACATTTTCAATGTTCATATTAAACTCAGGAGTGATACGGTACCACAAACAGATAATATCTGCAATGATGATGACCTTTCACTATTAATTAAGATCTTCTGTAATGATTATTTTAATGTTGAGTTAGAAACATTTTTATGATGAAGATCAATGAAGAAAAAAATGTGAATAGAAAGTTCAGCCAAAGGTGAGTTTAAACAGAGCAGCCTACTTGAAGATATTTCTCTGTGTAGACTCTTGCCTTACAGGTCTTCTAATATTAGCTTATTAGGCATTAGCTGATTAGGCATTCCAGACACAAAAGTCACATGAGAAAATGGTGAGGCTCTCCTCTCAATCAACCCCAAATTGACTTTGATCATGACTAGCATTTCTCCATCAAGGTAGGAATATTGCCATGGGAGGGCCTGGGCACATACCAGATGCCATAAATGAGGTTGACATCTCCAACTACTAAGTCAAAAAGCTGAAAAAATACAGAATATCTCAACAGGCAAAAGTGCAGTGTCTTTGAATGGCATATGAAATTTCCATCCAAATGGCTTGCTCTGGAAGGGTTTTATAAAAATAAACTGCTTTTCCAGTCCTGTATTCTTCTCCCCTGGGAACCCAGTGGGCAGTGGCTGCAGACAGCAGCCTCCTCGGTAGTGTATGCAGCCTGTTGTCTGTACAGGTTGCCCTAAGGGACCTTGGAGACGGCCCTTTCAGTGGACATTCATGACTGGCATCCTGGCCCCAGCCTAGGCTCCAGACAGGTATGTGTGTTGCCTTTGGAAAGCCCCAAGGTGAAGTGGCCAGGGTCCACACTGGCCAAGTCTTTATGTCTATCTGCACCAACCGGCAGAACACAAGCATGTGATTGAGGCCCTCTGCAGGGCCAAGTTCAAGTTCCCTGGCCGCCAGAAGATCCGCATCTCCAAGAAGTGGGGATTTACTAAGTTTCATGTGGATGAGTTTGAAAAAAAAAAAAGGTAGCAGAAAAGCGGCTCATCCCCAGTGACTGGGAGGTCAAATAATCCCTAGTGATGGCCCCCGGACAAATGACGACTCTGCACTCATGAGAGCCTTGGCGCCGTTCTCTCCTTAGTCACGCCCATCAGTGAATTCTACTTTCACTATAAGTACAAAAACTGTTTGTCTTTTGTAAACAAAAAAAGCTGCTGCCCTTTCTCTATGAATATGTTAAGGTTAATGTAACCCTACATTTGTTCATAAACGTATAATAATTATAAATGCTGGAAAGAAGACACATACACCACTCTTTGTGGAGGCTTTTGTGTGTCATCTGTTAAAAATTATCTGTGCATTTAGTTTGTCCCTTGGACTGCAAGAAGATCAAACCAGTCAATCCTAAAGGAATCAGTCCTAAATATTCATTGGAAGGACTGATGCTGAAGTGGAAGCTCCAATACTTTGGCCACCTGATGCAAAGAGCTTACTCATTGGAAAAGACCCTGATTCTGGGAAAGACTGAAGGCAGGAGAAGGGGATGACAGAGGATGAGATGGTTGGATGGCATCACCAACTCGATGGACATAAGTATGAGCAAGCTCTGGGAGTTGGTGACGGACAGGGAAGCCTGGCATACTGCAGTCCGTGGGCTCGCAAAAAGCTGGACACGACTGAGGGGCTGAACTGAACTTAGTTTGTCCATTTGTCCTAAAGTTTTGAACTAGAATTGCAAAAGACATTAGTTATTCAATTTAACACAGGCTTAAAATTGTCAAGCATTCGGATTTCTACTAAGTCTCTCTCTTTATCAGGAAAGGGTATTTTCCTGTCGAATGATACTGACAATGAAAAAACCTTATCAGGTCCATAAAGTCTCCTTGAAACACAAAGAATCTCTTCCAGGTGGAGGACGGCTTATGTAGGTGACCCTGAATGATCTAGCTTTTGAAAGGGCAGCAGAGGGCCACCTGGCTGTTAAGATTCAGGCTCCAGAGGAAGCTCCACCAAACTGGTCCTCTTTGGTACCTCCCCACAGATTCCAGGCTACCACCGTGGGTGCCAGATGCTACGTCTCTCCCTTTGCCTTGTTGCCTAGTGACAGGTGCCACGCGCTCCTCCCTCCCTGTTGTCACGACCACAACGTGATGGAGAAGCTGTATAGTCCCGCTCATAATCAGTGGGCTGATCAAGTAGGTCATTTATCCAAATTCATGTACTTATTTAACAATTATCTATCGAGTACCTGTTAGGTATCAGGTACCACGCTAGGTGCTAGGATAATAGGGAACAAGTTAATCTAATTCTCGCCCTCAAGGTGCTTATAATTTGGGGACCTGGGGGTGTGTGTGGCACAAGCCTGAGCACAAAACAAACAAGGGGAGAAGTCTAATAAAAGTCCCTATGACAGGTACTATGGAAGATAGAGTACATAGTGTCCTGACTCCCATGGACAGAGAAGCCTGGCAGGCTACGGTCCATAGGGTCACAAAGAGTCAGACACGACTGAAGCAACTTAGCATAAAGGATATAAGTGAAGGCTGAGACGGAAAATAGAGGGAGAGTCTGTGGATTCCTGGCTTGAGAGAGCGGGTAGGGTGATGACCATGGATGAAGCACTGAGCTGGAGTGAAGGGCAGGGGAAAGCGTCCTGAGGTGGGTGTGCCTCCGTCTGCTGCAGGGAGGGAAGCGTGGCCGAGGGGAGGAAACAGCAGAGACTCACAGGAGAGGGCATCAGGGAGGAGGGGATGGCTGTGTGTGTGTTCTGGGAAAGGAGTCCAGGCTGGAGGATGTCACCTCTTAAAGCTTCCAGTGACCCACTTGGGGTAAGGTCATGGGCAGAGTGTTGGTATTTAAAATAAACGTGCCTTTGCTCTAAACAATGGTAACATGGAAGCTGACAGTTTAAGTAGTTTACCCAAAGGTCACTTTCCTAATTCCCTGGTGAGTGTTTTTCATGGTAAATGATGTTCCCTCTCATATTTCTGCTGATTTCAAAGAAATCATGCTGATTCATTACCTAAAAGTAATCTCACCTGGGGGTCAGATATTAATCTTTGCCCCAATATGACTTCTTTCTGCCTGTTGGCAGCCATCCCAGCAGAGAGCCTGGCAGAGTAAACCTTGCTCAGCATTGACACTTGGCTGGGAGTTGGCAGGTGGGCGAAGGGCTGCCCAGGTGTCCTGAGAGGCTGCCGGACTTGCGTATGTGAAACTAGACTTCGATTCCATTTCGAAGTTATTCCTTGCTTATTTAGTATGTAGTGCAGAAGCGCCAGGAGTCCTTAATGAGGAAAGCAAATGGGCAGAAGACGTAAATAGACATTTCTCCAAAGAAGACATACAGATGGCCAACGGGCATATAAAAAGATGCTCAATGTTGCTAATTATTAGAGAATCAAATCAAAACTACAATGAAGTACCACCTCACACTAGTCAGAACAAATCTACAATGAGGTACGACTTCACACTGGTCAGAAAGGCCATCATCAAAAAGTCTACACATTTTAAATGGCACTCACATTTAAAAGTAATATTTATGCGATTTCTCGTCATGCAGATCTGAGGTTCACTGCGTGTTTTTCCATCCTGGGGGGTACTCAGGGTGGAATTGACTTTCCACTTCCACAGTATCTTCTTTTTTTTGAGGTATCTCCATACTGTTCTCCATAGTGGCTGCACCAATTTACATTCCTACCATCAGTGAAGGAGGGTTCCCTTTTTTCCACATCTTATCCAGCATTTGTTATTTGTAGACTTTTTGATGATAGTCATTCTGACCTGTGTGAGGTCGTACCTCATTGTAATTTTGATTTGCATTTCTCTAATAATTAGTGATGCTGAGCATCTTTTCATGTGCCTGTTGGCCATTTGTATGTCTTCTTTGGAGAAATGTCTCTTTAGATACTCTGCCCATTTTTTTATTGGGTCTTTCTGTTGTGGTTGTTACTGGGTTGTGTGAGCTGTTTGGAAATTAAGCCATTGTTGGTTACATCATTTGCAAATATTTTCTCTCCTTTGTAGATTGTCTTTTCATTTTTTTAATGGTTTCCTTTGCTGTGCAAAAGCTTATAAGTTTGATTAGGCCCCCATTTGTTTTTTTTTTTAGTTCAGTTCAGTCGCTCAGTTGTGTCTGACTCTTTGCGACCCCATGAATTGCAGCACGCCAGGCCTCCCTGTCCATCACCAACTCCTGGAGTTCACTCAAACTCACGTTCATCGAGTTGGTGATGCCATCCAGCCATCTCGTCCTCTGTTGTCCCCTTCTCCTCCTGCCCCCAATCCCTCCCAGCATCAGGGTCTTTTCCAATGAGTCAACTCTTCGCATGAGGTGGCCAAAGTACTGGAGTTTCAGCTTTAGCATCATTCCTTCCAAAGAAATCCCAGGGCTGATCTCCTTCAGAATGGACTGGTTGGATCTCCTTGCAGTCCAAGGGACTCTCAAGAGTCTTCTCCAACACCACAGTTCAAAAGCATCAATTCTTTGGTGCTCAGCCTTCTCCACAGTCCAACTCTCACATCCATACAAGACCACTGGAAAAACCATAGCCTTGACTAGACAGACCTTTGTTGGCAAAGTAGTGTCTCTTGTTTTTTTTTTAATTTATTTATTTCAATTGGAGGCTAATTACTTTACAATATTGTGGTGGCTTTTGCCATACATCGACATGAAACAGCCATGCTTGTTCCCACCTTGCTCCCCACCCCATCCCTCTGGGTTGTCCCAGAGCACCAGCTTTGGGCGCCCTGCTTTGTGCATCTAATTTGCACTGGTCATCTATTTCACACATGGTAATATACATCTTTCAATGCTATTCTCTTATTTTTGCTTTTATTTCTATTGCCTTGGGAGACTGACCTGAAAAAACATTGGTACAGATTTATGTCAGATAGTGTTTTGCCTATGTTCTCTTCTAGGAGTTTTATGGTGTCATGAAAGTGAAATTGTTAGTCACTCAGTCATGTCTGACTCTGCAACCCCATGGACTGTAGCCCTCTAGGTTCCTCTGTCCATGGGATTCTCCAGGGAAGAATACTGGTGTGGGTTGCCATTCCCTTCTCTAGGGGATCTTCCTGACCCAGAAATCGAACCTGGGTCTCCTGCATTCCAGGCGGATTCTCTACCATCTTAGCCACAAGGGAAGCCCTTACACCACAGAACTATAGTGTCATGGCTCTAGACTATTTAAAGTGGAGGCCCAACTTTGTAGTGAAGAGTGCTCTGAATCTGGAGCTAGATTATGAGATAGTCACAGCACAAAAAACCCAGAATAGTCCATCTTAAGTCATCTGCCCTCTTAATGAAGCAAGAAGCTGGCAGAGGTCAAAAAAAGAAAAAAAAAAAAAGATAATGCCAGATATGACATGATCTCCCCTGATAAGTTTAATTGCAGTCAGAACTGAAACAATGAATTTGTGGGTTCTTGCCTAGAAATAAAGAGAACTAATTGAGATAATCAGAACTGTCCTCTTAAGGGACTTCCCTGGAGGTCCAATGGTTAAGACTCTGAGCTTCCAATGCTAGAATGCTAGGGACATGGGTTTGATCCCTGGTCAGTGAACTAAGATCTCACATATTGCTGCTGTAGCAAAAAAAAAAAAAAAAGGCACTAAACCAAACCAATCAAGCCATGAAAAGCTAGAAGGAACCTTAAATACATATTACAAAGTGAAGGAAGCCCACTGGAAAAGGCTACATACTGTATGATTCCAACTCTGACATTCTGGACAAGGCAGAACTACGGAGACAGTGAAAAGATCCATTGTGACCAGGGTTTGAGGGGAGGGAGGGATGAAGGGGCAGAGCACAGAGGATTTCTAGGGCTCAGAAGCTGTTCTGACATGACAGAGGTGGATCATTGTAATTTTGTCACAAATCATAGAGTGTGCAAAGGAGTGAACTGTAATGTAAACTATGGGCTTTGGGTGATACTGGTGTGTCAGCGTAGGTTTATCGGTTGTCATAAATCTACCTCTTTGGTGGGGGATGTTGATAATGGGGGAGTCTGCATGTGGAAGCAGGGAGTGTCATGGAAATCTCTACTTTCCACTCAATTTTGCTGTAAATATAAAATTACTCTAAAAAGATAAAATCTACTTGGAAAAACGAAAAGGGTGAGAAAACCTGGAAATGAGATCATTGTGTTCTAAGCCCTGGCCAAGATCACTGATGGTCAAACTAGCTGATGAGAGAACCTCGGGCAGGTGGGCCGAGTCGATCAAGAAGCACTTCTGTTCTCTCTCCATTATACCAATCATGCAAGTTTATTTGTTCATTCAACAAAATGCGTTGCCTTCTGGCTGTGTGCCAGGTACTGTGCTTGAGCCTGTGATATATAAAGAAGTCCTTGGCCTAAGGAAGCCCATAGCCGTCAGTGAAACAGACAAGGTGGACAATAAAAGTCTTGGATTATAGGGGCTTCCAGGGTGGTCAAATGATGAACACATTGTTCTTCCACTGCAGCAAATGTGGGTTTGATCCCTGGTTGGGGAACCAAGATCCTGTGTGCTGTGCCGTGCAGCAAACAGACAGACACACACATGCATGGAATGATTCCTTCGCTCAGGCCTGTCCGACTCTTTGTGGCCCCATGGACTGTAGCCCGCCAGGATCCTTTGTCCATGGGATTTCCCAGGCAAGAATACTGGAGTGGGTTGTCATTTCCTCTTCCAGGGGATCTTCCTGACTCAGGAATTGAACCTGAGTCTCCTGTGGCTCCTGCATTGCCAGCGGGTTCTTCACTTTCTGAGCCTTGGATGATAAATATCAGGATAAAGATTTCTACCAGAAATTATTAAACTGGGTTTCTAGTGCAATTCTATCCTGACAATTTGGATGGATGATTCCAGCTTTCCTGTTTACTTTCAGATTAGAAGATTAGAGATGAAGGTCAGATCCGATGGTCCACGTTCTTATGTAACTAACTGTAGATCTCTTGAATAACTTCTTCCCTTGATAAAAATATCTAGCCAAATTCATTTCAATTGATTGCTAAATATTATTTGTTTGTAACTGATATTATATGTTATATATTAGTAAATACATTCCACTTGGTTCTGGGAATACCAGAGGCTGGTTCTACATTAATGCAAGCAAATTAAACAGGAAAATAGATTCACAATGCTAATATTTCTGTGTAGCTCGACAGTCAGATGTTAGAAGCTATAAATTGCCAAGTTAAAAAGTAACAAAAAGAACCAAAATACATTTTCTGTTATTGGGAATCCAAGCTGAGAAAGAAGAGACTTCTTTCTACCCCCAAATTAGGGCTGCTTACCTCCCACCCCCCACCCCCATCTCCCAGCAGCTGGTACCCCACCTCCACCCTCCTACTATCAGAAATAATTTTCAGCAGCTGTCTGAGGAAAGTTCTGCAGCCATTGCCAAATCTGGGGCTTCAGTTGCATCCATATGCTGTTCCTGTAACTCTATGCCAGTATCTTCCTATGGGCGTGTGATCAGGTACAAGCAGCTCAGATCTCCCATGTGAACTTTAATGAAAACCAGGGCCATGCTCAACCTGCCAGGCACCCAAAGCCTCATCTTCCTTTTCCTCCTTGTGACAAGGTAAATGATCAGGAAGAATATGTAAGGGTCAGTGATAGGATTTGCGGTAATTGCAGGTTCTTAGAAGCAAGAGTTCTGAGAAGTCATTTGTGGTCTCATTGTTATCTGGAATGTCATGGAATGTTGGTGATGTTGTGATGTTTGAGGCTCACTTAGGTGCCTCTATCTGCGATGCTGTCCCCTCTTAGAAGAGCAGGCCTGCCAACTGCCGCTTTTCCTCGCTGCTGGCAGGAACGCTCATCATTAAAGGGATGGTGGCTGTGGGCCAATCATTCCATTCTTTCTACTTGGCCCAACTTCTTAAACTGTTTTTGGAATCAACTGAGAGATTAGCATTGAAACATATATGTTACTGTACATAAAACAGCTAGTGGGAAGGTGCTGTATAACACAGGGAGCTCAATCCGGGGCTCTGTGATGACCTAGAGGGGTGGGATGGGGTAGGGGGTGGGAGGGAGGTTTAAGAGGGAGGGGATATATCTATACATATAGCTGACTCACGTTATTATATGGCAGAAACTAACACAACATTGTAAAGCTATTATCCTCCAACTAGAAATGAATTTAAAAACCAAAGAAAGAAATATAATAAAGAAAAATTCATTAAAAAACTATTCTATTGAAATACAAGATATATGCCAAAAAGCATATAAGTTTACAACTGGTTGCTGTGTACTCTCAGTCATGTCCCGACTCTTTTCGATCCCATGGGCTGTAGCCCGCCAGGCTCCTCTGTCTATGGGACTTTCCAGGCAAGAATACTGGCGTGGGTTGCCATTGCCTTGTCCCAAGGAGCCTCCCCCACCCGACTCCCATCAAGGAAGAGAACATGATGAGTGTCCCAGAGGCTCGCTGCCAATCCCCATCTTCTCTCTTCCCCAAAGGTTCCTGCCTCCTTGCATTTCACACCCTGGATTTGTTCAGCTTGCTTTTAACTCAGATAAGTGGGATAATAAAGAGTGTGTCCTTTTGTGTGTCTGGGTCCTTCACGTAACATGATGTGTATGAGAGCTGTCCTGGGTGTTCGGCGCAGCTGTTGTCTACTTAGCTGGTGTAAGTGCTCCACTGTCTGCCTGTCCTCTCATTTATCTATTCTGTTGTCGACGGACATTTGTACTTGGGGGCTGTTAAAAGTATACCACTATGAACTACTTGTATGTCTTTTGGTGGCATGGGCTTGCATTTCGATTGTGTACATATATTATACAGTGGGTTGTAATAATTACTCTAATGACTGGCTCACAAGCTTTGCCTTTTAGGGGAAGGGAGAGTTCACCCTGGGCCCCAAGAACCCCTGCGTGTCTTTCCCAAGGGTGCAGACGTCAATCCCCGATACTGAGCAGTTCCTGTAGCAGTTCACACAGACAAGACAGGTCCAGGCGAGCATGGTGTGGTTACTGCTTGCTCCTCGGGGGAAACAGGGGACTGGCTTGTTTGCTGCTTCCTTCCAAAGGTGCTGAGCCCCGGGTCCCATGCCCTCCAAATGCAGAGCAACCTGCTGAGTGAGCGGCTTTCATCTGGACCCACCATGTTGCCCAGTGGGCTTGGGAGGCACAGGGGCCAGCATGACCATTTGATGTTCCTGCTGGTTGCTGAGCTGCGGGTAAGAAACTGTGTTGCTAGTGATTTATCACATCTCAGAGACCACTTCTGGCTGCTGTGGGGTGTGGCAGCCCTGCTCTGCTCACCACCCGGGCATCTCCTTTGGGGTCTTATTATCCCTTGCTTTTCTGTGAGGCTGGGGTTCTTTCCCGATAGAGCTCATCAACTGTAGTGGGCGATGCTAATCATTGCCCAAAGTAGTGTGTGAGACTTTTTGTTCTTCTGACCCCCTGTTTTTTTAAAACTGAAGTATAGTTAATTTACAATATTGTGTTACTTTCAAGTGTACAACAAAGCGATTCAGATATCTATATCTAACAATGTGTATGTGTGTGCATGCGTGCTAATTCAGTTGTGTCCAACTCTTTGCGGCCCTATGGACTGTAGCCCGCCAGGCTCCTCTGTCCGTGGGATTCTCCAGGCAAGAATACAGGAGGGGGTTGCCATGCCCTCCTCCAGGGAATCTTCTTGACCAACTATGTGTGTGTGTGTGTGTGTGTGTGTGAGTATAAAATTCAGATTATTTTCCATTACACATTATTAGAAGATATTGAGTAGGTCCTTGTTTACCTGTTTTATATATAATAGTGTGTATATATTAATCCCAAGGTCCTAATTCATATCTCCCTCCCCCTCACTACTCCTTTTGGTAACTATTTTTCTATGCCTGTGAATCTATTTCAGTTTTTAGATAAGTTCATTTGTATCATTTTTTAGATTCCATATCTAAGTGATATTATATGGTATTTCTATGTCTGACTTACTTCATTTAGGATGATAATCTCTAGGTCCATCCATGTTGCTGCAAATGTCATTATTTTTTTCTTTTTTATGACTAATTCATGGGGTTGCAAAGAGTTGGACATGACTGAGCGACTGAACTGAACTGAACTGAATATTACGTTGTGTGTATATACTACATCTTCTTTATCCATTCATCTGTTGGTGGTTATTTAGATTGCTTCTGTGTCTTGGCTATTGTATATAGTTGACCCCAAATTTTAAGGCTTTTCTATCACTCGTATTTTACTGATGATTGTATGTGTGATACTTTAATATTATCAAATAGGATAATTCTGACAGCTCTGTGAGGTCAGCATTATTTTAGAGATTAGGGCACTGAAGACAGAGGGTTAAGGGACACATTTGGTTTTATACAACTAGGACCACAACAGTAACCATCACATAGAGATGAGTAGTTACCTATTGCCTATCAGCCCCTGTGTTGGGCGCTTTATATCTGAGCCATTCATAACGATGCTCCAACCTAGGTGTTACAGGTATTCCCAGTGACCAGCTCAATGAGTCGACATGCAGTGAAGTGAATTCACACGTCCACAGTCACACAGTTGTTGGCAGAGCTTTCAAGGTTTCAATCCAGGGTGAGCCTGACCTCTGGCTATCACACTCCTGCTCTAGATCTGGTACGTACTAGAACCCACGTTCTCAGAATCCAGAGCTGGTGCTCAGTTCACCACCCATTTTGCTGACCCCAAACCTCCAACAACCGTCACCCTGTTTGTCTTTCCTACTAGTGCACAATTTAATGACCAATGATCAGGCAGAGTGAAAAGAGAGGCATCTGTGTGAAGTTGCTTCAGTCATGTCTGACTCCTTGTGACTCTATGGACTGTAGCCCACCAGGCTTCTCTGTCGATGGGATTCTCCAGGCAAGAATACTGGAGTGGGTTGCCATGCCCTCCTCCAGGGGATCTTCCCAACCCTGGAATTGAACCTGCGTGTCTTGCATCTCCTGCATTAGCAGGCAGGTTCTTTACCACTAATACCACCTGGGAAACCCAAAAAGAGAGGGAGGAGAATGGAAAGTTTGTCTCTTTCCTGTACCAGATCATCAGCCTCTGGATAACAGATCGTTCCCTGAATATATTAATAAAATTACATTCAAAGGGGAATGCAAATCCCTGGAAATTGAGAAGAGTATGTGTGGCTAATTTTAAAAGAAAAGTTAATTTGGCTTTTGAAGGTTCTCCCTCTCATCACCACCATCTGGAGCTCTCTGTCTCCAGGGAACTCAGTTCTAGAAGGTCAGGAGGGGTGCATAGTAATGCCTCTGTGTTAGCAGAGCCCAGAGGAAATGAATGCTCAGAAATTCACCAGTCTCACGGTTTTTGGTCTCACTGTGCTCCAGTGGTCTCAGCCTGCCCTTCCGGGGGCGCAAACACATGATTAACTTCACACCCAGTTCTTGGCTTCTTTGCTTCAGGACCCTGGCCACTCTCGGGGCTAAGCTGACTCTCCATCATAACTTAAAAGTGAAAGTGCTTTTCTAACTTACCGCCCCCCTCCCCTGCCTCACTGCCAGGCGACATCACACTATTTCTCTAACCCTGAATATGATAAAGGGAAATTATGTAACGTTTGCTTAGTTGCCATTTTAAGAAGCCAATTCAAAGAGATCCTTGGGAAAATTATTTTAAATGCATGTTTATAAGATCACTTTCTACAGTTTAAAAACCTATATGGTTTTTCAATGATGGTTCAAAGTTTCTCTTTAAATATCCATCCATATATGGGACTGGGTATTGGCAGAGTGGGAGTAGGGATTTAACATGGATGTTCAGTGGGAAATTCTGAAATATTCTCCAGCAACTGGGAGCTTCTCACCAAATAATGCGCTTAGTCTCTCAGTCGTGTCCAACTCTTTGCGGCCCCATGGACTCGAGCCCACCAGGCTCCTCTGTCCACGGGATTCTCCAGGCAAGAATACCAGAGCGGGTAGCCATTCCCTTCTTCAGGGGATCTTCCTGACCCAGGGATTGAACCTGCATCTCCTGTGTCTCCTGCATTGGCAGGTGGATTCTTTACCACTAGTGGCACCTGAGAAGCCCTCTCACGGGGTTGGAGGGGGGATTTTAATATCAACTTCTGTGCTCCAAAGTGATCACTTCAGGAAATAAACTAAAGGGAATATGATGAAGAAAAAAAAGTAGATAATTTCATAAAAATGGAGGTGGTGGAAAATCTGCATATGTGGCTGGGGGAGAGGTGTACAGGGGTATACATGCTCGTATCATAAAATAAATCCCCTCGAGTCCTGTTGGTTATTGTTTCATCTCGAAAGTAAGGGAAAGAAAGCAATTTTCAGCATTTGTACTTGGGATTGTTTATACAACATTGTTACGGTCATCTAGTCTTGGAAAAAACATATGAACAACAACAAAAAAAACAGATGTAAATGTCATCTCAAGAGTGTCTGGGGTAGAGCTTTCTGTTTTTATTCTGAAAGGTATTTCAAATCTGTGCTGCGTTTGAGTGGCTCCACAAGATCAGGTCAGAAAAATGCCTTGCATTTGATGTTAAATACTATTTCTTTCAATAGAATAGAACAATTCAGCCAACAATAGTTGGTCCTTTGACCCCCTGGGTATGAAAGAGGAAAAAGTTGATGAGAGGGGAGTTCTTCAGATCTAATGTAGGATTTGTGGGATGGGGACATCATCTTCTGAGATCAGGGAAATGACTTATGTGTGTGAGTCTGTAGAACCCAAGCAGAACAAATCCTTCCAAAGCAAGTGGCCCATTCTGTTTTTGATTTTTGTCAGCTCCTCACTTTGCATGTTTGCCAATGAGACCCACTTGAGAAGAATTTCTGATGAAAGACCTAGTATCTATAAAAGAAAAATTTAATTGTGCGTATCGGGGTTTTGAACTAATGATGCACGTAGAAAGCAGGTCAGGCCCTTTTAGCAGATGTTGGGCAGATGAACCTTTCTGATGGGAGCATCTAAGTCATCTGTAAAGGCAGGCTTCTTGACAGTGTGGGCTGCGGGCCCAGGCTTCTCAGGGCTCCTCTCAGGGAATCTCTCACTAGAATCTTAACAGAGACAGACCCGAGCGCAGTGGCAGAGCCTGAAGACACACACACACACCCCTGAGAATACGCAGAGTGCAAAATTTCTGGAGCTGAACCACCATGTTGGTGAATAGAAAGGCTAAATGTGGTGCTGGGAAAGAACAAATGATCGCTGAGCTGGCGATGAAAGTCCCCTGGGAGGGCAGGTGGATAGGTGAACAGAAAGGCTGAGGATGTCACAGAAAGGTAGATCCTGCTGTGGGGACGAGGATGGTGCTGTGCTGTGCCGGCTCTGGCTGGGGCCCTGAGCCCACTCTCCATGGCACCTCCCAGTCCTGGAGCCTTACAAGTCACCCAGCACCTGCCCAGGAGACTCCCTTGGGGACTTCCCAGGCGGTCCAGTGGTTAAGACTCCACGCTTCCGATGCAGGGGGCATGGTTTGATCCCTGGTCAGGGAACTAAGATTCCACATGCCATGCAGTGTGCCCCCCCCGAACCCCCAAAAGAAGCCAAGAGAATCCACTGGCATCTAAAACTCAGTTTATCCCAACCCGCCCACACCCCCAAATTTCTTGCTACTCTGCTTCCTCCTCCTGCCAGCCCACAGCTGCAGAGTGATGAAGTCTTCCTGCCCTGCCTTCTATAGCAGCTCCCAAATTTCTCTCTGCTTTGCCCTCTTCCCTTCTGTTCTAATCTCAGAGCCTTAGCCGTGGTGGGGTCTTCCTGTCTGTCTCCCTAATCTGAAAAAGTAACACAATCAGTTTTTACCATAATGCCAAAACCTTCATAGGTTTCCATCACCTACCAAATGAAGCCCAAACCCACAAGAATCCATCCAAGCCTCTGGGATCAGGATTAATGCTCTCATGGATGGTGAAGCCAACTGTTCTACTGAATATCATGCAAATTAAGCTCAAAGGTCTTTTCCTGTACTTGGACCATCCCTGTGTTCTAAATGTAGCTTCTTCATTTTGATCGCCTCCTCTCACTTTGCTTGTTAATATTCTATTTATTTGGGCTTCCCTGATAGCTCAGCTGGTAAAGAATCTGCCTGCAATGCAGGAGATCCCCTCCTCTCTCTTTGCTTGTCAATATTCCACTTATTTAAGATCCATTTTAAATTGCACCTCCTCCAGGAACCTTGCTGTCTTGCAAACAGATGGAAGCTATCTTTTCCTCCTCAACATCCTTATAATAGTCAGTGCATACTTTCTTTCTTTCTTCTTTTCTGTGGCCACACAGTGAAAGCAAAGTCATCACTTTGCTGACAAAGGTCTGTCTAGTCAAAGCTATGGTTTTCCCAGTGGCCATGTATGGATGTGACAGTTGGACCATAAAGAAGGCTAAGCACTGAAGAACTGATGCTTTTGAATTATGCTGGAGAAGACTCTTGAGAGTCCCTTGGACTGCAAGATCAAATCAGTCAATCCTAAAGGAAATCAACCATGAATATTCACTGGGAAGACTGATGCTGAAGCTCCAATACTTTGATCACCTGATGCAAAGAGCTGACTCATTGGGAAAGACTCTGATGCTGGGAAAGATTGAAGGCCAAAGAAGAAGAGAGCAGCAGAGGATGAGATGGTTGGATGTCATCACTGATTCAATGGTTATGAATTTGAGCAAGCTCCAGGAGACAGTGAAGGACAGGGAAGCCTCGAGTGCTACAATCCACACCATTGCAAAGTTGGACACAACTTAGTGACTGGAAAACGTGTGGAAACTTAGTTCCCTGACCAGGGAGCAAAACTATGTCTTCTGCAGTGGAATAATGCAGTCTTAGCTACTGGACCATCAGGGACTTCTCTTTTTAAATAAATTATTTTTAATCTCCCTATTTGAAAGTCAGCTGGTTAATAACCTTAATTTCATCTGCAACCTACACTCTCTCTTGCCAAATGGCACAGCATATTCACAGGCTCTGGGATTAGGGTGTGGACATCTTTGAGGGCTGGTATCCTGCTTATCACAGGATCCTTCTGTGTATTTTTCTCTTTTATATTCACATATCAGTATTGTTATAAAGACATATTTATTTTTTTAATATGTGATTTTTAAAAGCATGAGATACCATATATATATATATATATATATATATGATATTATATATTTTGCTTTTCTCAATGAATAATTTATCTTAGTTTTTTTGGGGGGTCAGTCCTTTTGGAGGCTGTCACTGTTAATAATTGCATAGTATCCCATAGTTTATTACTATTAATGGATGTTTAGGCAGCTTTAACATTTTTTACCCTTGATCGTATATATCTGTGTCCTTAGATAAGACTGACTACAGCACGCATGTCTATAAGTGGACCCACTGGGAGCAAAAAACATATGTATATTTTCAAAGGGCATTTAAAATTTTTATTTAAAGTTTTAAACCATGTTTGCTGATTACATATCATTAAATAGTGTAGAAATTTTAAAATATAAGATTATTTATTGTTCAAATTCTTAAAAAGTCAGTAAGTTTACATCTCTTTTTTCTGACTAGTTGATTGATTCACCTGCCACTCATCTGTGTGAACAGTATGAAGTCACATGACTTGATTTTATTAAAATACAGCTATTGTTGTTACTGTTGCTTATTTATTTTTTAAAAAACTGTACAGGAGATTTCTGGACAGAATTTCTGTATCCCAAACTGTTCTCAATAACCGTCTTAGTTGGGAAGTGAAAAGGATGCCTTAGGGTCATTAAAATTCACTTTTGCTTCAAGAATTTACTATGAAATGTTAGGTACAAACCTAACTGGACCAAACAAGTCATGAAAAAAGGGATTTTGCTAGTGTTTACGGCCCATGTGGTAGACAACTTGGGGAGAAGGTGCAAAGACCCAGAATCGCTGTAATGGCCTAGCTTGATTTTGAGAAAGAGGAAAACACTGGCAATGACTCACGAAGGTCCCCCTGACCTAGCCTTTCTGGGGTCATTAAATTACTTATGGGACTGTGCCTCTGAAAGGTGGCCTCTTCCCAAGGATGCTAAATGAAAGTGATGCTCGCAGCTCAGTTGTGTCTGACTCTTTGCGACCCCATGGACTGTAGCCTGCCAGGCTCCTTTGTCCGTAGGATTTCCCAGGCAAGGATGCTGGAGTCAGCTGCCATTTCCTTCTCTAGGGAGTCTTCCTGACCCAGGGATTGAACCCAGGTCTTCTTCATTGCAGGTAGATTCTTTACCACCTGAGCCACCAGGGAAGCTCCAAAGATGCTGCTAAGTCTGTCTGCAAGCTTGGCTTATGCAAAGTGTAGGTGTTGAGGTGACAAGGAAATGAGCCCCTTCCAAGCCAAGAGAGCTTTATGTTAAATATTCTGAAAATTAAAATCTCAACTAACAAAACCACTGCAGTGGTTTTACTCCTCTGACAAACTTTCCAACCTCTTTACAGACCTCGAGTATCCTGTTTTCCTTTATTCCCCTAAATAGGAACAGGACTTCCCTTCTTTTCAAACTTATAATTGAATAATTTCCTTTAAAATGTTCTTGACCTCTTTTATTGTAACCCATGTTGTTTTTTTAAAATTGTGTATTTTAATCCCAGTTTGTTTTGTTCAGGGTATAAGATCAATATATAAAAATCAACTTGATTTCTACATACTAGCTATGAACAAAGTGAAAATTAAATTACGGAAACAACTCTATTTACAGTAGCATCAAAAAGAATAAAATCCTTAGGTATATATTTGACAAAAGATGTGCAAAATGTATACTCTGAAAACCACAAAACTACAAAGTCACTGAAGCAAATTAAAGAAGACCTAAACAAATGGAAAGACCTAAGTAAATGATCACTTACTGGGAGACTTAATATTGTAAGATAACAGTACTCTTCAAACTGATCTACAGATTCAGTGCAATCCCTATCAAAATCCAAGCTGACTTCTTTGCAGAAATTGATAAGCTGATCCTAAAATTCCCGTGGAAATTCAAGGGAACCAGAATAGCCAAAACCATCTTTAAAAAGAACAAAATTGGAGGACTCACATTTCCCAGTTTCAAAACTTACAAAAGCTGCAGTAATGAAGATAGAAACTAAAGAAAACACAGATAAATTGGACTTCATCAACATTAAAAACATTTGCAATTCTAAGAACACCATCATGAAAATGAAAGGAAAACTCATAGAACAGGCTAAACATTTTTGCATATTTCTGATGAGGAACTTACCTCTATAAGAATTCCTACAACCAACTCAATAATAAAAAGACAAATAACCCACTTAAAAATGAGTTAAGGTTCTGAATAGATAGTTCTCCAAAGAAGATAAACAAGTGACCAATAAGCCCTGGAAAAGATGCTCAATATCATTAGCTGTCATAAAATGCAAATCAAACCCACAATGAAATACCACTTCACACCCACTAGGATGGCTATAATCAATAGTTTAGGTAATAACAAGGCTTGGCCAAGGTGTGGAGAAACTGGAACCCACCATGTGTGGTGGGAATGTAAAATGGTGCAACCACTTTGGAAAACAGTCTGGCAGTTCCTCAAAAGGTTAAAGGTTAAGTTGTCATATGACCCAGCAAGACCACTCCTAGGTCTGTACTCAGGAGAAACGAAAACATGCCAGATAGTTCATGGCAGCATTATTCATCACAGTCAACACCTGGGAACAATCCAAATGTCCATCAGCTGATGAATGGATAAATAAAACATGGTACATTCATACAAGAGAATATTATTAAGCCCTAAAAAGAAATGAAGTGGTTAAACATGCTGCAACATGGATTAGCCTTGGAAACATGCTAAGTCAACCACAAAGGACCACATTTATGAAATAAATATCAAGAAGAGATGAGTCCATGGAGACAGAAAGTGGATTGAGGGTTGTCTAGGGCTGGAGGAGGGGGTGGGGGGAACTAGGAAAAGAGGCATAGGAGTTTTGGAGGTGATAAATATGTTTTAAAATTGATTGTGGTGGTGTTTGCTTGACTGTGAAGATGCTAACAGCCATTTTACTGACTGCAACAAACGGGTGAAATACATGGTATGTACATTTTATCTCAATAAGACTGTAATAAAAAGAAAGTAATGTCCTTTTGAAGTTTCTTACTTATGAATATAGGGCTTTCCCCTTACTGTGGATCCTGAGGCGGTTTCTGGAAGGGGTGGTGATACTGGTGGAAATTCTGTGTGTCTTCATATGTAAAGTCAGTACAGACATAGAGAACAAACGTATGGAAGCCAAAGAGGGAAGGGAGCGGTGGGATGAATTGGGAGATGAGGGGTGACATACATATCCTACTGATACTATGTATGAAAGAGATAGCTGATGAGAACTTACTGTCTAGCACAGGGAACTCTGCTCAGTGCTCTCCGGTGACTTAAATGGGAAGGAAATCCAAAAGAGAGGGGGTATATGTATATGTATAGCTGATTCACTTTGTTGTATAGCAGAAACTAACACAACACTGTAAAGCAACTATACGCCAATTAAAAATAAATAACTAAAGTCGCTGGGTTAAGCACTGAGTTAAGACTATTTCCGGGGCTTCCCGGATGACTCAGTGGCAGAGAACCCGCCTGCCAGTGCAGCAGATGCGGGTTTGATCCCTGGTTCGGGAAGATCACCTGGAGAGGGAAATGGCAACACGCTCCAGTATTCTTGCCTGGGAAATCCCATGGATAGAGGAGCCTGGCGGGCTACAGAGCTGGACACACTTAGCAAGTGAGCATGCACACAAGGTTATTTCTGCCGCAGAGACTGCCTGAGGGGTTCACTTCTTTCCCTAGCAGATTCTGAGTGTTCAAAAACCCGTAATTTCAAAATATTGAGTATGTGGTCTTTAATCCACAGCAGAGGGTCATTTGGAAGACTAGAATGGAAAGAGACAGTGTTTGTGTGTATGGCTGCACACACATGTGTACAGGGAGAGGTGGATGAAGGGAGACGCGTGACTTTCTAAGCTATAGTGCAACCCAGGTCGCCAGGGCAAGGGGTTCCTGGAGGGGGCTGGGTCCAGGGTTTCAGGCACTAGAACGAGATGCCTGACCTGGGCTGCTTCCTCCTCCAGCTCCCGGGCACTGGGTCTCTGGGCCCTAGCAACCTGGGCTTCATGGAATCGTTCACTATCCTCTTCCCCAGTTCTCTATTCTATCAGAGTAGCTGCTCCATTTTCTTCTTCTTTCCCCCTCTCAAGCTGCTCTAGTCTCAGGAAAGATTTGGGTCTGCTTCCTGTGTGTGTGTGTGTGTGTCTTATTTTTTAAAAAAATCCTGGGGATTCTATTTTTACTCCTCTGTTCAGGTGTCCAAATGATGAAGATATTTTCTCCCAATCAGCAGCAGCCCACCCACAGTGTCACTGTGTTCTGTGATTAGGCTTCTTAATGACCGGGGTCCCCTCCTGCCCCCGGGCTGCTCTTTAGCACGCCCACTCCAGTGGCTGCCACAAGGAAAATGTGCACTGGGCCAGCTCTGGAGCCAGAGCCAGGGAAGGGGCATTCTGGAAAGCCCATCTCACTAAAGACGAAATCCAGGAGACAAAAATGAGCTCCGGATGTACTCTCAAGTTCAAAGTTTTGAGTGAAACCTGTAAACCTCACAGGCTAGGGCTCTGCCACCTCCTTGGCCATATCTTCTGCCTCCAGCCCCTCGCCCACTCCCTGCCACTCAACCACTTTCCTGCTGCTGCTTCTCTCTGACAACCATATTCCTGCCGCAAGGCTTTTTCCACATTTGTAAAATGACACCCAAGCCCCACCTTTTAGATATCCATGTCACATTATGGATTGAGAAAATAACATCCACTTCCATTGTCATGGTTTTTAGTAGCTTGTGCAATTGTGATGTGTTGATTTTATTTGTGTCTGTAAATATCCCGTCATTGATGGGAGGATTTTGGAAGGCAAGGTGCATTATTCTCCTATTTGCTGCTGTAACATATTATCCCGAACTAAGTGCCATGTAGGGCCACCCAAGATGAGTGGGTCATGGTGGAGAGTTCTGACAAAATGTAGTCCACTGAAGAGGGAATAGCAAACCACCAGTATTCTTGCCTTGAGAACCCCATGAACAGTGTGAAAAGACAAAAAGATAAGACACTGAAAGGTGAACTCCCAAGGTGCCCAACATGCTACTGGAGATCAGTGGAGAAATAACTCCAGGAAGAATGAAGAGACAGAGCCAAAGCAAAAGTGACACCCAGCTGTGGTTGTGGCTGGTAATGGAAGCAAGGTCCAATGCTATAAAGAGCAATATTGCATAGGAACCTGGAATGTTAGGTCCATGAATCAAGGCAAATTGGAAGCGGTCAAACGGGAGATGGCAAGAGTGAACATTGACATTTTAGGAATCAGCGAACTAAAATGGACTGAAATGGGTGAATTTAACTCAGATGACCATTATATCTACTACTGTGGGCAAGAATCCCTTAGAAGAAACAAAGTAGCCATCATAGTAAACAAGAGTCCAAAATGCAGTACTTGGATGCAGTCTCACAAATGACAGAATGATCTCTGTTCGTTTCCAAGGCAAACCATTCAATATCATGGTAATCCAAGTCTATGCCCCAACCAGTAACGCTGAAGAAGCTGAAGTTGAACAGTTCTATGAAGACCTACAAGACCTTCTAGAACTAACACCCAAAAAAGATGTCCTTTTCATTATAGGGGACTGGAATGCAAAAGTAGAAAGTTAAGAAACATCTGGAGTAACAGGCAAAATTGGCCTTGGAGTACAGAATGAAGCAGGGTAAAGGCTAATAGAGTTTTGCCAAGAAAATGCGCTGGTCATAGCAAACACCCTCTTCCAACAACATAAGAGAAGACTCTACACATGGACATCACCAGATGGTCAATACCGAAATCAGACTGATTATATTTTTTGCAGCCAAAGATGGAGAAACTCTATACAGTCAGCAAAACAAGACCAGGAGCTGACTGTGGCTCAGATCATGAACTCCTTATTGCCTAATTCAGACTTAAACTGAAGAAAGTATGGAAAACCACTAGACCATTCAGGTATGATCTAAATCAAATCCCTTATGATTATACAGTGGAAGTGAGAAATAGATTTAAGGGATTAGATCTGACAGACAGAGTGCCTGATGAACTATGGACAGAGGTTTGTGACACTGTACTGGACACAGGGATCAAGACTGTCCCCAAGAAAAAGAAATGCAAAAAAACAAAATGGCTGTCTGAGGAGGCCTTACAAATAGCTGTGAAAAGAAGAGAAGCAAGGAGAGATAAGAAAGCTTTCCTCAGTGATCAGTGCAGAGAAATAGCGGAAAACAATAGAATGGGAAAGACTAGAGATCTCTTCAAGAAAATTAGAGATACCAAGGGAACATTTCATGCAAAGATGGGCTCGATAAAGGACAGAAATGGTATGGACCTAACAGAAGCAGAAGATATTAAGAAGAAGTGGCAAGAATACACAGAAGAACTATACAAAAAAGATCTTCATGACCCAGATAACCACAATGGTGTGATCATTCACTTAGAGCCAGACATCCTGGAATGTGCAGTCAACTGGGCCTTAGGAAGCATCACTGTGAACAAAGCTAGTGGAGGTGATGGAATTCCAGTTGAGCTATTTCAAATCCTAAAAGATGATGCTGTGAAAGTGCTGCATTCAATATGTTAGCAAATTTGGAAAACTCAGCAGTGGCTGCAGGACTGGAAAAGGTCAGTTTTCATTCCAATCCCAAAGAAAGGCAATGTCAAAGAATGCTCAAACTACCACACAATTGCATTTATCTCACACGCTAGTAAAGTAATGCTCAAAATTCTCCAAGCCAGTCTTCAACAATATGTGAACCATGAACTTCCAGATGTTCAAGCTGGTTTTAGAAAAGGCAGAGGAACCAGAGATCAAATTGCCAACATCTGCTGGATCATGGAAAAAGCAAGAGAGTTCCAGAAAAACATCTGCTTTATTGACTATGCCAAAGCCTTTTGACTGCGTGGATCACAATAAATTGTGGACAATTCTGAGAGAGATGGGAATACCAGACCACCTGACCTGCCTCTTGAGAAATCTGTATGCAGGTCAGGAAGCAACAGTTAGAACAGGACATGAACAGACTGGTTCCAAATAGGAAAAGGAGTGTGTCAAGGCTGTATACTGTCTCCGTGCTTATTTAACTTCTATGCAGAGTACGTAATGAAAAACACTGGGCTGGAAGAAGTACAAGCTGGAATCAAGATTGCTGGGAGAAATATCAATCACCTCAGATATGCAGATGACACCACTCTTATGGCAGAAAGTGAAGAGGAACTAAAAAGCCTGTTGATGAAAGTGAAAGAGGAGAGTGAAAAAGTTGACTTAAAGCTCAGCATTCAGAAAACAAAAATCACAGCATCTGGTCCCATCACTTCATGGCAAATAGATGGAGAAACAGTGTCAGACTTTATTTTTTTGGGCTCCAAAATCACTGCAGATGGTGACCGCAGCCATGAAATTAAAAGATGCTTACTCCTTGGAAGAAAAGTTATGACCAAGCTAGACAGTATATTAAAAAGTGGAGATATTACTTTGCCAACAAAGGTCCATCTAGTGAAGGCTATGGTTTTTCCAGTGGTCATGTATGGATGTGAGAGTTGGACTATGAAGAAAGCTGAGCTCCAAAGAATTGATGCTTTTGAACTGTGGTGTTGGAGAAGACTCTTGAGAGTCCCTTGGACTGCAAGGAGATCCAACCAGTCCAACTAAAAGAAATCAGTCCTGATGAATATTCATTGGAAGGACTGATGTTGAAGCTGAAACTCCAATACTTTGGCCACCTGATTCAAAGAACTGATTCATTTCAAAAGACCCAGATGCTGGGAAAGATTGAAGATGGGAGGAGAAGGCGATGACAGAGGGTGAGATGGTTGGATGGCATCACTGACTCAATGGACATGAGTTTGAGTAAACGCCGGGAGCTGGTGATGGACAGAGAGGCCTGGCTTGCTACAGTCCATGGGGTCGCAAATAGTTGGACACGACTCAGTGACTGAACTAAACTAAACTGAAGTGGCTTAAAACACACAGATTTAGAATCTACACCTAGGAAATCTGGCTTCCCTGGTGGCTCAGATGGCAGAGAATCTGCCTTCAATGCAGGAGACCTGAGTTTGATCCCTGGGTCAGGAAGATCCCCTGGAGGAGGGCAAGGCTACCCACTCTAGTACTCTTGCCTGGAGAATTCCATGGACAGAGGAGCCTGGCAGGTTACAGTCCATCGGGTTGAAAAGAGTCAGACCTGACTTAGTGACTAACACTTCCACCCCTGTAGATCTGTTTTATGACAAAACAATGCTAGAGGCACGTTCTCAGATGGAAAGATAATGATACCAGAGTGAAAACCAGAACCTGAAGAATTCAAGAAAAACAACCAAAAAGGTAAATATATGGCTAATGAGACTATTTTTCACCTTTCAAGTTCTTTAAAATATATTTTTATGGAAAGCAAATGTAGAACATCATTTAATAGAATTTTTGATATGTGAAAGTTAATAAAAATGAGGATGATAACAAAAGGGGGAAAAAAGAAGGTGATCTTATATCATTGGGGGAAATATTAACTCTAAGTAGAATGTGGAAAGTTAAGTATATAGTAAACAATCCTGAAGATAACCATTCAAAGATCTATACAAAGAGATAGTCACAGAGCCAAAATGAAATATGAGTGCTACTAGAATAATCAAAAGAAGACAGGAGTGAGGACACAGAGGAACAAAAATCATGGAGGAAATCAGAAAATGACACTAACACTGTAAACTGATGTCCAGTCATAGTCAAAATTGTATTAAATGTAAATGATCTAAAAAAAATCCCCACAAATTTATCTTATAGTTCTGGAGGTAGGAAGTCCAAAATGGGTCTTACTGGCCATAGTCAGAGTCAGCAGGGCTGAATTTCCTATGGATGCTCCAGGGGGAAAAATAGGAACTTCCCTGGAGGTCCAGTGGCTAGGACTCCACGTTGCCAGTGCAGGGGACCCGGGTTTGATCCCTGGTCAGGGAACTAGATCCCACATGCCACAAAAAAAGATCCTGCATGCTGTAAGGAAGATCACAGATCCTGTGTGTCACAACTGAGACCTGGAGCAGCCAAAAAAAAAAAAATTATGTTCCCTTTTCTTTTCCTCTCTAGAGGCAGCCCGCATTCCTTGGCTTGTGGCCCTTTCCTTCATCTTTAAAGCCAGAAGTGTAGCATCGTCTTGTCTCTCCTCCTCTGTCCTGTGCATCTGTCATCATCTCCTTCTCTGACTCTGACCCTCCTACCCTTTGATAAAATGTCTTGTGACCATATTTCCCTCTCAAGATCCTTAGTCACACTTGCAAAGTTCTTCTGCTATGGAAGGTAACATATGCACAGGTTCTGGGGATTAGCACAGGGTCATTTTTTGGGTGGGGGAATCATTTTTCTACTTTCCATAGAGGTTAATGACTCACATGGTTCCAATGCATTATTTTAGGCCAAATGCTTCCATTTGCTTTTTATGATAATGACTAGATAGTCCCTTATTTAGGGTCAGAAGAGAGAAAGTGCTGTGCTGTGCTTCCTCACTCAGTCGTGTCTGACTCTTTGCGACCCCGTGGACTGTAGCCCACCAGGTCCTCTGTCCGTGGGGATTCTCTATGCACGAATACTGGAGTGGGTTGCCATGCTCTTCTCCAGGGCATCTTCCCAACCCAGGGATAGAACTCAAGTCTCCCACATTGCAGGCAGATTCTTTACCATCTGAGCCACCAGGGAAGCCTAAGAATACTGGAGTGGGTAGCCTATCCCTTCTCCAGGGGATCTTCCCGACCTAGAAATTGAACCGGGGTCTCCTGCATTGCAGGCAGATTCTTTGCCAGTTGAGCTACCAGTACAGGTAATAGAAAGAAGCCCAGAAGAAATCTCAGGAAGAAACCTCAATGTGGATTCTCAGATGTAGGAAAATGGATTTCTATGATTTATATTTGTCTGATAGATTTTATGGGAAGAGTGAGAGCCTGTATTATTGATGTCTGAAATGTTTCCTTTACCTTGAATTTCTAGAAAAATCAGAGCTTGGAAGTAACTCATTTTCTGAAAGATTTTAGAATTATTTTTTTGGTGCAGCTATGTTAAAATATCTAATGAGAATAAATGAGTAAAAGTAGCAAAGGAGTAGATGTGAGTTCAGTGAGTAAGTATCTTTCCGATGAAGAGAGTTGTCACGAGTGGAAAAGGTGCTGTGTCGTTTGGTTGCTCAGTGATTCCCAACTCTTTGTGACACTACAGATTGTAGCCCACCAGGCTCCTCTGTCCATGGGATTCTCCAGGCAAGAATACTGGAGTGGGTTGCCATTTCCTCCTCCAGGGATCTTCCTGACCCAGGAATAGAACCTGCATCTCCTGCATTGGCAGGTGGATTCTTTACCACTGAACCACCAGGGAAGCCCAACAAGCCCCATCAGTGGTATGTGTACTCTTAAACTAGAGAAATGTGAGCAAATGTTTGGACTAAATGCGCTGGATGGTAACAGAGACTCCTCAGACTCTAACAGTCCTTGATTCTAATAAGAAAGTCAGCATTTGGGCAATCTGCCATCATACCTGAGAGTGTGAGGTTCTCACTGAGCAAAGACCAAACCTGTTGAGTGAACCTCAAAAATAAGCTAAGTTAATGGACAGGATGGGTAATTAGTACAATTTTCATTTATAAATTACTTTTAAGCAATGCACATGTTGTATAAAACAAAGCAAATGGGCTCAAGAAGTTTTTCAATGATTTCATTTACCAAAAGGTGACTCCAAAATGATTTCATTTATAAATAGGTGACTCCAAAACAACCAAGGAACCAAAATGCTTCTGCCTGGCCTCCTCACTTACTTTTTTCAGTGCTTACAGCTTTGGGAAGGTAGTTTATTAGGAAGAGTACTGCTCTGCCTTCAAAGGGGGAGACAAAGGAGAGTGAGTTATTTCTAGTCCACAAACATATTTCAAACCTATAAGATACTAAAAGTAATTTCTACTTGTACATATGGTTTCTCTGAGGATGACAAACAACTATGATTAGGGTTATTTGGCAAATGGGAAAATTTGGGCTTTGAGTTAAAGAGGTTTTCAAAGTTATCACATGTTGGCAGGCTTCTCTGGCACTGAGTGCTGTGTGTCAGGTGTAATCCTTCCAGGGCTGGTTTGGTAATCCCCTCACTATTATTCTGGGATTACTTTTGTCATATAATGTAGCCATTACCAAGGAGAACTATAAAGCCTACATAAGCACATGGGGAAATGGATGGCTCCAAATCAATGCTTAAGTGGAAAAAAGCAGAACACAAAATTCTAAGTCCATTTTTATCCTAACTAAGGCTTTCCTGGTGGCTCAGACAGTAAAGAGCTGGAGATCAGGTTCAATCCCTAGATCAGGAAGATCTCTTGGAGAAGCAAATGGCAACCCACTCCAGTATTCTTGCCTGGAGAACTCATGGACAGAGGAGCCTGGTGGGTTATAGTCCATGGGGTCACAAAGAGTCAGAAATGACTTAGCAACTAACACTTTCACTTTCACTTTCACTTTCACACTATTATCTATCATAACTACCAAAAAAGGGTAACTTTTTATTTTGTATTGGCGTATAGCTGATTAACAGTGTTGTGATCGTTTCAGATGGACAGCAAAGCGGTTCAGCTATATACATGCATGTACCCATTCTCCCCCAAAGCCCCCTCCAGGCTAGGTCAAATGAACCTTTTAGTCAACCCAACATTTCTTTGTACGGACAGTTTCACAGTCTCCCTGAGTCTTTGTTTCTCTAAGCTCTCAACTTTGGGAAGGTAGCTTATTAGTCTGCTCTGCCTGCAAAGGGAGAGACAAAGGAGAGTGAGTTATTTCTAGTCTACAAACATATTTCAAATCTATAAGATACTAAAAGTAATTTCTACTTGTACACACTGTTTCTCTGAGGATGACAAACAACTATGATTAGCAATTAAAGGAAGTGGAGGTGGATTGTGATTTTCAGTATCCAGTTTATTTCAGAAAAGCGGGGAACAGACCCTAGATTTAACTGAAGGAAGAGTACTTGCTTGTATTTCTTTCCGATACGAGGTGTCCACGACAGACTCTGAGGAGAAGGGGAGAGCTTGAGGCTTTTAGAGCTGTGGTCGGGGTTTGACTTTGGGAAGCGGCACAGGTCCCTCTGAGGGAGTCACTGTAGGGGTATTTGGTGGGGTGACAGCATCCATCACAAAGAGGTGGGGAGACTTCCATGATTCCTCAGGAGGGTCCTGAACTTGTGTTCAGCCCGAGATAAATCACTGTCACTCTGCAGCCAGGCGCAGACAAACATGGAGGCTACTTTTGCTTCATTAAAACAAAAAGACCCACCAGGTTCCCACAGAGGTGGTTTCTGCCTCTTAGAAATGACGGAATCAACTGGTGCAGGTTCACCTCCGTGGGGTGCCCTGGGCAGGACTTCTGGGCTGAGGCAATAACGACCTGTCAACCAGGATGCTGTTTCTGGGGAACAGGTGGGGAAGAGGTGGCAGCTACTCAGGCAAGGAAACGATGCCCCTGGGAAAAGTAGGCGCATTGTCATGGTGCTTGACAGGCACCCTGTCTCCCAGTGACTCTGCAAGGCACAGTGACAATTACTAATCACAGGCGGCTCAACTTAGCATGGCAGTGTTCACCGGAAATCAGCCGAGACGGGAAAGCTGTAAAAACAGTGGTTTTTTCCTCCCCCCTTGTAATTTCATACATGTTTGTTACTACAGTGGGGTCAGAAAACTCAAAGTGCCTCCTAAGAACAATGGGCTCTGGATTCATTAAGCTGGCTCGAATCCAGAGTTGTCAAATCTAGTCTGGGTTGCACGATGCTGTTTATTAAAGCAAAGTGCTGTGTGTGCTTCTTGAGACAAAAACGCACAATATTTACTTAGATGTCAAAGGTCATCATTATGTGGTATAGATTACACATAGATGTGGCTCAGCAGTAAAGAATCCACCTGCAATGTAGGAGATGCTGGAGACACGGGTTTGATCCCTGAGTCGGAAAGATCCCCTGCAGGAGGAAATGGCAACCCACTCCAGCATTCTTGCCAGAAAATCCTATGGACAGAGGAACCTGGTGGGCTACAGGGTTGCAGAGTTGGATACAACTGAGCCCACACAATATACATAGATACCCATATACTGTATGTGAATTATAATATATTCTACTAAAAAGTGTAACCATCTCAGTATTTTAAAGTCAGATGCTCAGGGTAAGCAACTGAAATGAAGTACAATTAAAACAGGCAAATAGACAGACTTTCATTTTTAATGGCAAAGTCATGTGTCAGCTCCCCTCTGCTCCCACCTCTACTTGGTGGATCCTCCACCTACAGTTGGCTGTCCTGAGCCCTAACCCAGCGGTCCCAACGTTTTGGCACCAGGGACCAGTTTTTGTAGACAATAGTTTTTCCATGGATGGAGGAGGGAGGGGATGGTTTCAGGATGATTCAAGTGGGTTAAATTTATTGTGCACTTTATTTTTCTTACTATTACATCAGCTCCACCTCAGATCACAGGCACTAGATCCTAGAAATTGGGGGCCCTGACCTAACCTGCTCTGTCTCCACCTGCATTTTATCCCAGGAGCCCCAGCCGCATGGCTGCCCGGCCCTTGGAGCCTCACTTGTCTGCCCGGCAGTGGCCTCCTGCCCTGCGTGGAGCTGGGGCTGCTCCAGATGTTATGATGGAACATCCTGCTTTGCGTCATGCTGATAGCGCTGATGGAGACCCTGACCTCTCACTTTCCTCCTCTCAACCTGTCGTCCCTGGAGGTGGGACGCTGAGCTCTGTGTTTCCCCTGCTGGGTCAGCATCTGCTGCAGACCAGGAAGGAACCAGGTGATTCTCCGACCTGACAGTGTGTGTGACCACCATCTGCAGCTGCCCTTGCCACACCTCAGCCCACAGCCTGCGTTTCTCAGGCACTGGTGTCAGTCCAGATGGAGCCTGTGTTGGCTGAACTGCCCACATAATGTACTGGATGCAGTGTACATGCCTGCCAGGTCCTTCCGGTCCTGCCTGACCCCTCCACCTCAGCCCCCAGGAAACTGCTGGGTCTGTGGAGCCTCAGGCTTCTTTACTGGGTCACTGAAGGAACCCCCAATCAATACCCCATGGGAGCAACTTTTGACCAAGGAGAGACAGGAAGCCAGGAGGAACTGGAAGAGAAACTGCTTGCCCCTTTGCTCTCTGATGGAATGTTCCAGACAGGATACAGTGTTTCCATATGGTCTCCCCAGTGTGTGCCAAGTTGCTTCAGTCGTGTCCAACTCTTTGTGACCCTGTGGACTGTGGCTCACCAGGCTCCTCTATGCATGGGATTCTCCAGGCGAGAATACTGGAGTGGACTGCCATTTCCTCTCCAGGAGATCTTCCCCACCCAGGGATTGAAGTCTAGTCTCTTATGTCTCCTGCATCAGCAAGTGGGTTCTTTACCACTAGTGCCACCTGGGAAGCCCCCAGTCTCCTCGGAGATATCTCACGTATCCAAGTAACCAGCTTTGTTTTCCTGCAAAGTCCTGGCCTGCCTGGTAATGTCCTGCCTTGCATCCACTCTGCCTTCTTCCCAGCCTCACATCTTCTGCCCCATCTTCTCCTTTCTTTTGAGGAAGAGCATGGAGACTCTACCTATGGTGCCATTTCTGGGGAGCTGGGTTGGAACAGACATCATGACCTGGATGGCAAGATGCCCTGACACAAGGACGGTCCACTCATAGGCCAGCCACCCTAGGCTCCACACCATCCACTCATCGCTTTTCTGGTCCTTTCTGGTCTGTGATTGAAGTTCAAGCCTGTGTCACTCCTGCAGTCAAGCAGGTTATGGCAAAAAATGGGTGGATTCTTAGATATTTTGTTAATTGTATGCTGGCCATGTGTTCTGGGGCCTGGAACCTGAAGAAGAGGTTTTGACTTAATAGTTATAATTTCCAGCAGCCTCCAACAGAACAGGTTTTCTCTGGCAGGAATGGTGAGTTAGTGACAGGCTTGCAGAGAAGCTAACCTTGGGCTGGTGACCATGCTTGGCAAGATAGTAAGAAGCAGTGATGCACAGGCTTGATTTTGCAGGAGGATCAATTCTGTGAGGACATGCTTATTGCAAATTGATTGTTTCTTAAATATTTACCAATTCACTTTTTAAAGATCACAGTATTGTTCTGTTACAAGGGTGATTTTGTGAAATAAACACCATTGAAACATCCTATGGGAACCACCCCCACTCTTTGCCTCAACATACTTCATGTGGGCTTGGGGCTCATGGATTTTCTGAGGCTGTGAGCAAGATACAGTGTGTGTGTGTGTGTGTGTGTGTGTGTGTGTGTGAGTCCTGTTTGGGGATCATGTTCATAGCTTACATTAGCTCTTCAAAAGGGCATGTGACCTAAATAAGTAAGTAGATACTTAGAGACTTCCCTGGTCCCTAAGTCCAATGGTTAAGACTTCGCCTTCCACTGCAGGGGTTGCGGGTTCAATCGCTGGTCACAGAGCTAAGATCCTACATACCTCTCAGTCAAAAAAACCAAAAAACATAAACCAGAAGCAATACTGTAACAAATTCAATAAAGATTTTAAAAATGGTCCACACCAAAAAGATCTTTAAAAAGTACTTAAAGAATCAATCCTTGGCCTAATAAAAAATGTTTAAAATCTGCCTGATATGAAAGAAATGAGCCTAAACATTTAGAACTCTCGATAGGAGAGCAATTATTAGACTCCCTCCTCCCTCCGCCCAAGTCGCAGTGAAGGTACAAGGCCTTTAACAAGAAGGCCCCAGGAAACTTCTGTTTCGATTTCTGACTGTTTTTGTACACTTAAAGAGACAGAAAGGACCTCGGTCCTTTCTCCCCAAAACTGCTCCTCTCACAGTACCCCCCGGTCCTTCTCCAGCCCAAACCCTTGCCTAGCCTCTCCCTTCACAGACCGCATCTGATGCTTGGCACGCCCCCGGGCTCAGCCGCCACCCCAGCACCGCCACTGGACCAGGCCGCACAGCCGCTGCCCGGGAACGCTGCCATTGCGTCCTTCCATCCTGTTCCCCTTTTAATTTCTCCTCAAAAAAAGCAGCCTGACCAAGTCTCTTAAAATGCTACTTCTTTACCTGAAAGCTTTCTAATATTTTCAGTCCAGAGTCCTCACACAGCCCACAGGCCCAGGCCCTGTCTGCCTCTGCTCCCTCCAGGACCCTGCCTCCACTGCTCTCCCCTCGCCCACTCTGCTCTGCCACGCAGGCCCTCAGGCTGGGCCTCAGGCCGACCAGGCGACCTCAGGGACTTTGCATGTACGGTTCCCTACCAGAAGTCTCTCCCCTCTGACCACCTGCACCTTCTCCAGGCCTTTGCCCATGGACCCCTTCCCCTGCTTAACTTTTTCCTTCCCAGCACTCGATCTCCATCTGAGGGCCAGTGGTCTCCTCCTGACACTTGGTCCAAATCTGACACACTTCCTTCTTCATTTGCTCATCCCGCTTATTTTTGTCTCCTCTGCTGGACTGCAAGCTCTCCACAAGCTGGAGCGGGGACTGCTGTCTGTCTTGCTCACTGTGGTACTCCTAGAACAGATGCTCTGTACACAGCGCGTGTTAAGCACCTGTTGAATAGATGCATGACTGAACAAGCGAGGCTGTCACTTGCATCTCCACGTTTCGTGTCTAACTGTACACATCTCCCCCTTTCTCCTCTGAAGGGTAAGGCATAGCTGGTCTCCTCCCAGGTGGTCTGCTAGTACCGCCTGCCCTTACACCCCCGTCTGGCGGTACCTCCTTCTTTAATCCTTCCTTAACCATGACAACGTGGCCCAGCAATAAGTCAGGAAACTAGTCAGCTGGGACCTGATATATAAATAAGACTGTGTAATCACCAACATGCATTACTATGATACACATTTGAAGTGCATCTCAATTACAGGCACCCGTTCATTTTTTTTTCTTCTTTTTCTGATTTCAGAATCTTCTGTGTTGCTGCTGCTGCTAAGTTGCTTCAGTCGTGTCTGTGTGACCCCATAGAGAGCAGCCCACCAGGCTCCCCTGTCCCTGGGATTCTCCAGGCAAGAACACTGGAGTGGGTTGCCATTTCCTTCTCCAATGCATGAAAGTGAAAGTGAAAGTGAAGTCGCTCAGTCGTGTCCGACTCTTAGCAACCCCATGGACTGCAGCCTATCAGGCTCCTCCATCCATGGGATTTTCCAGGCTAGAGCACTGGAGTGGGGTGCCATNAGTCATAACACTCCTGGTGAAGTTTAGATTTAAAGCAATCACCTCCGGAACACAGGAAGGGATGAGAGAAAGTAAGAGGCTCACCACACTGTTTTCCACACTGCTCAGCTCAGCTTCTTCCAGTGTGGGTGGTTGCTGTGTACAACTACTTAACCAAACTCAGGGAAGGTCCACAGGAATTTAATAGATTTACCTTATTTGGGGAAAACAAGACAAAACAACCTAAGATTTTTTTCCCTAAAGATTACTTCTCCCTCCTGCTAATGCTAAGAATTTCCTCCACGTAAGATGGCAGCAGCAGCAGCGGCAGCAGCAGCAGGGCCAGAGGAGTAGGAGGATCTTAACCTATTCTCTAAGCAGTCCATCCTAAAAGAGATCAGTCCTGGGTGTTCATTGGAAGGACTGACGTTGAAGCTGAAACTGCAATACTTTGGCCACCTGATGCGAAGAGCTGACTCATCTGAAAAGACCCCGATGTTGGGAAAGATTGAGGTCAGGGGAGAAGGGGACGACAGAGGATGAGATGGTTGGATGGCATCATCGACTCGATGGACATGGGTTTGGGTGGACTCTGGGAGTTGGTGATGGACAGGAAGGCCTGGTGTGCTGCGGTTCATGGGGTCGCAAAGAGTTGGACATGACTGAGCGAATGAACTGAATTGAACTAAGCAGTTCGGCAGATCTCAGTATATTAAAAAATGAGAAGAAACTGGATATTTCTAGCTGTTGATCAAAAGGTCACCATGACTGTCAGTTAAAAACCCCAAACCAAAAAATCCACTTCTTTGTACAATGGCCAGTGGATTGTTTTTCCAGTAGTAGTTTGTTTGTTTTCAGCCCCTACGTGGCATTGTCTTAGAACCCAGTCCTGCATGCAGGAATTGAAAAGGCAGACTTTACGATTATAGCATTTGATTTTGGTGGCTGGGGACATATTTCACTTTATATCATGCTTTTTGCTTCCTTTTCATTCTCTTCAAATGATGAGAGCTTTAAGATCCTAAGCTTTCACACTTATTAAAATTACTTTTAAACTCTTAGCTCATTACTGTGTTCTTGCCCATGATTTAGAATCCCTTAACCAAAGAGAAATAGCTCTTTTCTTATAGCAAGTCCTTTTTACCTTCTATAGCTTTGCCTAAAGAATACTCCTCATCATCAAAGAGGGAAGAGGTTACCTAAATTATTGTTCACCCATACAATGGGATACTTTGCAGTTGTTAAGAATTTTTAAAGAAAAGTTAATCTACGTGCATTTATGTAGAATGATATTTAAGAATTTTAATTGAAAACAAATTGTAGAATAGCATGCATAAAGAAAATGTAAATGTGTGTGTAAGATATGCATAGAACATTTCTGTAAGGATACACAAGAAATGGTTACAATTCTGGTCTCTAACGAGGGGTAAAACAGGGATTGGAGAGGGGAGGAAGACTTTTACATACTATTCAAGCACACTTTGGTGCTGTTAGAATTTTTACAAGTATTAAAAAAAAATTATTTATTTGGCTGCACTGGGTCTACACTGTGATGTGAGGGATCTTTGATTTTTGTGGGATACAGGATATTTAGTTGCCGCATGTGGGATCTAGTTCCCTGACCAGGGATCAAACCCAGGCACCCTGCATTGGAAGAGTGGAGTCTTAGCCACTGGACCGCCAGGGAAGTCACAAGTGTTGTTTCTATAATACTGTAATAAAGAAGGAAACCTTTCCATCATTCCTAAGCAGAAATGAGAGGTGTGTAGGCATGGAATTTGTTGTGGTGTAGGGTATCGTCACAACAAACAATAGAAAATAGCAATAAAAAGGGAAATGACCCACTCATCTCCTGGTGGACTTTTGATTTTTGGTATTTTTATTTAACCAGTCAACCCTAAAAGAAATCACCCGTGAATCTTCATTGGAAGGACTAATGCTGAAGCTGAAGCTCCAATACTTTGGTCACCTGATGCAAAGAGCTGACTCAGTGGAAAAGACCCTGATGCTGGGAAAGACTGAGGGCAGGAGGAGAAGGGGACGACAGAGGATAAGATGGTTGGATAGCATCACCAACTCAATGGACACGAGTTTGAACAAACTCCGGGAAATAGTGAAGGACAGGGAAGCCTGGGGTTGCAAAGAGTCAGACACGACAGAAGCAACTGAGCATTCGTCTCAAAGAGTTTTGAGATCCTAAGCCTTCACGTTTATTAAAATTACTTTTAAACTCTTAGCTCAGTACTGTGTTCTTGCCCACCTATGGGCAAGCGACTGCCCACCCATGCATAGCTGATAAACAATGTTGTGACGGTTCAGGTGAACAGCAAAGGGACTCAGCCGCACATATACATGTATCCATTCTCCTCCCAAATTTATTTTTAACTCGAAGATAATTGTTTTACATTGTTGTGTTGGTTTTTGTTGTACAGCAGCATGAATCAGCTGATGTATACATATATCTCCACCCTCTTGAACCTCCGTCCACCTCCCCATCCCACCCGTCTAGGTCATCACAGAGCGTGGAGTGGAGCTTCCTGCGCTATATAGCAGCTTCCCATCAGCTATGTATTTTACATATGGTCGTGTATATATGTCAGTGCGACTCTCTCAATTCATCCTGTGTATTTTCTTTTTCTTTTTTTTACTTCTCAGAAGTCTTAAGAGCAGAGAGAGGTGAACACAGAGATAGTGGCTAAACTGATGGTAGAAAGATAGGGTACCTGAGCATCAGACGTTACTACTCTTCTCTTCATCCAAACCTATGAAGATTCCACAGGGTACCCAATTTACTAGGGGATACCACTACACTGAAAAACATCTTTCTCTTCCAAGGATGGAGTTTGAGCAACCATCTCTGTCGCTGTCTATTCTTCAACAGACAAGACAACAGTTCACCGACATTTGCTGTGGTTCAGTCACTAAGTCGTGTCCAACATTTTGCCACCCCTCGGGCTGCAGCACACCAGGCTCCTCTGTCTTCCACCATCTCCCAGAGTTTGCTCAGACTCACATCCACTGAGTCGGTGATGCTGTCTAACCATCTCATCCTCTGCTGCTCCCTTCTCCTTTTGCCTTCAGCTTTTCCAATGAGTCGGCTCTTCGCAACGGCCAAAGTATTGGAGCTTCTTCTTTGTGCTACCATCGCATCCCCCAGACTTATTTCTCAGAGTCTGTTTGTCTCCGTTATCCCTCCCTCATCTGCTCCTGGAGCTCCATTTCTTGTTACAGTCCATGTCTTAAGCTTCCATCATAGTCAGCTACATGGGATTCTTAGTGGTGTCTAGTTTAATGGGATTTAAAGAGGCACGCAAGGAATAAAAGGGGAGTACACTAGGAAAGCAAAAATTCCTACATGATATAACCCATAATCTACTCTTTTATTTCTTGACGATGTTTTGACTGGAGCTCAATATTTTTCTAGAAGTTTGAAGCATTCCATCCCTCATGAGAAAAAAAGATCCCCCTATCCTGGAATTCTAGATCCCCAAAAAAGAAAACTATATTTTTGTTCCTACTTCTTTGACATTTAAGTCCATTTTTTCCCCCCTCCTTCCTCCCCAGCAATTCACAGCTTTAGGGATGAATCATAGCCATGAGCCAAGATAACTAAAATTAGCCAAGTGAGATGGGGCAAACATTTTGTTTGAGGTTTTCAACTCCCATCTTCTCTCAGGAATGTTGGCGAGGAGGCACTCCCACACTCTTGTACATGGTTTTTCTTTTTTCCTTTCCATTTTCTGTTTTCCAAAGGCATCTTGAGGGCTTAGTTCTGAGGCTGGTTTTCGTCAGCTACTTAATGTCAGTAATTGTGTCTTCCGATAGGTAAGGCCTAAGGTCAGTGGAATGTTCTGGAGTCAGGAGTCTTGAGACAGTGAGTTTCATCTTCAGGCTGCAAAGCTCCTGGAGAAGCATCTCTCATTATTCTTTAGTTTCGTTGCTACACTCTGGGGACCATCACCTCTCTCACTCCCTTCTCTTCTCCCACAGATTGTGAAAAAAATCCCTTCCCCTCGCTGCTAGATTTTCCTTCTTTCTTTACTATGTTTTAAAATTTATTTTTTAATCGGAGGAAAATTGCCTTACAATGTTGTGTTGGTTTCTGCAGTATGGTAAGTGTAAAGCAGGCATGGTTATACATGTGTCTCCTCCCTCTTGCGCCTCCATCCACTCCCCTATCCCACCCCTCTAGGTCACCCCAGAGCATCAGGCCAGGGTCCCTGTGTTATACAGCAATTTCCCACTAGCTACCTGTTTTACACATGGCAGCGTGTATGTGTTGATGCTACAGTGTTCTTCATTATTAACTAACAATTATTTGAAATGACATATCACCCAAGAACATTAGTATTTTCAAAAAGGTCTTCTGAATATTTAAGAGTAAATCTCAGGCAAGGAGGACAGAGGTTTGGAGGCCTGAGCTCCCTCAAAGCAGGTCACCTCAGCTTGGCTCTGATGAAGGATTTAAGTCTTTTACTTGGATTGGCCAGCATATGCTATTTATTCTGGAAAGGAGACAACTGTCTGCTCCATGATTAGTCAAAGCCATGTCCAAATCCCAACTTGGACTTTTATTCAACAGACTGTAAGAACATTAAAAAAATAACGGTAAGTGAGCTGTCATTTAGAAGATTCTCAAATTAAATTCAAATTAATGTCCATTAATCCTCAGCAAATAACACTTTAAAATCTCTTCGTAGTTCTTTATCCCTTTATCCAAGCACTAAGAAAAATTTTCTCCTGGAAAAATAATCAGTCTCTAATATTATAGACTTTGAAACTCTTCCAAAGTCGGTGAGAAGGTCCCCAGGTGTCTGTGCTTGCCTGGCTCAGGAAAGGACTTGCCAGAGCTTCCTGCAATATTGATAAAGTAACAGAAGACTTCAGGAAGATTTATTTTCAATCCTAAATGCCTTGAGGGCAGATAAGTTTTCATTTCCAGGATGATTAATCCTTGAAATCATAATTCTTTTTCTAATCCTGAAACTTAAAAAAAAAATAGCTCTGTGGCTTTTGGCAATGGTTTGATGTCTCTGAGCCCCATCCCCATCCCCACCCCCGAATTAAATGAGAGTCCTGTGCTCTTAACTTGGAGGGTCCACTTAGATGGCTCCCTCTCAGACCCACCCCTGCTGCTGCTACTGCTGCTTCAGTCGTGTCTGACACTGTGTGACCCCAGAGACGGCAGCCCACCAGGCTCCCCCATCCCTGGGATTCTCCAGGCAAGAACACTGGAGTGGGTTGCCATTTCCTTTTCCAATGCATGAAAGTGAAAAGTGAAAGTGAAGTCGCTCAGTCGTGTCCGACTCTTAGGGACCCCATGGACCGCAGCCCACCAGGCTCCTCCATCCATGGGATTTTCCAGGCAAGAGTGCTGGAGTAGGGTGCCATTGCCTTCTCCGCAGACCCACCCCAGGCCCTTGCAAACAGCATCAGCCGATCCCAGCATTAATGGATCCCAGCTGTGTCAGTGTTAGTTGCTCAGTCGTGTCCAACTCTTTGCGACCCCACGGACGGTAGCCCACCAGGTTCTTCTGTTCATAGAATTCTCCAGGCAAGAATACCGGAGTGGGTTGCAGTCCCTTCTCCAGGGGATCTTTCTGACCCTGCATTGCAGGAGATGGAGCCAGTGGACCCCAGCTCCCCTCCAGATGAGTGCAGGGTTCTGGGGCTCAGAATCCTCCTCAACAGAGCCTCAGCCACCCTTCTCAGTGACTGGCCATCGCACAAGGTGCTGTCCCTCATCTCCTTGGTCTTGAGGAAACTTTCAGCGCTAATGTACATGTATGGTTATGATGAAGCACAAAGCACCGGCAGCTCACGGTTTAAAGACAAAAGAAGGTCGTGCTGGGAAACAAAATAACATGAGTAGAGACAAACGGGGTTGTTTTCCTACAGCTTTAATTCTGGGGACTTAAAATGAGTCCCTTCTGCATCAGGAGCCCCAGACTGTAGCCTCTCACTGTAGCCGCTTGTTTTGCTTCTCTTTGGTAGAAGTTTCCTTTCTCTCGTTCCCCTCTCTGGCCAGACTGTGTCCTCAGCTGTGTCTTCACATTCCACATGCCGTCCTGCCCACCTGCAGCTCGTGTTCCTCCTCTTCCCAGAAAAAGGAGGGCCACAGGCCGTGAAGAGGGGAGCAGCGTGGTTTTTCTTTTTACCTATGGATTTGAACCATATTGAAGAACACAGCCACGTACATCTTCCCTTCTTAGTCCTAAGTGGAGGGAAATGCCTGTTTTCCTTTGCTGTCTGTTTTGCCCAAATGCTTTGACATCCCTCTCCAGTCCCGCAGTAACTAACATGTAACAGCACATGCTCCTCCCAACGGGAGGGTGAACAGCCTAGTATCACCTAACGCTACAAACTTGCGGGTTTACATCCTCATCGACAAACTCAGGATACTTCTCCCATCTCTCCCTGACCATGACACTGTCTTCTTTTGTCTTCTATCCTATCAACTACCTGCAACTCCCTAAAAAGTTAGAAGTGGAAAAAGTTTAAAACAGAGAAACTCATTCATTTACTCATAGACAAATTATTTAAATACTTTCCAACCTTCTTCAAGAAAAAAAAAAAAGCTCGGTTAAAAGACAAATAGTACCTAGTATTATTTTGTGTGTTTTTAACTTTTAAAAAGTGTATGTCTTTCATTCTGCATTTGGCATTTACCCATATTGGTGTACGTGTGTGTTAAGTTGCTTCAGTTGTGTCTGACTCTTTGTGATCCTATGGACTGTAGCCTGCCAGGCTCCATGGGATTTCCCAGGCAAGAATACTGGAGAGGGTTGCCATTTCCTTCTCCAGAGGATCTTCCCAACCCAGGGATCAAACCCAGGCCTCATATCTCCTGCGCTGGCAGGCAGGTTCTTTACCACCAGCGCCATCTCTGGCACCATTTGATAATGCATTTATGAATCTGCCACAGTTATTTATCCCTTCCCCTGCTGGTATGTATTTAAGTTGTTTCCAGCTTTTCACTATTACAATACTGCTACAGTAAACATCAATGAGCATCTAAAAATATAGACAAAACCAGTACAAGAGATTGCCTACTATATTTAGCCCCTGTCATCACGCCCAGCTTAAAAAAAAAAATAGGTTTGTATTGGGGGTGTGAATACCCTCCTCCAAATAAGATGGGCGTGTGACTGTTGCAGTCTGTACCCTGGCCTCGTCTCTTGCTATAGAATTGCTCTTTAGAAAAGGCAGTTTGGATCCTGCACTGCCCCTGCAATGATCACAGCCTCAGAGAGGAAGGAACTATGCATCTTTCAGGGAGCTGAAGGAATGAAAGGGAATTTAGATGGTTTTTGGAGAGAAGGAATGGAAAGTGTAAAACACAGGAGAGAGATTTCAGTTTGAATTAGGTTCTAAGTGCCTGATCGAATACTCAGGGCTCACATTAGCTTTGTTTTATCACTGTAACTCTGTACATGAGGCTTTCCCCATTTCACAAATGAGGAATCTCTGTCTTAGGAAGATTCAATAACTCGTCCATGGTTACACATCAACCAGCTGCCAGAGCGAAGATGTGAGGCCCAGAGTTGAAAGCAGAAAGAATAAAGAGCTGATTGGAATAATGGACTCACCAAGACTGCTGAGGTGAGCAAAAGATATGACAGTGGGTCCAAATCGAGGAGAAAAGGAAATCCAACTGGGTGCCCAGGCAAAGGAGCCACTCAAAGCACACTGGGAGAATGCAGAGCAGATTGAGGGAGTGGCAGAGGCTGCAGTGAAGTGAGTTCTGACCTGGAAGTGCAAGCAGGCTGGCATGCAGCTGAAAGAGGAAGGGCCTTGAGAATCTCTCGACTTAGGCTTGGCCTGGGGTCAAGAGAGGAAGGACCGAATGACCAAAGGATTAAGGAGATTCAGAGTTAAGTAGGCATTGTTTGATGTTTCCTGATAGCTCAGTTGGTTTAAGAATCTGCCTTCAATGCAGGACACCCCGGTTCGAATCTTGGGTAGGGAAGATCCCCTGGAGAAGGGATAGGCTACACACTCCAGTATTCTTGGGCTTTCCTCGTGGCTTAGCTGGTAAAGAGTCCACCTGCAATGTGGGAGACCTGGATTCAGTCCTTGGGTTGGGAAGAGCCCCTGGAGAAGGGAATGGCTACCCACTTGAGTATTCTGGCCTAGAGAATTCCAGGGACTGTATAGTCCATGGGGTCTCAGAGTCGGACATGATGGAGCGACTTTGACTTTCTTTCTGGCTGATGTGAGTCCTGGTTTCCGCTTTGTGGAGCCTGGGTTCTGCTCCCTGGAACAACTTCCCTGGTCCTTGTCCATGTTGTTCAGCTCCATGGGAGAGCCCTCCATTTCTGTTGTCCTGTATGACTACATCCAAAGTATCCAAGTACACATTAGGAAATCCTGGCTCCTTGGAGCCCATAGACATTTTAGGACGTCTCTCTTTACTGTGTCTTTTCATTGTGATTCTTTGGGAAGTAGGTCCTCTCAAGATGATCATAGTCAACTTCTTTTTTCTTTTAAATGATTTTAAAAATTTATTTTTTGGCTGTTCTGGGTCTTTGTTGCTGCGTGGGCTTTCTTTTTTCTAGTTGCAGCAGGCGGGGGCTACTCTCTAGCTGTGGTGCGCGGCTTCTCATTGCGGTGGCTTCTCTTGGTGCCGGGCACAGGCTTCAGTAGTTGCGGCACGTAGGCTCAGTAGCTGTGGTGCACAGGCTTAGTCACTCCGTGGCATGTGGGATCTTCCCATATCAGGGATAGAAACTCTGTCTCCTGCACTGGCAGGTGGATTCTTTGCCACTCAACTTCTAGGGAAGCCACACACTCAACTTCTTACCTACTGGTTCCAGTGAGTTCCACGTAGCAGGCGGCATACTCGTAGACCCCTTGGAGATGCAATGACCATCGCTGTCCTATTGTTTGCCTTCCTACCTTCATGCCTCTCTATCGCGTGTACTCTCAGCTTACCAACCTATCAACTGCTCTTCTCTGAAGCATTTTAATCTAGTTAAAAATATTTACTTAATTGTATCTTTATTCTAAATCATCCGATTCCACTCAAAGCATGAATAATGAAGCAAGGTAGCCATGTCCTTTTTTTATTTTTAACTTAAAAAACATTTATTTATTTACTTTTCGTTGAACCGGGTCTTCGTCTCAGCACCCGGGCTTTCTCGGGTTGTGGTTCACGGGGGTTACTCTCTAAGTAAATGCCGTGTGTGGGCTTCTCACTGCAGTGGCTCCTCTTGTGGAGCACGGGCTCAAGAACTCGGGATCAGTAGTTGTGATGCATGGGCTTAGTCGCCCCCGGGAATGTGGAATCTTCCTGGACCCATGGCCCTTGCATTGGCAGGCGGATTCTTAACCACTCAACCACCAGGGAAGCCTGGGGCCATGTTCTTGAGTTGAAGATTGCCACGCGGGGTAGTTTTCGTCCTATCTTCTTCATTCAAGTGCTTTCTCAGATTTACCTTTTACAAACTGGATTGAGATCAGTTGCTTCTTCCAGTCACACAAGTCCACAAATGTCTAGACTCTTCTTATTCCCTTTCATTACTATTTGTAATGTAACCAATTCTTTTCCGAGTCTATTTCAAAGCATGGAACACTGTGTTGAAGGCTGCCAAGAGCAACCGACACATTCTGTTAACAATATGGTTTGCAACTACTTCCCCTAGAGTTAGAGTTCATTTGTTACCTCATCTACCTTCCACGTTCTAGACAACAATTTACCAAATGACTCACCACTGCATAACATGGATCAGTATGTACCAGCCTCTGATAATTACCTTGTTTCCTGCTACCAAATCCTGTAATCAGTCATATGTTTTAGTTTATATTGTTGTTACATGAGTACCCCATTCCTAGTACCAATTTAGGTATAAGTTAGGATAGGCCAAGTGTGGCTCTGTTGATAAACAATTGCAAATTGTCCAAGTTTATTTCTTGCTCACAACTTCATTTCTTGGACATGTTTCTTTTGCCCATATCATGAACTGGCAGGAGGCTCTGTTCACTGCATTCACTCAGATACCCAGAAAGACAGAAGGGTCCTTGAATCAGAAAAGTGGACCCAAGGAGTAGGGCTGCACTTCCTGGAAGTGACACACAACACTTCTGTTCAAATTTCATCGCTAAAGCCACGTACATGACCACTGATTTTAAAGAGGCAGAGAAGTGCAACATTGCCACGTGCCCAGAAAAGGAAAGCTGGGTATACCTGGTGAATAGTAAAAATAATGGTACCTTGAAGCCATTCCCCACAATATACCCCAGGAATGCCATTTCCTTTTGCATCTGTCCATTCAAAAAAGACTAACGACAGCATGTTGCTCAAGCGCACAGGCTCTGAGGTGAGATGATCTGGGTTCAAAACCATGGCTCTGTCGCTTCTAGAAGGGCCACTGTGGGAAAGTTATTTAACTGTTCTGTGTCTCAGTTTTGTTGTCAGTTTTACACGGATGACTATATATCCTATCTCAAGATTAATTGTGAAGATTGGAAAAGATAGTGTATGTGAAACATTTAGAACAGCGCCTTGCAATGATCCCTGCTCTGTGTGTGTGTGTTGTTCAGTCATGTCCACTCATTGTAGCCCCGTGGACTGTAGGCTCCTCTGTCCATGGAATTTTCCAGGCAAGCATACTGCAGGGGGGTGCCATTTCCTACTCCAGGGGATCTTCCCAACCCGCTGATCAAATTCGTGTTTCTTTTGTCTCCTGCATTGCCAGTGGATTCTTTAACACTAGTGCCACTTGGGGAGCCCATTCATATTCATTAGTTGTTACATCATTATTATGATTCCTGGCCACCTACTATGCGCTAAGCATTGGGATATATCAGTAGTCAGGGTTTCTAGTAGGATAGAACTTAGAATCTAATGGTGGAGAAGAGTAGAAGAAAGTTTCCATTATTTTCAGTCTTCCTCTCCAAATTTAACCTCTCCCTGTTGGCTGCAATTTCTTCTTCCCAAGAACTCTGGCAGCACTCTGTTGAAACCTTTCTTAACATCGTCACAACCTTCTCACACACTTTCCTATTTTCTCTGTACACCATGTCCAAGGGGGTTCAAATGTTAGCTAAACATGACTGTGGGGCCTTCCCTGGTGGTGCTTAAGCTCTGGGCATGCACTACAGGAGGCGCAGGTTCCATTCCTGGTTGGGAAATTAAGATCCCACAAGCCGTGCACCATGACCAAATATAAAATAAAGATGACTATGAAGCCCTTGTCACAATCCCAAGGAGATACAAGCAATGCTACCTCACCATTACACAGTCCCTATATTCTACAGTGCCTTGATCAGTAGCTTCCTGGCGTAGCTTCACCTGTAGTCGTTGAGTTGAATTGTCACCTCACACCTGCTTCCCCGCCTTAGGCTGCATCTATGCTGGCTCAGACTCTTCACCCTCCCCCTTCAAGCCTTGCCTCTGAAGCCATGGTTCTCTGAAAGCCTCCTGTTCCTTCTGAATTCCACCGAGCATCGCTAGCCCACCTGGAGGCTGGGACCTCGGTCTGGCAGGTACATATTATCGGGTTAAAAATATCAGTGCAGCCATGCTTCATACTGTCATCCACTCAACATGAACGTATTTCCCTCTGTTCATCTGGGAATCCCATTCTTTCTAGTTCTGTGGGGAGAAGGGGAATGGCTGTAACAAACCAGCACTAACTATTCCCTTCAGAACTGGAGAAGTGTTCTCTTTAGTGGTCGTGTTAACTGCTTCGCATGCTTTCAAACTTATCTGTGAGCCCCAAGGAACCAAAGAATAGGAAGTATATTTGATCATCCATCCTGATCACTAGGAATATATTAATTTGTTTTCAAGCCTTTTTTTTTTTTACAAGATAATTGTGTACAACAGTTTACCAAGTGTTTTCAGTATCTGTCATTTGATTTTCCAAGTGTCCTCAGAAGGAACTCAGCATCGACTTTAAACAATACAGATAAACCACTAGGGAGCACTGATCCACACTGTTTTATCACTCAGTCATCTGAAAAATTCAAGTTTTTTAAGGAAGCATTGCCCTGCAGATTTGATGGCTAAACAACCAACCAAGAGTGGGAATACACAGACACCCTCATTGATGAGAATTCCTAATTCTCTTTAGAAGCCATTCTGGATTGTTGTAAACTCTTTTTGGAGGTTGGTGGTTCAGCTTATGCTTTATGCAAAGCATACCTGGATACCATGTCTTTGAAGGCACTGGGATGTATGTCAGACCCAAGGTCAACACCAACAGACTATTCAATATATCATGCTGCTCCACCTGTGGGACGTCGTTTGCCACACTTACTCTACGAGTTGTGCAATCAGATCATAAGGGACAAAGCAAGGAAGTGGGGTGCTGGAAGCAGAGTGTTGGAAACACTTACTTGAGAGTGGTGAGTTCTGTGAGGGATGGCTGAGTCGCCTTGAGATAGCTTTCCCTGCGCGCAGCCACTTTGGGAGAAGGCTTGGGGCTGGTGTCCGAGTCACCGCTGTCTTCATCTCCCATGGCCTTGATGTAGCTGCCGCTCCGCATTCTTCGGCAGGGGATTTCGTCGTCTTTACCTCGAGGGGTGTACCCTGTCCATTCATCCTGAGGGACCTATGCAGATACAAAACAGAGAGTTCATTCTGTATAAAAGTCTACCTTCGGGACTTCCCCGGTGGTGCAGTGGCTAACACTGCTCGCTCCCAAATGGAGGGGGCCTGGGTTTGATCCCTGGTCAGGGAACTAGATCCCACATGCCACAGCTACAGATCCTCCATGCCACAACTAAGACCCAGTGCAGCCAAATAAATAAATACACACAGATATTAAAAAATCGTTTATCTTCTTCTTTTCTTTCCTGACCCTGAATATGGGTAATGCTAGTAATTATTGAAAACTTTAGACATTAACTTTCAACAATAATATTTTACCATAATTATTCTGAAAATATTTTCAATACATGCAATTACATGTCTCAGTCTTTGAAAGTACCTGTGTACTAGGGAAAATTAGAACCATCAGATTCACTTATACTTCTCAATTTTCTTATGCTGAAAATAATAGGCATATACAGATGCCACTAGAGAGCGGTTTTATTTGAGCTTCTCAATGATTTGTCTTCAGTTGTCATTGGAAATTCAAGAATGTTTCTGTTTTGTTGACATCTTTCCTGCATCTTCCATCTCTAGCATCTTGTATCCAATTTTGCTTCCTCCCAAACCCCTAGTCGACACCAGCTATGTTCAGTTCTCAACCACCGATTCTTTCTGAATCCTCTTAATTTGGATTTAGCCTCTATAGGTTGCTTGACACACTCTTTGAAGGTTTCCAATGGTCTCCTCATGAAAGCTAGTGGCATTTTCTTAATTTTAATTTTTCTTGGCCTCTACACATATACACACCCACGTACCCACACATATACCACCTCTTAAAGAGTTTTCCCCTTCTGGCTTCCTGATTACCCTACTTACCCGATTTAGCCACTACTTAGCTGTTCTTTTCCTCTTGCCTTGTTGGATCCTGCTCCAAGTCCCTAATTGTGAGAAACCCACAAGATAATGTTCTCAGTACATGGCTCATTTGTCTTTCTATTGGGTTGGCCAGAAGAGTTTCTTCAGTTAGTGAATATGTTGTTCAATAAAGTTCTGGGTGAAAATGAAAAATATGTCTTTTTATTTTTACTTAAAACCGAACGAACTTTTTGGCCCACCCAAAGCAGTCATTTCCTTTGAATTCATCAGGGCACCATCCTATGCCAGAAAGGCTTGTTTCTGACCTTATTTTTAGTTCTTAGGGCTTCCCTGGTGGATCAGAGGGGTAGAAGAATCCACCTGCAATGTTGGAGACTCATGCTTGATTCCTGGGTTCAGGAAGATCCCCTGGAGAGGGGACTGGCTACCCACTCCAGTATTCTTGTCTGGAGAATTCCATGGACAGAGGAGCCTGGTGGGCTGCAGTCCATGGAGTTGCAAAGAGTCGGACATGATTGAGTGACTAAGCACAGCACAGCACACTCCAGTGTGGATCCACACTAGGATCTCATTCCTCCTCCATTTCTTAAATAAAGAAATACGTAGCAATGGCCACTCTTTTTATCCATTAAGATATAATGAACAACCCATGAACTGTGCACAGAACAGGACACAGGGCTTAATTAAAAGAGACCAGAAAACAAGGAGGCTGCCTCTTGCCCTCAACATGCTGATAATGGAGATAAGACAGAGCAGACAAAAGTCTGGGAACAGTTCCAAGTCAACGTGTTAGCAAGCCTCGGATGTGGTCCCGCAAATGGAGTATGAGCTAAGGAGACACAGGAGTTATATAATGGTGATGGAGGAGGAGGATGCAGGAAGGGCTCCCAGAAGTGGCCACGTTGGCAATGAGATGGTAAAAAAGTATTTAATATTTTCATGCTAACTGCTGGATTGGCCAAAGTTCATCTGGTGTTTTCCATAACATCTTAACAGATGAACTTATTGGCCAACCCAATATTTACTGATTATCCATTAAATAATGCCGTGTTTCATTATTAACATCTAAGTATGCTATGCAGTTTGCTTATAGGATCTTATTTCATCAACACAACAACTCTATTTTTTGAATTTCTCAAATGAGAAGCAGAAGCTCAGAGGACTTAAGAAATCTGCCTGAGAACACACAGCTAAGAAATGGCAGCACTGGAATTCAAAGCATTTTTGGTTTAATTCAAAGATCAGAGTTTACTTAATCTAAAATGTCTGATTAATAACATGAATTTTAAATCTAATAAGATTGTGTTAATAATTGTTATTAAAATTAATAAAATTGTCTACAATGTGTTAATGAAATTGTCTACAATGACACACATGTACAGAGTAGACACTGATTTCTAAGTCATAGTTTCCAGGAACTGAGAATACCCACTGGAAAAAAAGCACTATTCTTTCCTCCTTAACTCATACATTTAACTGTTTGAAAGCTTGCAATATCTAGAAACATCTGAAAACAGTGATTTGTAGGTTCTAAGGCTGAAAACTACCAGCGAAGTTTGCTTAAGCCTCACTATGCAGCTTATTTTAACAAACTCAAATCATGCGTCCTGTGTGCAGGCTCTGTTCTAAATGCTTTATAAGTGTTAACTCATTTGATCCACACAACTAAAGGGTATTATGATTATTAGCCCCATTTTACAAACGAGGAAAATGAGGTTAGGTAACTTGCCTAAAATCTCAGCTACGAAGGGGAAGAGTTCCAGCCCGACAGCTCCTATGTCTTGCCGACACCATGTTTGACGTGGTTTTTCTGTCTCTGATCTCATGGTACCTACAGAACTGAACAACCATAGTCCCACGACACCTTCACAGCCATCAAGCCTGATCCATTTGCCATTTATCAATTATGGCAGTAACAATGTGGAGTTCTTGCTTTCTGAGCTAAAAAGCATCAACATCACCATGGCAACAGGGAGACTTCTTAGGGAAATTATAAATGTTGAGAACAGTCTTGTTTTGCTTCCATTGGCAGGTGAGTCACTGCAGAGATATGATCATATTCAGTACCTCATTATTGGCTCAGTAATTACATTTTATAAATTAAGTTGGTACAGCTGAGGGTCACAGAGGATGCAGCCAACACTTGCAGTTTCTCAGCACTGATGCACAGCTTATAAGCACGGCTCCCTGAAATATGTTAGAGACCAATGACACCTCATTAGCTCTTATTGCTTATGAAACAAAACATGGCAAATTTTTCTTTAGATGGTTTTTTCCCCCAAAGTTAGTTTACGGTAGAAACTTGGTCTTACACTAGAAACAAGCTATAATTGTTGCTAAGAGAACCAGCTGGGAAGTATTTAATGTGTATATGTTTCAATTAAACATATTTTTCAAAAGAGAACACCTAAAGAAGTTTATGGAAGTAACCTGCATGGAATGGATTCTAAAAATCAATACATTATTCATACACTGAGAGAAAACCTACAATTACAATTTTACAATGATTACAATACATGTAAACTAATACAGAAACTAGCTCCAGGAAAAATGTAAGGAAATCTGAACATCAAGACTTTGGAGAAGAGAAATACTGTTGCTGAACAATCAGGGCCAGTAAAGCTGCTACAATTGAGCAACTGTTTTTATTATGAGTCTCTCTCTCTTTTTTTTTTTTTTTTATGAGTCTCTTAAACTCAGAAGCAAAAGAGAGGCAGTGGTTGGTTACAGTGGTTTCAAAGAAAAGCACACTAGTTTGTCCAGGGGCCCAGAGCATGAGCTATCAGGTGCTGCAGCTATACTGTGATCTAGTCAAGGCTGCTGTGTCCTTCTGCGTCACTTGGACGGAGAGAAAAGCTTCAGGAAAATCCACGGAAAAAAATTAGCTTTGCAGCTGTCTGAGAAGGCCTTCCTACTACTGTTCCTCGTGGTTTACAAAATGGAAGTCTTTGTATTAATAGCAAAGGGAAATGGGAGCAGACAGAGGAGTGGCCTGGACACTTGTTGAAGACAGGCAAGCTAGACGTCCTGACTGCCTGCAGGAGCTTGGCGGGGCAGTTAGATCCAGCAAATGTTAAAAGAAATTGCAATAAATGGTGCATGCATGCATGCTAAGTTGCTTCCATCGGGTCCAACTCTTTGTGACCCCATGCACTCTAGCCCACCAGGTTCCTCGTCCATGGGATTCTCCAGGCAAGAATACTGGAGTGGGTTGCCATGCCCTTCTCCTGATAAAAGTTAAGAGTTTAACAATAGATATAAGCATCTGAATACAGAGTTCCAAAGAGTAGCAAGAAGAGATAAGAAAGCCTTCTTCAGCGATCAATGCAAAGAAATAGAGGAAAACAACAGAATGGGAAAGACTAGAGACCTCTTCAAGAAAATTAGAGATATCAAGGGAACATTTCATGCAAAGATGGGCTTGATAAAGGACAGAAATGGTATGGACCTAACAGAAGCAGAAGATATTAAGAAGAGATGGCAAGAATACACAGAAGAACTGTACAAAAAGGATCTTCATGACCCAGATAATCATGATAGTGTGATCACTCATCTAGAACCAGACATCCTGGAATGTGAAGTCAAGTGGGCCTTAGAAAGCATCACTATGAACAAAGCTAGTGGAGGTGATGGAATTCCAGTAGAGCTATTTCAAATCCTGAAAGATGATGCTATGAAAGTGCAGCATTAAATATGCCAGCAAATTTGGAAAACTCAGCAGTGGCCACAGGACTGGAAAAGGTCATTTTTCATTCCAATCCCAAAGAAAGGCAATGCCAAAGAATGCTCAAACTACCGAACAATTGCACTCATCTCACACACTAGTAAAGTAATGCTCAAAATTCTCCAAGCTAGGCTTCAGCAATATGTGAACCGTGAACTTCCTGATGTTCAAGATGGTTTTAGAAAAGGCAGAGGAACCAGAGATCAAATTGCAACATCCACTGGATCATGGAAAAAGCAAGAGAGTTCCAGAAAAACATCTATTTGACTGTGTGGATCACAATAAACTGTGGAAAATTCTGAAAGAGATGGGAATACCAGACCACCTAACCTGCCTCTTGAGAAATCTGTATGCAGGCCAGGAAGCAACAGTTAGAACTGGACATGGAACAACAGACTGGTTCCAAACAGGAAAAGGAGTTAAGTCAAGGCTGTATACTGTCACCCTGCTTATTTAACTTCTATGCAGAGTACATCCTGAGAAATGCTGGACTGGAAGAAACACAAGCTGGAATCAAGATTTCCGGGAGAAATATCAATAACCTCAGATATGCAGATGACACCACCCTTATGGCAGAAAATGAAGAGGAGCTGAAAAGCCTCTTGATGAAGGTGAAAGAGGAGAGCGAAAAAGTTGGCTTAAAGCTCAACATTCAGAAAACGAAGATCATGGCATCCGGTCCTATCACTCCATGGGAAACAGATGGGGAAACAGTGGAAACAGTGTCAGACTTTATTTTTTGGGGCTCCAAAATCACTGCAGATGGTGACTGCAGCCATGAAATTAAAAGACGCTTGCTCCTTGGAAGAAAAGTTATGACCAACCTCAATAGTATATTCAAAAGCAGAGACATTACTTTGCTGACTAAGGTCTGTCTAGTCAAGGCTATGGTTTTTCCANGACGGCCGAGGATGAGATGGCTGGATGGCATCACGGACTCGATGGATGCGAGTCTGAGTGAACTCCAGGAGTTGGTGATGGACAGGGAAGCCTGGTGTGCTGCGATTCATGGGGTCGCAAAGAGTCGGACACGACTGAGCGACTGAACTGAACTGAACTGAATTGAATGGGTTAGAGAGAAGGAGGATTATTTGTTTTTAAATGCAAATGTTTAAGCACGAAACTGCAATGGAGAACTTTATTTTTGAGAGAACAAAATGAGGATTAGCGTGCATTTTTCTATTTTAGAGATAGCCAGACTATACTTTAAACCATATGTCATGGTTCAGGAGGACAGAAGACCTATCTCTGACAAGGAATGACCATACCTAGCTGCTGTCATCCTGTAAGTACAGAATAAAGATGCTTTCTTAGTTGAAATAGTGTCATGGGCACTGAACGATGGGCCCTCATAATGCAACAAGAGAAAATTATTTTAAAAATCTCATATATGAAAATTATATATTATTGTATTATATATATATTTCCTATAGTAAAAATTATCTCTCCTAAATTGGCCTACCATCTCAAAAACGTATTCATCTCTCTTCTAAGATCTTTGGAAGTGGACTATTCCTGTGATACTGCCAAATTTTTTTTTAGGTTTCCCAAAACTCAGTTGAAATAGTGTCATACTAGTTCCAGGAGACCTGTGAGCTAAAGTATAATAACCTGGGGGTTCTTAAGAAATCTCCTCCCACAGAGTGGTATCATTCAAGGTAATTTCTTCTTTCTGACTGTCTCAAACTCTTGGCTGATTTTTTTTGGTGGGGGGGAGTCGTTATCTTATCCCCGCTTGGTTAATAGAATCTCCATTCTGAATAGACAAGGTACTTCCACTTTTATCCTTCCTCCACTTTCCCCTAAGCTCCAAATGCCCAGGTTGAATGAATCCAAGATACCAGTGCAAGCTCCTCAATATTTTTTGTATCACTAAGAAAGAAATACCACCAATTAAACTCTGACACTCTATAGATTACATGATACATTCCAACATCAAAGATGCTAAAATGTGAAAAAATATGGAGCTCAGAAAGCAATCCAACAGCCCTTTAAAGAATATGTACAAAATAAGAATAAGAATGGCTGTATTCTGGGATAGTGATGATAGGATGTAATATTTGTATTTCATAGTGATCAGATTAATAACAATTAGCATTCATTTATGTCATGCTTTTGCAAAAAAACATAAGTTTACACAGTCTCATGTCCATTATAACTGCCTTGAAGGATAAAGAGAGTAAGTATTACAATCTTAGCTTGTGAAATAAAGAAACTGAAGTCCAGAGGGGTTGTAGTTCGTTCAGAGAGACACCGTGCCCAAGGAGGGGTCTGCTGTACACAGTCCAGAGATTTTTTTTCCTTCTATATTTAGATCTTGGTTGTTTTGGGAGGAACAACTGTCATTCTGTGCGCCTGTGTACTTCAGTTGTGTCTGACGCTTTGTGACCCCATGGACTGTAGCCCACCAGGCTCTTCTGTCCATGGGATCTTCCAGGCAAGAATACTGGAAGGGGTTGCCATTTTCTCCTCCAGGGATCTTCCTGACCCAGGGATTGAATCCACATCTCCTGCGATTCTTTACCACTGAGCCACCTGGAAAGCCCCCAGTTGTCATTTTGTAATCATCTGAAGAACACATTTCAGATAAGACAACAACTTCTGAGAGTTTTAAACTCTCTCGGGAGGAAAAAAATTCATAAAGAATGGCATGCCTTGAAATATAAGAAATACTATTGTAGACATGGAAAGGCTTACTTTAATAGGCCCTTCCAGTGTGCATGGGGTGTGGCTGAGCTGCTGTCATAGAGTCTAACTCAGTGTAGACAGAGTCAGACATTCTGTGCCAGCGATGGGCTGGAAGGCGATGGCTGGGAGATGAAGCCATGTGCGAGTGACTCCTGAGAGTGGATTATCTCAGGATGGGAGGTTGGATGTGGGGTTTGGGGTGATGGAAATGCATGAGATTTGGGGAAATCTGAGAGCCACAAAAGGAATGCAGACACTTAGAAAGCCGGGACAGCTGAAATGGAGCATGTATCCTGAAATATACCAGGGGAGGCTGGGGCCATTCTGTGAGCAGTTCTGGACTGTAGAGACTGGGGAGGGAACCACATAAACCTAAGACAGAGGTGAATTTAAAGCAAGTTTCTATTTCATTAGGGACCAAAGAAGCTGGAATAGATAACTCTGGCATTTGGTTCATTAGGTAGAAATAAAGACGATATAGCAAGGAAGAGCTGTGATTAAAATGGTGGGTATCAATAATAGGCTTATCTTTGCAAGGCTACCCTTTAGCGGTTGTTGATTTCTTCAACAATGGATTATTTCAATTAAAGTAAAGAAGCAAATAAGGGCATGTGGCTACGGCTGAGGGGGGTCAACCTGTTTGACCTTTCCTGAGCCTGATGAGGAAAGGTAAACAGGGGAAGAGCCTGTACTCAGGAAAGGAGAGCTGAGGACCTGATATTTATGGAATAATCTTGCATTCTAGAGTAATCTCAAAGGGCTGGAGCTGATACCTTGTGACTCTATTTTAATCCTGCTAGCTGTCCTGTGAAACAGACGCTCCCATTTCCACTTTACTGCTGCAGAACTGAGACTCAAAAAGCTGGATTGACCTGCCCAAGGTCATCATCACAAATAGGAATCTGTATCTCTCTGATGCCAAAGCTTTGAGTGTATCACCCCACCTCTGAGGAAGGCATGTTGATTGAGTGCATGAACAAATGAACTTAAAAAAATGGAGTTCGTGCTCCCACACTCTGTATTTTCCCCAAAAAAGTCACTATTAAAATAAGCATACAGGGATTTCCCTGGTGGTCCAGTGGTTGGGACTTCACGTTTCAGTGCAGGGGGAGCTGGTTCGATCCCTGCACTGGGAGCTAAGATCCACATGCCTTGTGGCCAAAAGATAAAACAGAAGCTAAAAAATTCAATTGTAAAAAAATTCAATTAAGACTTCAAAAAGTGGTTCACATCAAGAAAAAAAATCTTAAAAAAATAAGCATACATATTATCTAATCCCTAACTGGCTAGCACAGATAAAAATTTTAAAATAATAATAAAATAGTAAGTGTGGAACATAATTATGAGATAAAGTAGCGTTGCTTCTTCACCATTTTGTGGTGCCCTTACCAATGATTGTTATCGATCTTTACTTGAAATACATGGACAGTTTTCGGGGAACCAGAACACCTGCAGGACGGCCACACTCCCAAGGGTGCTATGGGGGCCTCCAAGCACTCCAGTAGCTTTTCTGCATTTGTAAGAAGACTTCGCCCTGGGTTTCAGGGCCCAGCCTTGCTCTGTACTCTGTGCGGAAATGGCTGGGATGCACTGGCCTTCTAAGCACTTTTAGTGAGCTCTCAGATTCCCTACTCACTCTGCTCCTTTGCATCTTCTTTGCAGCTGGGAGAACTGCCTTCCTGCTCCACACAGCTTTCAACTTGACAAAAGCGACTTGGCATAAATGTCCCTGTAGCCTTTTTAGCTTGCTCTTCTCAGAGCAAAAGCAGGAAAAAAGAGAGCAAGAATAGGAAAATTACAATTACACGATGTGTAGATCCCAAGGCCTGATTGGTGTTTTGCAAGCAGATTTCCCTGGCAACCGCCCTTTCCAACTCCTCTTGCACCCCGAAGCTGGTGTAAAACTTAATTTGCTTCCAGATTGTCTAAAAAATTACCTTTTAAGGACAGGAGTAAATACCTACCTCTTTTTTTTTCCCCTGGGTAAAATTCTTTTTTTTTTTTTACTTTTTTTTTGTATTGGGGAATAGCCAATGTTGTGATAGTTTCAGGTGACAAGCAAAGGGACTCAGCCATACATATACATGTATCCATTCTCCCCCAAACTCCTTATCCCACACAGGTGATCACATAAACATTGAGCAGAGTTCCCTGTGCTGTACATTAGTACATTAGTGCTGTTATCCATTTAAAATACAGCAGTGTGTACATGTCCATCCCAAACTCCCTAACTCTCTCTTCCACTCATCCTTTCCTTGCAGCAACCATAAGTTCATTCTCTAAGTTGGTGAGTCTCTTTTCTGTTTTGCAAGTAAATTCATTTGTATCATTTCTTTTTAGATTCCACATATAGGGTTAATACCCTTTGCCACATCTTTTTCCAAATAACATTTTTTTATAGTTACTTTTTAAAATTAAAAAAAATTTTTTTTACAGTGTTGTATTGCTTTCTGCCATACAACAACACAGCTGCCCTCGAATAGAACTTCACTGTTACCCTACAGAGCTGGTCTCACCCGTGAACATTTACAGGTATCTACAGGGTACCATGCACCAGAGCAGGTGCCAGGCAGATACACCAAAAACATTTTACAAAACACAGTCTGGTCTCAAAGGGGTTGACAAGTTTTAAGGAAATCAGACAAATCTGAGGATGGATGAAAGAAAAAAGTAAAAACAGCTTTAAAACAAATCAAGCTGGATTGAGTATTACATTTTAGTGCCTCTGTGTTGCCTACTGGGCTTGTATTCGACAGTTCATATCAATCCTCTTCTTGGTGGTAAAACTGTTCCTTTGGAGTTGAATGGATCTGTGCAAAGTACATACCACTGGGAAATGGGTCTGCAGGAGAAATACAGAGGGGCAAGGTCTGTGAGCCCTCAAAGGAGGGGAAGGAGCCACTGCTCTTCAGGAGCTGGTAGAAAATATTACCAAGGGGATGTTAATGTCAAAGCAGGTACAATCTGGGAAGACCCTTGTGATACCACAGCAAGAAAGTGACTACGATACAGTATATACTGGTATGATATGAGGACGGGGAGGACAAAGAATTTTTATTCATTGCCCACCCTGTATTTCGATTGTAGTGAACATCTGTGGGTTTTGCTACTTCTGATTTTTGTCGTCACATCCCCATGGTTTTGCTTGGGGGAAACCTTGCTCCCTCCACATGTCCACGTGTTTCAGGAGTAGCAGAAGAGCTGGCTTATCATGTCCTCCAGCACTACAGCTTGTCTCAGGGCTGAGTGTGTGGCCTCAGCCTGTTCAATCAGCAAGCACCTCTGGACCTTGGCTTGGGATCTGGGACAAAGATGTTTCCTCTCCTTCAGTGCATCTCTAGGGGAGCAATGAGCCTTAGGACCTGCTGGTAGCCATTTTATAATCCCTGCTACACAAACTTTCTCTCATGTAATATCATACAAATCTCCAGTGTTGTTATTCACTACATTGAAAAGATGATAAAATTGAGACTTACTGGTATTAAATAACGTACTCTAAATTTTACAGCTAGTAAATCATAGAATTGAAAGCCACATTTGTCTCACTCAAATTTCTATGCTCTTTTCATCATATCATTCTGCTGACTGCAAGTTTCAAAACTTAGTAATTTTCCATTAAACATAAAACTCAAGCATTAAGTTGCTAGGGGATACAATGCTATAACCTCTTTTTTTTGCTAAGTGGCATTCAGAGGTAAAGAACTTGCCTGCCAATACAGGAGACGTCAGAGATTCAGGTTCAATCCCTGGGTCAGGACGATCCCCTGGAGGAGGGCATGGCAACCCATTCCAGTATTCTAGCCATGGATGGAGGAGCCTGGGAGGCTGCAGTCCATAGGGTTGCAAAGAGCTGGACATAGCTGAAGTGACTTAGCACATGCAGAATCTTAGTTCCTTGTCTAGGGATTAAACCCATGTCCCCTGCAGTGGAAGTGTGGAGGCTTAACCATTGGACCGCCAGAGAAATCCCCAGTGCTATAACATTTTGAAACCCATGACAGATGGTGACAGTTGCTTGAAAGAACCAAAAGACTTTCAAAAGCAATGTTCACAGAACGCCCGTCACCCAGCAGTAATAGCTGGCTACAAGTTTCAGTGAAATATGAGCAAGAACACAGACATTTTAATAGATAGCAAGATAAAAACAACAGAGGGTTTAGGTCTATAATAAATATGTTATATTTAGTTTCACTGACTATATAGAAGATAAGCTAATTTAGAGCCCTGTCTTAGTTTCTAAAGCAACTATTCATTGCTAACATGTCTTTCTGACATACTGGAGGCATGTCTGCTGGTTGGCATGGCTAGTTGAGCCATCATCTTTTTCCATTATTTTTGCAGTCACTAGTGTGTAGGTGTCTGCTATATAGTTCCATAAATTGAATCCTCTGAGGTAAACCAGAATTCTGTGTCTGTTGTTCAGAAGCAGAGATATGGGTAGAAGGTAGGTAATCTTCCTCCTGGGGTCAACAGAAGCCCAGGTGTAGAAAAACCATCCATCAAAACTGAACTTTAGTGTTGGCTAAAATTTTATAAATCTCCCAGTATGTATGGAGACCCCGTGCATGCTTTCTAACGCTTCAATCATGTCTGACTTATGCGACCCAATGGACTGTAGCTTGCCAGGCTCCTCTGTCCATGGGGATTCTCCAGGGAAGAATACTGGAGTGGGTTTCCACGCCCTCCTCCAAGGGATCCTCTCAACCTAAGGACTGAACCCATGTCTCTTAAGTCTTCTGCACTGGCAGGCAGGTTCTTTACCACTAGCGCCACCTGGGAAGCCAATGGAGAACCCAGTCCTTGTCAAATGCTATAAGCATGGATCTTTTCCCTTAGAACTTCAGTTCAGTTCAGTTGCTCAGTCGTGTCCAACTCTTTGTGACTCCATGGACTGCAGCACGCCAGGCCTCTGTCCATCACCAAATCCCAGAGTTTACTCAAACTCATGTCCATCGAGTCGATGATGCCATCCAACCATCTCATCCTTTGTTGTCCCCTTCTCTTGCCTTCAATCTTTCCCAGCATCAGGGTCTTTTCAAATGAGTCAGTTCTTCACATCAGGTGGCAAAAGTATTGGAGTTTCAGCTTCAGCATCAGTCCTTCCAATGAATATTTGGGCCTGATATCCTTTAGGATGGACTAGTTGGATCTCCTTGTTGTCCAAGGGACTCTCAAGAGTCTTCTCCAAGACCACAGTTCAAAAGCATCAATTTTTCGGTGCTCAGCTTTCTTTATTGTCCAGCTCTCATATCTACACCCTTAGAACTCTCACACCCTTAGAACTTAAAGTCTGATAATCTTGGGAACAAATGTTAGAGCCCATTTACAGTCTATGAAATATCAAGTCCATCATTTCCAGTATTAATACTTCAAAATTATGAGTTTTGAATTGAATTTCAGCAAATATTTTTCTTTAGCATAAATTTGGGGACACTAAGTTTCTCAGATGAGGCTATAAATTATTACACTTGTGAATAATTCACTTAGCTATTTGACATCTATTTTTTAAAAAATTCAATAGATTTAAGAAGAGACCCAAGTAGACATTTTCTGCCTTTTACCACTATTGTCTGTTTATTACTACATCTTGGTGCTGTTTGGACTTTTTATTCCAAGTTACAACACTTCAAAGTGTAATGCATTCAAATGGGCCAAAACAGAATGTTTCCCTTCTGAATACTGTTCACTCTAATATAACGATAACATCATCTTTCAAATTACGTGAATCTATAAAGAAGCGAATATTCTAAGTGTCCTTTGCACACATGTAACACAAAGTATTCCACTTCCATCATCATTGGATGGGAAAATGGTCTCCTGAGGATCTGCTCTTTAAGCCTGTATTTCAACCCAGGTCCTCCAGGCAGCAAGATATCTAGAACTAATAGGAGTTGTCACTAAGGCCTGTGCACAGATAAGAGTGATAGATACATCCATCCAACAGCTACCTCAACCTGGATTTCCAAACTAGCTCAAGGTCCACTGAAAGGGCATGTTCCACCTGGAGCACTCATTGCAGGGTTTGAGGTAAGGGTTCTTAAAGCAGACTTTATGATGGTGCTCTTTTCCTTTGCTTCGTGGTTAAACTGGAGGTAAAAGTACCATTTCTTCTGTGAGTTTTTTCCAAAATGCTGTAAAAGTATTCATTCACTTATCGAATGCATATTTATTCTTCAGTGCACATTACTGTGAAATAGGTGCTGTTTATCCACTCGGGACATGGCAATGTATAAACAGAAAAATAATCTGCCTTCGTGGGGAGCGAGGAAAATGGACATTGATAAGATAGAATGTAAGTTAGATGGAGTGTGCTATGGAGAAACAGGAAGCTGGGGAGGGGACCAGGGGGTGCCTGTGGAGGAGGGAGCCTGGCAGGATATGCAGTACTGAAGGGTGCACATGGTCACGGAAGGTCTCCCCGAGGTGGACCTCAGGGTAAAGATCAGGTAGGACTGGGGGATTAGCCCTGAGGTCTGCAGGACGAGTGCTTGAGGATGAAAGAAGCGTGAAGGTCCTGAGGGGAGGCCAGGTGGGTGGAGTGGAGGGAGAGGAAACGGAAGGTGAGCACAGCTGTGCGTGATGACCGACAGGCAGGAGAGGGGTGCAGTTCATGTGGGCTTTGCAGGCCACAGTGACGGCTGTGGCTTTGACTCAGGGTGAGATGGGGAGAGATTGGAGGCTTTGATGAGAGATGGATACACTCTGGCTTAAAAGGACCACTTCAGGTGCTGGTTGAGAATAGCTAGAGGAGGGTATGGGCTGATAGGGTCAGAGAGACAGTGTGGGGCGCTCGTGCACTGATCCAGACTACTGTGGAAGTAGAGGCGGATGTGGTGATGGGGGAAGATAAGACAGGGCTGGTGGTGGTTTGTTTTTTTTAATACTTCTTTATGGCTGTGCTGGGTCTTCGCGGCTGTGCAGGCTTTTCTCCAGTTGGGGCCAGCGGGGGCTCTTTGTTGCAATGCGTTGGCTTCTCATTGTGGTGGCTTCTCTTGTTGCTGAGCATGGGTTATATGGCATGTGGGCCTCAGTAGTTACAGTTCACAGGCTCTAGAGCACAGGCTCAACAGTTGTGGTGCCCGGCTTAGTTGCTCCGTGGCATGTGGGATCTTCCTGGAAAAGGGACTGAACCTGTATCTCTTGCATTGGCAGCCAGATTCTTTACCACTGAGCCAACAGGGAAGCCTACCAGTAGGTTTCTTAATGATGATTTGGATATGGGATTGAGGGTAGGAGGAGTTATGAATGTGTGCTATGGAGAAACAGGAAGCAGGGGAGGGGACCAGAGGGTGCCTGTGGAAGAGGGAGCCTGGCGGGCTGTGCCGTATTGAGGGGTGTGCACGGTCACAAAAGGTCTCATTGAGAAAGTGAGTTATGAATACTCCAAGGGTTTTGGCCTCATCAGTGGATGGATTGAATTCCCATTAGCTGAGATGAGGAGGCCTAAGGGAGGTGCAGATGGGGGAAAAAGATTAGGAGTTCATCTGGGGATGTATTCAGTTGGAATATTCAGATGTCTCCCAGGAGACATCTCAGTAGAGAGGTTGAATGGGGACCTGTGTATGCAAGCCTAGGCGTTCAGACAATGTGGCTGGAAAACCAAATATGGGCATTCCCATGGTATTTAAAGCTCTGAGGATGATGCAGAATAGAGAAGTGCCCATGAGCTGTGCCCATTGGGCACTGATGAAACCTCAGGAACCAGAGAGGAACAAGCAGGGCATCTGAGACGGGTCCCCGAGGTGTGTGGTCCAGGAATCTGAGAGCCCAGAGTTCGAGGAAGACGTAGGAGTAATGAACAGTCATGGTGATTTTTCCCCTGGTCATAATCCCATGGGTGGCTCAGATGGTAAAGAATCTGCCTGCAGTGTGGGAGATCTGGGTTTGATCCCTGGTGGGAAGATCCCCTGGAGAAGGAAATGGCAACCCACCCCAGTATTCTTGCCTGGAAAATCCGATGAACTGAGGAGCCTAGCAGGCTACAGTCCATGGGGCCACAAAGAGTCAGACACAACTGAGCAGCTAACACTAACACACTAACAATCCCATGGGGGATGTGAAATCAGCAAGATTGATTTTAGCCCTGAGTCATGAGCTCCTTTATCCAAAGAGTTCTGTGTTCATTAATTAGCTTTATCTTCCCAGCAAGCTGCAAGCTTCTTGAGCCCAAGGCTTTTGTTTTCTTTTCTCTCTCTCTAAAGCAGGAGCTTTTAAACAGTGTTTGACTATGTTTCACAGTAAGAAGTACATCTTACTTTGGAAACCAGTACAGCACATACACCACTGAAAGAAAGAACTACGTAACCTCTCGGCGTGCCACGTACTCTCTCTCCTTTCCTACTTTCTTCTATTGTATTCTATTTAATTAGAAATAATGTTGTTTGTGACCCACTGGATTGATTTCACCAATCACTAATTGGTTGCTGCTACTGGTTTGAAAAACATTGCTTTTTTTTTTAGATCATCCAGTATACAGCCCACCATGCTCATTATTCATCAGAGACACAGTGATCCATCTTCGTTTCTCCCAAAGCACCTTCTATAAAGTAAGGACTTAAGATGTGCTTGCTCGTTGGATAGGTAGCTATGAGACCCTGAAGTAAGACTCCTTGAATGAAGCACTCTGACTCTTAATTACCTTTCCATTTACTGACTGTGTTTTTGTAGAACATTTTTCAGTGGCTCTCTAACTTTAGAAATAAGGACAAACAGAAGTGTCTTTCTGATTGGCCCCCTGTAGCTGAGAGTCAGAGGACACAATGACCAGGGTTGGAGATGCCTAATTAGAAGGTCAGGCCATCAGCCGAGTTGGTACCATATGTGCAGAGTGAGAGTAGGCAGCCTGATGCTTGAATGTATTTGCATGTTCTTTTTTAAAAATTTGATATATACTTGACTTATAATGTTATATTAGTTTCAGATGTACAAATAGCAATTCCATAGTTTTATAAATTGTACTTCATGTAAAGTTATGAAATATTGGCTATATTCCTAAGCTGTATGTTACACCCTTGTACCCGTAGGTATTTATAAATAATAGGTATTTATTTATAAAATACCTATGGGTACAAGGTAGTTTGCACTTCGAAATGTAACACACAAAACTCCTAGAAGAAAACCCAGGCAGTACGCTCTGACACTGTCTTAGCAATAATTATTTTGGATCTGTTTCCTCAAGAAAGGAAAACAAAACCAAAAGTAAGCAAATGGGACCTAGTCAAACTTCAAAGTTTTGCATGTTGAAGGAAACCATTAAGATGAAAAGGTATTTGCATGTTATTCTGTATCAATCTCTGACGACCAGAGCCTGTGGGAGTCAAACATTTTTAAAAACTAAAATAGATAAATTAAAACACTTTCATTCGCCTTACAACAATCCTGTCTTTTAGTTCTAATTGATATGGTACTTGACGTCAGTGTGAGATCTCTGTCATTTAAGAACAAGAGAGAAAAACTCATTAAATATCTATGACCAAAATTTATTGGCTGGGGCAAAAAATAATTAGGAATGACATGTTTTAGAATCTTGAAGTATCCAAATATAGAAATGATATATAATTCAACCTAAATGTTTCATTAAAGGAATCTATCTGTCTCTCTATATATTTATAAGCTGTGTTGTGCTTAGTTACTCAGTTGTGTCTGACTCTTTGCAATGCCATGGACTGTAGACCCCAGGCACCTCTGTCCATGGGGATTCTCCAGGCAAGAATACTGGAGTGGGTAGCCTATTCCTTCTCTAGGATCTATCTGTATGTTTAAGATTAAAACAATTATTTTGGCCATGCTGCATACCTTTTGTGATCTTAGTTCCCTGAGAGGAATTGAACCTATGCCCCTTGCAGTGAAAGTGCAGAGTCCTAACCACTAGACCACCAGGGAATTCCTAAAGGAATCTTTAAAATAAGCTCCTGGCACATAGTAAGCTCTGAATAAATGTTAGGTAATGTCTAAATGCTTCTCCACCCAGCACACCTACAAACATGGCACAGAAGAAAATGGAATATTTTGCCACCATACAGTTTTTCATTTATAGGGAAGAAACATAGTGCAATGAACGCAGTACGGAGTCTGGAATCAGGTAAACCTGGGTTCAAATCCGACGATACTACTTAGCAAGTGTGATTTTGGTCCGCGACCTTAGTCTCTTTTAACCCAGTATTCTCAAACACATCCTTCGTGGATCACGGTTTTGCTGTGGCAAAGGGGCTTGTGTAACTTAATGAAGCTATAAGCCATGCCATGCGGGGCTACCCAAGATGGACAGGTCATGGAGAAGAGTTCTGACAAAACGTGGTCCGTGGGAGGAGGGAGTGCAAACCACTCTGGTATTCTTGCTGTGAGAACCCCATAAATAGTATGAAAAGGCACAAAGATAGGACACTGGAAGATGGGCCCCCCAGGGCAGAAGGTGTCCAGTATGCTACTGGGGAAGAGGGGAGGGCAATTACAAATAGCTTCAGAAAGAATGAAGCGGTTGGGCCAAAGCAGAAATGAAGCTGTTGTGGATGTGTCTGGCGGTGAAAGTCTGATGCTGTAAAGAACAATATTGCACAGGAAACTGGAATGTTAGGTTCATGGTTCAAGCAAAAGAAGAGGGTGGCAGAGGATGAGATGGTTAGGTAGCATCACTGACTCAATGGACATGGATTTGAGCAAACTCCAGGGGACAGTGAAGGTCAGGGAAGCCTGGTGTGCTCCCTGAAAAGCATCAGACATGACTTAGTGACTGAACAATCACAACAATTCTCAAATATGAGGACAGGAACATGTACTCAGGGACTTACAGTAAGAATAAGGATGATATGAACTTATATAGATAATGTCTATTAAATAAAAACTTGTCCTTTGGAATTCAGAAGGTATTTTCATATGGAAATCACGTGGTAAGTGCTGGTTAAGTTCCCATGGCGGGGCCAACCCCTACAGCTTATTTAATTCATGATGGAGTTGAACCCTGATAGATTGTGGGATAGTTCCAAGGATCTTTTAGCCTGAGAGTGGGAGGGCTTTGGGGTGGGATGGTCAGTGCACTTGGGGGCTCTCAAGAGACCTGTGTGTAAGGGATGATGGATCAGTCAACCTTCTCAGAGCAGAACAGAATCACTCGAGATTTCTTTGAAGGAACTGGCACATGGCCTTGTGGATAGCCTGCACATGACCAGGGGTGAAATCTGACGGGCAGGCTGGCAGGCTGGTACCTCATGCCAGAGCTGACGCTGCTGTCTGCAGGCAGAGTTTCTTCTGCTCCTGGAGAAGAATTTCTCTCTTAGGCCTTTCACCTGATTAGACAAGGCCCACCTGCACTGTCAGGGGTAAGCTTCTGTCCTTAGTCAACTGATTGTAGATATTGATTCACATAATTCCTTCCCAGCGACACCTTGATTAGTATTTGACTAAATAACTGGGTCCCCAGCCTAGCCAGGTGGGCACTCAGAACCAAGCATCAGAGCAGGTGGGAACTTGAATGATGGGTTCTGGGGCAGTGGTCCAGGGGCAGACAGGGCCCCGCACCACTGGCTGATAGGCAGGCTTTCTTTAGTCATAAGCTGTATATGCTCTGTCCGTTCTCTAGGAGTTAGTTTGGGTCAAAACCTACAGGTAAGTATCAGCTCCTTGACCAGCCGCTCAGGAGTCCCACAAAGGTGGTCGAAGCAGAGGGAGCTTTGACTGTGTGGACTTTTCACTCAGCGCTTAGCAGAGCGCCTGCCAGGCATGTGAATTTACTTAATAAGCTTTTTAAGGGCAAGGGGGTCATTGTGATATATTTGTTTCTTGTTGACAAATGTAGAGGAAAAGCTACATATCATACTACACAGAATAAAAAGGAATCTCAGAGACTTCTGCATTCTGAAAGACCAATGGGACTTCCCTAGCTGTTCAGAGGTCAAGACGCTGAACTCCCAAACAGGGGGCACAGGTTCAATCCCTGGTCGGGGAGCTAAGATCCCACATGCCTAGTAGGGCAGCCAAAAAGAAAACAACCAAAACAAACCCAAGAATTCTATAATGACCTGCCTTCATAAAACAAATGTAGAGTTCACCTAAAAAACCAATTTACCTTAACAACATGCACATACTAGTAATGTAACACTATCACTATATTTTAAACTCACTCATTTACAAATCCATCTCACCCACCCATCTGTAAGCACCTAGAGAGGAGGGAAGATGTCATTCCTCTGCAGAGACTCTTATTCATGCCTTCATTCCCAGTTCCAAGCAGACTACCCAATAAAATAAAAATAAAATAAAGGGAGACAAAAGTGCTCATGAAATCTTTGATTGTATCACCTAAGTTACACCTGAGTTTTGGATCAGTGAGAATGTAAGTGTGGGAACCCTCATTCCTGGATTCTCCTCTACAAATGACAGGGAAGCAGTCTGCCATCCGATGTGCAGAGATGGGGGGGTGGGCGCTATGCGTGCAGGAGCTGGGGGGGGGTTGTAGTATCACTGTGGTGGGTTTGGGGGAGTGGATTTATATCTAGCATCCAGGAGACAGTCTTTGGTGGCCTCTGGGGAGCGGCAGTTGGCTGTTTCTGTGGTCTTCAGGGAATTGCAACCATAGCAGGGTCAATGGAATACTGTTAGACCAAAGAGCTTCATCACCCAACCATGGCAGGACCAGTCAAAAGGACTCACCCTAAAACTCTTGTCTCTCCCGGTATATTCCAAAGCACATTCTGTGGGTCATTCATCCTTAGAGATGCACTATGGAAGAGGGTTCCGAGGGTGGAGGAGGTTGGGAGGTGCTCTCTACTTTCCAGTTTTCTTAGGGTCGCCATTCATATTAGCATCTTAAAGATTGCAGTGTGCTCAGTTCTCTCTCTGTGGTCCCATGGACTGTAGCCCACCAGGCTCCTCTATCCATGGGATTCTCCAGGCAAGAATACTGGAGTGGGTTGCCACTTCCTACTCCAGGGGATCTTCCTGACCCAAGGATTGAACCCATGTCTTCTGCATTGCGGATAGATTCTTTACCACTCGCACCAACTGGGAAGCCCAGAAGATTGCAGAATGTCTGCTGATAGAAAAACCTGAGTATATTACTCAGTTTGTCAAATTCAATTCCTCCTCTTCAGACAAACATCTACTCACATCATGCTTTGATAAATGTCATATTTACAAATGAAGAAACTGAAACGCAAAATGTAAATTATAGTTTATACAGCTAATAAGTGGCAGAACTGGCTAGAAGTCAGATCTCTTCTCTTGGACCTGTGTGGTTTCAGCCTTGTCATACTGCAACTATTTATCCTCTGAATTCAACAAAATGAGAAAATGATTCATCTTCATGAGTTCTTTTCACAATTTGCAAAGCTGTTTTGATCTTCCTTTATGGATATGCAAAGGACAAAAATGGAGGGTAGCTTCTATGTGTCGATGGGAAAAATCACAACAAAATGCAATCTTTGGGAACTTATACTTTTTGTAAAGCTTATGCCATGATTTGTTTCACTCAAAGGACTCTATGCAAACAAAATACAGCAAATAGAGACGTGGAAGTGGCACTGGCTTGTAACAATAGCTGCATGTCACATGTCGTGCATTGAATCATGACCCTAGACCATGGCAACCTTTTATGATAAAAACTGTCATGAGTAAGAACCTTACTCAAGACAATGAATGATTTATCTTTGTAGAAAAGTCTTTGCTAATGGCACATCCCATGATTCCTTCTCTATCCCTAAATATTGACTGGAATTCAGTCTTTAGAATTGTCTCATGTGCACACGGACACAGACCCACATGTCATATTCAACGATGGTGTTTTTCCAATACAGAAGCTATGAACTCCTATAGACAGCAAAAATGCAGATATGTTTCATTTGAGAAAGACTTTGGTGGTGGGGTTTATTCCCTATCTTTACCTTTTTGGTAATGAGTCAAACTGACCTGCTTTGGGTTCTTCAGATAGTCAAGCTTCCTCCTAGTAACAATGTTGGCTCTCTGTAATTCATGTACACTTCATTGCCACTGTATGAGTGGGCACTTCACCTCCCACTCAAGTTTGCAATTGTTTGTGCAGAGGAAAAATTTTTGAATTAATAGAAAAGTGTTAAATTAAGCTCCACTTATGATATTCCATTTGGCAAAAAGTAATTGTTTTATTTCTCCCCCTGAGACAGACTTGGACAACTTCCAGAAAACAAAACAAAACAAAAACTCTTTTGTGTGAAGATGTCCACAGATAATTTTTTTTTTTTTAAAGAGGACATAGTTCTTAAATAAGAAAGAAAATTAAGTGGCTTCCTAGTTTCTAGCCAAACTTGTCAAATGTTCCAATATCACTGGAAGAAGTCTCAAGAGAATATTTTGGGGGGCTTGGTAGGACCTTGTAGGGTAGGAAGAGGCAGAAAAGGGAATATTTCTTTTCTTCTTTGGTTCAAAGTGCTTCTAGATATAAATTTTGACCCGACTTCAGTGGTAATACATAATACAGGGCACAGAGGCAATAAAAACCCAGAAGTAGTTTTCCCTATCAGGTGTTTTAGGATGGCTTTTCGAACAAGAATCACATAAGTAACAATTGATTTTTCTGCTCCGTTTTGCAGGAGGTATACTTTTCTTGAATTTTCTATAGAGAAATACATTTATTTGTTTTTATCTACAAAACATCCTTCTTTTGTTCTTGTGTTATGGAAACAAAAAGGAGACATAAAAATTGTGTCTGGGAGGCATTTGGGTATCATGAAATGTTTAAATCAGAACTTTCTAGCATGTAGAATCAATCATAGTAGAGAGAAACTAGGGCCTCTAACCTGCTTCCCCTTTGAAGCATTAACCTAGGCTAATCCAGGAAGATTCAGTTCAGATAAAATGTTAATATGTTTCAAGGTACTTGCTGAAGAAGGAAATGGCAACCCACTCCAGTATTCTTGCCTGGGAAATCCACTGGACAGAGGAGCCTGGCAGGCTACAGTCCACGGAGTCACATAGGGTCATACATGACTTAGCTACTGAGCACAAGGTTGAGGGTGCCGATTTATAAAAGATAGAATCTGGAAAAATTCTATAATTGTATTATATTAATTAACAATGAAAAATTGACAGCCCATTTCTTGATGACATAAAGAAAGCACTGACTGAAAGGCTGAATGTATAAAAATAATATCTGCAATATCTTCAACTGATGAATTAAAGATTAATGGGCAATTCATTATGGCAGCACTTGTAAAAAAAAGTGTGATAATGAATGATGTTTCTTTTCACATATTTTAATTTAATTTTTTATTGGAGGATAGTTGATTTACAATGCTGTGTTAGTTTCAGATATACAAAGTGATTCTGTTATACATACCCATATATCCAGTCTTTTTCAGATTCATTTCCCATTTGGTTAACACAGAATACTGAGTATAGTTCCCGTGCTGTTACAGTGGGTCCTTGTTGATTATCTATTTTATATATGATAAGTGTATTTATGTTAATCCAAAACTCCTAATTTTTCTCTTTTCTCCTTTCCCTTTTGGTAATCATAAGTTTATTTTCAAAGTCTCTGAGTCTGTTTCTGTTTTGTAATAAGTGCATTTGGATTATTTTTTTAGATTCTACATATAAATGATATCATATGGTACTTGTCTTTCTCTGTGTGACTTACTTCACTTAATATGACAATCTCTAGGTCCATTCAGGTTACTGCAAATGGCGTTATTTCATTCTTTCTTTTTTAATGTCTGAGTAACATGCCATTGTATGTGTGTACCACATCTTATCCATTCCTCTGTCGATGGACATTTAGGTTGCTTCTGTGTCTTAGCTATTGTAAATAGCACTGTCATGAACGCTGGGGTACATATATCTTTTAGAATTATGGCTTTCTTTGGATATATGCCCAGGGGTAGGATTACTGGGTCATATGGTAGTTCTGTTTTTAGTTTTTTAAGGAACCTCCATACTGTTCTCCATAGTGGTGTACCAATTTACATTCCCACCAACAATATAAGATTCCCTTTTCTCCATGCCCTCTCTATCATTTATCGTTTGTAGACTTTTTGTTGATGGCCATTCCGACAGGTGTGAGATGGTTAACCTCACTGTAGTTTTAATTTGCATTTCTCTAATAATTAGTGACGTGGAGCATCGTTTCATGTGCTTTCTGCCCTTCTGTATGTCTTCGTTGGAGAAAAGTCTATTTAGACCTTCTGCCCACTTTTAAGTTGGGTTGTTAGTGTTTTTGATAATGAGCTGTTTGTATATTCTAGAGACAGATTAAGGAATTAATCTATGTATGTAAATATGCTAGCTCTTCAATATGAAGAATTTGATCTTCTTGAAGGCAGGGATTTTGTTTTGTCCAATTCTGTATTCTCATTGTTTGGAAGTGTGCCCAGCATATGGTATATGAGCATTAAACATTTGCTAAATGAATGAACACTCCTATGTAATGAAGCATCTCATAGCTCCTAACAAAAAAAACAGGGTAGATCTCTGTACTGACAGAGAGAAGACCCACACAGTTGGACCTTTGAGCAATGTGGGTTTGAACTGCATGGATCCACTTATATGTGGATTCTTTTCAATAGTAAATGTTAGAGAACTACATGATGGTGATTTGTTGCTTAGTTGGCTAAGTCGTGTCCAACTCTTTTGGAACCCTATGGACTATAGCTTGCTAGGCTCCTCTATCCATTGGATTTCCCAGGCAAGAATACTGCAGTGGGTTGCCATTTCCTTCTCCAGGGGATCTTGCTGACCCAGGGATTGAACCCACATCTCCTGCATTGGCAGGCAGATTCTTTACCACTGAGCGACCAGGCAAGCCAGTTGAATCCAAAGATCTGGAATCTCAGATATGGAGGGACCACCCAGAGGGAGAGCTGACTATATTTATATAATCATAATTATATGCAAATTTTCTTCTTTGTGGAGGGCTGGTGCCCCAACCCCCACGTTGTCCAAAGGTCAATTGTATATTTTATAAAGTAGAATGGCCACATGTTGAATAGTATTTATAGTATATACACACATATATATGCATATATTTTTGAGTTTGAATATCTGTGAGAAATATGAGAAGGAAAATGTTAAAACGATAGTAGTGGTGGTCATCTTTAGGAAGTGGTGGTGGGAGACTGGGAAACAAGGGCTGACTTTTAACTCTGTACCATTCTGTACTGTTTGTATTTTTCCAGCATTAACCTGTATTAGTCTTATTAAAATATGAATTCTGTGGGAAAACCTCCAAACCCACTTTTCTTTAAAAAAATAAAATCTGTGGAAAGACCACAAATTTATAAGTATACAAGTCTGTTTTTTAGAATTTCTGTCATCTTTACATGATCTCAATCTGTAGGTTCTATTCCAAAGACATTTTGCTTTCCTATTTTTTCAGCTTGGGTTAGAGTTTTAAAGTTAAGAAAATGCACATATAATCATATGCGAAGACCCGTATGTTCTGTATCAGTCTGTGCCACTTATTTTCAATGAGATAAAACAGCTTACTTAAAGTTGAATTTTCCCATTGAGTTTAGACGAATCAGCTGTTTATCCGGCAGCACTTTGCTTAAAAATAGATGGGATGACATTTGTGGGTGCTTTTAAAAAATATCCTTTGGAGAAAGAAGCAGAACTCTAATGCTACTTTTACCATTTTCATTACATAAGAAAGGCACTTTTTTATTTTTTTTTTGTTACGAGGACTTCCTGTAACTTATTCTTCTTTCTCACACATATACATTTGGAACAAGTAACAATCATTGGATGTATAAGGGCATCTCACCTGAATTTTACATTTTAGTGACTGAAATTAATTCAGTGGAAACCTTAGATATGGTTAGAAAGACTTTTTTCTGATTGCATATGGAGATTTCTTTTTTTCATCCTTCTAATTATGTGCTCTCCCATCATTCTTTTATCAGCTAGTTATTGAGTGCCTGCTATGTGACAGGCACTGTGGTTACAAAAATGAACATAAAGATGATTTTAAATGCATTTCACTTGATCTTATAGACCAATTTAATAACTGTCTCTACCAACCTGCCAACAATAAGAAGTGGTTGATGTCACCTTAAACCTGCTGTCATATGATTCCACGGAGTCTAGGATAAGCATTAAAATAGGCTGAGCTGAAAATATAGTGTCACCCAAATTTCAAACCAAGTAGATATACAGGAGAACTCTAGTCAATTAAAGTATGCAACATTAAAAAAAAAAAAAGTATGCAACATTAAAATCAGTGTTCCAATCTTAGTAGCATTGCTGATGTAGCGAAGGATTAGGACACCGGGAGGAAATGAAACCAAATGCATCCTTTTCCTACCCAGAAAAATATACCTATGATAGAATTCTATCAGCCTTATTTATCTAAAAAATGTGCTTTGGGAAACTGCATCTATTGGGTAATGTGAAAGAGGAAATCAGGTCCGTGTGAAGGTGGGGGTGTATGACATCACCAGGCCACATTCTTATCCTTGGTTTTTAGGGAAGTTTGCTCTGAATTCTCACACAAGTAATGGGATTAGATTCTCTTTCTTCCTTTGTCAAGCATGCCCTGACCCTGAGTGCTGTGAGATGGCAGGTGAATAGTATCTGCCCGCTGGGGAGGAAAGTCACTTCCACCCACCTCCTGCTACGTGACTTGAATATCTGGCTCACTCCATTGCCGGCCTGCCACTGGCTCCCGCTCCCAGGTAGCCTGCTGCCTGAGCCATCACGGTGGGTGGTCAGGTTAAGAAGGAGAGTTCTCAGCCACCCATTCATCCCTGGCCCCTGGGAATCCACCTCTCAGAGCCAGCCTGCCAGATGCCCTGTTTCATCACTCCTGTAGTTTCCTTTCCTTAGATTCTGTGAATGCTTTTAATGGTCTGGTCACCCTCCCCACCAAGTACAGGGATTTTGTGTTTTATTCTGAATAGCAAGGCATGGTTCTGAGCACCTTGTGGCATTTGGTAAAAGTAATAAATACTAATGATGAAAAACCAAGCAGGCTCTCAGGCTCTCGCGGTCCTGAGGCTGGCTACAGAACTCAGAATGAGGGAAAAAATAAGTCAATTTCAAACACGAAGGTAAGATTTAGCCTCTCATTAGATCCAACTGCTCCATGTGAAAAAGTGTGTTAATAAAACAGCGCTGGGATTTTTGAGGGGAGAGGTATGTGTGTGTGGACTAGGTTTTCAAGATGTGTTTTCCATCTTCCCAATTTGGGGTGTTATGATATAATAGGATTTTGAAATACAAACATATGTTATTGTCTTTATCCTTTCCCTTTTATGTTTAAACCTCTGCTATAATGAATTAGCTCTCCCTTCTCAGTAACTTAGAGTGTTTATTTCTTTTCTATAGAAATGAAGCACTTCGATGATATTTAAGTCTATTTCCTCTTATGGTCCCTTCAGCTTGATTTGTATGTGATTTTTGACTCTGTGAATACATTAATTTGGCCAAACAATGAATACTATTAATATATTTTATACAACAGGGCTTCCCTGTTAGCTCAGATGGTAAAGAATCTGCCTGCAATGCAGAAGATCCGGGTTCTATCCCTGGGTCGGGAAGATCCCCTGGAGAAGGAAATGGCAACCTACTACAGTATTCTTGCCTGGAGAATTCCATGGACAGACCATGGAGTCTCAAAGAGTTGGAAATGACTGAGTGACTTACACTTTCACTTTCACCCTCTTCATAAACAAAACTTTCAAAAATATCAAATTTTTACAAAATCTTAAGACTTGATTTAGAATTCTGTTTTGAAAAGCAAAATATCCCAGCTTATAAAAGTCATGTGCAAATATAATACATTTCTTCCTCTCTCTAGATTACTTGGTAGTTTAGAAGAGACAATTAAAAAAAAAAGACCAGTACATTACTAGTTGATGACATCTAATTTCTTAGTAACTTTAAAATAATATAGATTGGGATGGAGCCATTGAGTTAAAACCATAGGGAGGAGAGAAGAAGGTAGGAACTGTATTAGAATAATAGCCAACCATTTGTGGGAGAAGGCAATGGCAACCCACTCTGGTACTCTTGCCTGGAAAATCCCATGGATGGAGGAGCCTGGAAGGCTGCAGTCCATGGGGTCGCTGAGGGTTGGATACGACTGAGCGACTTCACTTTCACTTTTCACTTTCATGCATTGGAGAAGGAAATGGCAACCCACTCCAGTGTTCTTGCCTGGAGAATCCCAGGGACAGAGGAGCCTGGTGGGCTGCTGTCTATAGGGTCGCACAGAGTCGGACATGACTGAAGCGACTTAGCAGCAGCAGCAGCAGCAGCAACCATTTGTGATAAAGTTTCAGCAAGTGGGTAAAACAACTGAGTTTTCCATTTTAGTTCAACAAAATTATTTTCCCTACCATAAACACAGGATTTGATTATAGAGTAACACTAGAGAGTAAAAATATTACTGGTTTACTTTAAGTCATTGACAAAATATTAAATATTAACTTCTATATTAACTTGAAGTTAATTTAAGTCAATAACTTAAATATTAACTTGAAGAAATATTAAAATGTTAGTTGTTCTTTTTTTAAGGCAATTGTTTTAAAGCAGTTCATCAGTTCTAATCATGCTGGCCAGGGTCTTTGAGATGTTAAGAATCAGTCCATTGTGTGGTTTATAAACAAAAACGACTAGAAATTCTCAGCAGTTGTAAAGCACAGAACTGGGCATGGTCGGTACACATGCTTGTATCGCCTACGATACAGTTGCCTACGACTGCCTTGTACGGAAGTGTTCACATTTCACATGTCTGATGTATGAGGGAAGGACAGAATTCTACTTCTCCCCACCATCGCCCAATCTGGTAGCAAGCTTCGAGTTTTCCTGTTCACATACACATGTGCATGCTCAGTCACCCCAGTCGTGTCTGACTCTGTGCGACCCCATGGACTGTAGCCCATCTGGCTCCTCTGTCCATGGGCTTCTCCAGGCAAGAATACTGGAGGGGTTGCCATGCCCTCCTCCAGGGGATCTTCCCGATCCAGGGATTGAGCCTGCATCTCTTGTGTCTCCTACATTGGCAGGTGCGTTCTTTAACACTAGCGCCAACTGGGAAGCACCTTTCCTGTTCGCACTAGTGAGTAAACTCTTAGAGCTTATTAACTATGTAACTTAAAGTTTACAAAATCCTTCCAAAAGATGTAGAGTGAGGATAAAGTAGTTTCTAATTTAAACCTGAGGCTTGGACATACTAATTGGGCCTTTTGAATTGCTTGCTATGGGTAGATGCTGTAGATATTTAATCACTTGATAATTTATTAGTAGTGTATTTAATTCCTATAAGATAACTGAATATAATTGATACAATTGAAGTACAGTTGAGTTGGCTTCCCTGGTGGCTCAATGGTAAAGAATCTGCCTGCTAATGCAGGGTTTGATCCCTGGGTCTGGAAGATCGCTTGGAGAAGGAAATGGCAACTCACTCCATTGTTCTTGCCTGTGAAATCCCATGGACAGAGGAGCCTAACAGGCTATAGTCCATGGAGGCTGCAAAAGAGTCTGACATGACTTAGTGACTAAACAACAACAACATAGTTGAGTCACAATATTGTGTTAGTTTCAGGTGTAGAGCATAGTGATTCAGTAATTTTGCAGATTATACTCCATTTTCAGTTATTATAAGACAATGAGGGTAATTCCCTGTTCCATACAGCATATCCTTGTTGTTTATCTGTTTTACATATAGTAGTTTGTATCTGTTAATCCTTTACCTCTAATTTACCCCTCCCTCCTTCTCTCTTCCCTTTGGTGACCACAAGTTTTTTTTCTGTATCTGTGAGTCTATTCATGTATGTTCACTTTACTCAAAATATGAACATGACATTTTGACTACTGCTCTTACTATTCATTTTTATTAAAAAGAATCGGAGAAGGCAATGGCACCCCGCTCCAGTACTCTTGCCTGGAAAATCCCACGGACGGAGGAGCCTGGAAGGCTGCAGTCCATGGGGTCGCTGAGGGTTGGACACAACTGAGCGACTTCACTTTCACTTTTCACTTTCATGCATTGGAGAAGGAAATGGTAACCCACTTCAGTGTTCTTGCCTGGAGAATCCCAGGGACAGGGGAGCCTGGTGGGCTGCTGTCTGTGTGGTCGCACAGAGTCGGACACGACTGACGAGACTTAGCAGCAGCAGCAGCAATAATAAACAATAGTATTAAAATCATGCATGAACACATTTATCTTTTTAAAAAAATTATGAATTTTAAACAATTTTCCCTCAAATCTGAAATACAGTAAGTAGGTAAAAACCCACTTGTGGTTTTCATTATAGTTGAAAATAAATCAGTGTACATTTAACATGGTATTTAGTTTTTCTCTTTGGACAGCCTACTGCAGTTAAAAAAAAATCATTGTTGTAGGAGAAAGGCAAATTGGATCTGGAAGTCAAGAAAACTTGTTCTGAATTCTAGCTCAGATTTTGAGTTGTTTGAACCATACAACAGATAGCAAGGGAATTAATTAATACCTGTTTCATACAGTTCTGGTGTTATTTCTTCTTATAATTTCTTGCTTTTGAAAGAATAGGGTAGAAAACCTTACTTTCTCTAGATGCTGATCCTAGAATTCATGGACTTTATGATTTTCATTACTCTATAACTGCCCATTGGATATAATTAATAAATCCATTCATCCATCCATTCACATTTATTTTTTTGTTCTTAAAGCCCCCTCATATACTTTTTTGTGTGTATGCTGATTCCAGCTTTACTGAGCTAAAACTGATATATCACACTGTGGTAATTTAAGGGGTATAACCTATTGATTTTATGCACTTACATACTGTAAAATGGTGACCAGCATAGCTTTCAGTGTGGTGAAAGCTTATCACATCACTTAACATTTTTTTTTTTTCACTGAGAATGTTTAAGATCTACCCTCTTAGCAACCATTCACATTTATTGAGGGCTTCCTATATGCCAGGCACTATGGGAGCAGAAGATGCAAGTATTAATAGACTTACTTGCCCCCACGGATCTCAATCTTTATTGGAGAGAGAGGTGGAATTAGTGGGGGAAGGGAAGCAAGAAGCACTCAAACATGGTTGCAACGAAGTGAAGGCATTGCTGGAAAATACATGTTAGAGAGTGCAATGGCCACAGAAGGTGCTTCAAGGAGGTCATCCTTGCCCTGACACTCGGATGGGGGTCCAGACTGCCAGCTGGGCGCGGGGAGAAGAAGAGGGTGTTACGGGAGAGGAAACAGCGTAAGTGGAGGCATGGTCTTGAGGAAAGGCACTGTGTTCTATTGGAAGCACCAGATTACGGACAATACATGGAGAGTTCAGAACTTCACTGCAGACGGAACCTCTCTGGGTGGGGCCCCTCTAGGGATTAAACTGAAGGCACCCAATCTCCTGCTGCTAGTCTCAACTTGGTTTAAAGTGCAGCAGGTCTTTTTCAAAATGCCTTTTTTGGGACTGCCTTTTAGTATCAGTAATAGGGCACTGAGAACAACAGAAAATGGGTCCTTTTGTTTCTGTGGATCTTTTCCAAGTCCACATTTCTTCCCCCTTCTCAGGGAACTCCCCCAAACCATCCATCCTTTCTTCTGAACCGAACACTCCTTGCTGAGCGTGGCATTCTACCCTCTGTTCAGCACCCTCCCCACCCACCACGTCCTACCCTCAACCACCACTCACCACCTCCATCTCCACAAGACCCCTCTTCTGGTTATGCCTAACATCCCCTCCCAGGTGACACCCTTCCACCTTCTTCTTCTGGCCCTCCTTTAACACAGGCACTGCACCATCTCCGGCCACATTTCAGTTGCACAGCTAATACTCAGAGGGTCTCCCCACCTCCCTCACCATGCAGCAGCCTCTGTAATACCCCTTTCTTTATTGGAGTCATCTTTCATTTCCTGAAATATCGCTACTGTGTTAGTTTCCTGTGGCTGCTATATCAAATGACACACACTCAGTGGCTTCAAACAGCTCACATTTCTTCTCTGACACTTCTGGAGGTCAGAAGTCCACGCTGATTTACTTGGCTAAAATCAAGCTATCAGTAGCCCTGAGCTCCCTCTGGATGTCCTAGGGGGACACCTATCTTCCCTCCACTTCAAAACCAACAGCCCAGCATCTTCATATCTCTGTTTCGGTGGTCATGTGGCCTTCCTCTGTGGTCAAGTCTCTGTTTCCCTCTTACAAGGACCTTTGTAGTTCCCTTGAGGGGAATGGAGTCCTCTCATTATTATTATTCATTATTATCCATTATTCCAGGACAATCTTCCCATCCCAAGATCCTTAGCATAGTCACACCTGTGAAGCCACATTTGCCATCAACAATCACATTCACAATTTTCTAGGGTGAGGGTGCACCATATTCGGGGCCATTTTTCCATATACACCCTCCACCCTGCCCTAACCACCAACACGACCAACGTGGAAGAGGACTTACTCTGTGCCAGAAAGGCATTTTATGAGTTGGGCACCATTATTATCTATTTAACAGATGAGGAAACTAAAGCACAGAAAGGTCAAATGACATCTCAAGTCCACATAGATAAAGAAATAGAAAGAGCCTTCAAACTGATCTCCACCAGCCTTGAAAGCCTCTGCCCCTCACACGACATTGTGTTATTGTCCCTTAACTTTTGGGACTGTGCACGTCTGTATGGTGGTCTGGATTCCCAGGACCCTGAAGACAATCACGGCAGACACAAAAAAGGGATCATTGCCCAGAAGCTGTATACGCCCCTTCTCTAGCTGTACTTCTAGCGACTTCTCCCGTAGAGAGCAGCGCTGATGAAGTGGGTGGGTGGTAAAAGCAGCAATTTGCTGCCCCTTGAAAGGCCAGTGGAAGCCCCCTAAGTAGTCTGACGTCAAGCCATGACTGATGAACGCTGAGATCTAACTGGGCTCAGGCAAAAGCACTGTGGAAAGAGTAATCACAGAGCAGGACCAGCAGAAAAATTTGTGTTGAAAAGGACAATGGAAATGGAGCAGAAATGTGAGACCCAGTGACTCTCACCATGGAGAGAACAAGAAAGGCAGAAAACTCCAGCCAGCACTAAGGCTGGAGAAGAAAGAATACAGCACAAAGGAAGGTAATTTCAGGTTAACAATGATGGAAAAATACACCTGGGATGGACCAGGAGAGGTTAGGAAGCAAATGAACAGGCAGGCAGTGAAAAAGGAAGGGTTTTTCTACCATCCGCCATTCATTTTCTGTTTCTGGACATTTGTTAGATTTTCTCTGAAAACATGACTCCTTTATTTCAAGAATCTTTACCTATTACTTAAGTCACAAATTCCCAGTCATGTTATCATCATCTATTACAGCTTAATTACAATTGTGCAATTTTTTTGCTTACCACTGTTTATTCTTTATCTTTCCCTGTTGTTATGATTCACCTATTTGATGGGCAACTTTTTTGAGGGTTTTCTTCAAATAGGCTCTGTGAGTGATATATTCTCTGAATCCTTACTTAAGTGTTAATGTCTTCTCTTGTTGCTGTGGTTTAGTTGCTCAGTCGTGTCTGATTCTTTTTCAACCCTATGGACTGTAGCCCACGAGGCTCCTCTGTCCATGGGATTTTCTGGGCAAGAATATTGGAATGGTTTGCCATTTCCTTCTTCAGGTAGCTATTTATTCTTAAGATTAAAATTTTTTTCCCTTACTCTAAGGCAGCAAGGGGCCACGTGGTGGATAGAAAGAGCTGGCTCCAGGAATCAAACAGACTGGAGGGGACCATTCATTAAAATCAGTGTTACTCAGGGCAACTTGAGCCTCAGTTCTCCCACTTACAAAATGGGAATAAGAACATGAAGATTAAAGAATGCATATGAAAGGCATTGGCAGAATGCTTTTCAGGAATGAGTAACAAAGAATTGTTGCTTTCAGTTTCTGTAACCTCATCAGAACAAAAGGTAATGAAGTCATTCAGGAGGCCAAGTTTCCATTCATGCATTTGGACAGAATTTCCTTTGGGCTTGTTTGTGGCCACAACTGTGAATAAGAGACCAGATATCTACCATCATGGAACTGATCAGCTAGTGGAATATTCAACTCTGTCTAAGACATGAAAAGGAAATAACAGGTGAGAATTATGGAGAGATATTGGACTCAACTATGGCCAGTCAGAGAGGACTTCCTGGAGGAAGAGATATCTCAGCCAAGAGTAAAAGGTTGAAAAGGGGTAAGTAGAGAAGAGAGGAGTTTGGGGTGAGTCAATACAAGAGACAAAAGAGGAAGAAGCTCATGAAAGGGCCCTGAGAAGGAGAGAATGGAACCCAGGAGAAAGTGAAAAGTACATCAGTGTGGCTGAAATGCAGAGTGGACATAGGGAGTGTTGAGAAGTTAGGCTGTAGAGGAAAAAGGTCCCCCATTATGTCACACCCAGTAAGTCGTGGTAAGAAGTCTGGACTCTGCTACTGGGAGTATGGAGGAACCATTGAAGTATTTAGTAGGTAGAAGATTTACTGATTCTATTTGTATTTTAGAGATGTCATTTGGACTCTAGTACATAGAATGAATTGGATTAAAGGAAACCTAGAGGCTGGAAGACCATGTAGGAGTTATTTATACTAATCTAGGAGAGAAACTATGGCAATTCAGCGGGGCAGTGGCTGATGAAGGAAGAAGAGGAATGAATAGAAATACAATCTATAAGACTTGGTGATCTTCCCACCCCTTCAATCATCCATCTGACTAACTCTTGGGACTCTACCTTAAATGAGATGAGGGGAGGTAGAGGGAAAAGTGAAGGTTTTCCCCTCTGTTTCTGGGTTGGTAAAAAGAGGTAGACAGTTGTCCTATTTATAAGAGTAGGAAATGCAGGTTAAGGAGGCTGGTGGGGAAGATAGCATGCCCAGTTTTAGAGATGCTCTTTTGAGCTTACCATTGACCTTCTTCCCAGGTGGCTCAATGGTAAAGAATCTGCCTATCAATGCAGGAGACGCAGGTTCGATCTCTGGGTCTGGAATATCCCTGGATCAGGAAATGGCCACCCATTCCAGTATTCTTGCCTGGAGAATGCCATGGACAGAGGAGCCTGGTGGGCTACAGTCCACAGGATCACAAAGAGTTGGACATGACAGAGCATGCACGCATGTACACACCTTACTTTCGTAATGCAGACAGTCCGCCAGCCTGTGTGCATCAAGTGATAGTGATATTAACCAAGTCTAGAGATATTCCAGTCCTCTCTCATCTTTGTTCCTCCTCCACTTAATTCCGATTATCCCCAAGAATGGGCTTCACGTGTATTTGGGAACAAATCTGTCTGCCGCCTTCTGCTCAAGCCTCCTTGCCATGTGCCAGGAACTTGTTAGGACGGTGGGCCATCTGTGACCGTGCCGCTGCCTCGGTTACCACTGTCCTCAGTGGACAGCTGCGCTGTGGTCTGTGTGGCGTGTGTGTTGGGGGGCGGGGGGTGGGGAGCGAAGGCACAGTTGCTGCTTTCTCTAGGATTTTCTCCATTAGTTAACTAACCCAAGGGGTTAATTTGTGAGTCTGTAGGTAACACCTGCCTTCATCTGGCATCACTCAGCATGCCTGAAAGGACTAGGAACTTTGCATCTCACATTGAAGGGTGAGTGGTAACCACTGTAGACCAAAAGAATCACGAAGGGGATGCTGGTGAAAAACCTTGTGTTTGAAATCATCAGGTTGGTTTTAGGTAGTAGTAGTGGATAAAAAGCCACACTGGTATCAAAGTTTTCTTACTGTACAAATGACGGAAAATAGACAGCAACTTCGCGGTTATCAAAGTTTGTTTTCTAGTTTGTTTCTTCCAACTTTCCAAAGGATACAGGGCAACCCATAGGCTCTGGACCAATGATGTCGGGGAGAAGGGAAATAGCAGGGGGGAAATACCAGAAATAAAGAAGCAATAAAAGTGCAGGGGACAGTCAAGGATGTCTGGAGTGATGAGGTATGAAAGAGAAATTGGGGAAAGAGGGAAAGAAAATGAACACCTCCCAAACCCCAAACAGCCCGCCATATTTGAGCTTCCAACAGAGTCCCGCACACAGAGAAGAGCCGTGAAATTGAACATATTTTAAAACCTTGAAGTATGACTAGGTAACATATGTTCTTAAAAATGAGCTGTGATAGACTCAAATGCTACACTCCTACTTCTCATAGGTTTACTAAAGTAGAGGATTTTTCCAGAGAAATGCCTAAAATTTGTATGTGGAACAAGGGGGACATGTAAATGGAGCTCAGTCTTTAGAAGTGGCTTGTCCCTGTGTGCATACTTAGCACCCATTTACACTTCTAGGAAAAACAGATACTGTGAACAATTTAGAGGATGGGGAGAAGAAAAATTCTTCCTTTTCTATAACAGCCTGATTGCAGTGTTTAAAGATTTCCGTGAAACAGAAATATCTGGTGGCACAGCTCTTTTCCCATGCAGAAAAACAAAATGGGAAGGTCAGGTAGGAAGAAGAGAACCATTTCCTTTCCATGTCTACAAAATTTCCCACATACTCGGCTGTTTGGAATAGATCTTCTGAAATATCTTTTGAGGTCACCTACTTTGAGAGAATAGAGACTCTGATTTTCAGGTGACACAGCAGTGAGCCCAGAAAACAGAAATCACATTTTTCATTTGTGTCGTTCTTAAGAGAAAAGAAAAGATGGCAATTTCTTCCCCATCTTGCTAAGCTTTTGCTAGTCTCAGGGATTTGTGCTCCGATCTGCCTAAAATAAAAATCCTCGTGTTAAACCCTGAGAAGCTAGATCACAAAAAAGAAAACCCAATCTAGTAACTGTTTTTTATCACTTTTAGTTTTTAAGATAAGAGTAGCTAAGGTAACCATGAAAATCTCATAGGGATCTGATGGTTTTTTATCCCCTGAACTTTATGGGACAAACAAGTACATTTTCCATATGAACAGAAATCCTTGCAGCTCCGGTAAATCAAGAAAGTAATAAGGAAAATGTACATTATCGGCAGGCTGCTGTTTTAAAAACACAATCTCACCAAATAAAACCCACCTAAACCGGAGCTGTGGAATAATTTTAGCAATTGAAAATTACTACCTTCTCTAGGATAACATGTACTTAGAAATGAAATGACTCATAAACCAACATGATGTATGTATTCTGCTTTCCTTAGAGCATATTCAATGTTAATTTACAACACATCACGCTAAATACATTCAGTCACCAGGGCTTTAATCATTTTATCTGTCTTTGCTGTATCTACCTACATGACTCTTTAGCTAAATTCACTTTGCACTATAGATGATAATACTATTATTATACAGATGCTGTTCTTACTGAAAAGCTGGATTTCTCCCTCAGCCCCTCCAGTACCATAAGCAACCAAATCAAAGGAAAAGGGTATGCTGAGGGGTACTCTGTATGAAACTGTTCATTCCAAATTTACAGACATTGTGAAACATGAAAGTAACTCCAGCACGTTAAAAGAAAAATTATGGATTAGCACAGGAAGCAAACACAGAGACTATTTATCTTGTTTTCCATAGCCCAGAATTGCCCTTAGCTTACCTTATTAGCTGAAATGCCAAACAGAATGTCTTTATGGAAAAGCAAGTTCATTATTCATCTCAGCTTTGATTAGGTCTAAAGCAGCGGAGAACATTTAGCTTCTCCCTGTGATTTGCCGATGCAAAGTGGGTGAGTAAGGCAGTAAACACAGAACTTGGGAGGTGGGGAGTGGATGGCTCACAACTCCAGACTCAAAACTTTGCATTTTCATTCATATGAAGATACTTAATGAAATCAGATCTTATCACCCAGAGAAGAAAACTGAAGTGATTACTTAGGGGAGATTTTTTTTTTAAGCCCATGCACTTTGGCAGAGCAGTTGTAGTTATCGTGTCCTGCCTGTTCACTGTCCCAACAAAATTACCTTGCTGTCCATCTTTAGCTTGGTGGAATCTGGGGCTATTGATTCACTTTGCAGTATGTCAGTGGATGATATACATTTTTTGTCAAGGAGAAATCTATGTGGGGGAGTGATCCCTGCAATTTTCTTTAAAAACAAAACAAAACAAAACTTGCTTGTCTGACCCATGATGGAAATATAGATGCATTTCACAATTTTGCAGCTAGGTGTACAGATACAGACAACAATGACAGAGATATTAGGGGTCCAGGAGTAAACTAGCAATAGCTATCTGTCCTCAGGACATCAAATTCTCTTTTAGAGAAAAGTCATATTCCTTAACAATTCGCTAATTTTTTTCAAATGAATTACACATCTTTTGGAAAGCTTTGGGCAAATACTTTTTATTTTCTAAAAAATGACTTCTAGAGAAAACATCCCAGAAGAACCTTATTTAGTGAAAGTGTCACATTTCTAGCTGAGCAAAGGAGCTGTTGCTGCTTCCCCTTTCAAGTGTTTTGCTTCACAGGACTTGAGCAGCCTCATCTATTAAAATCCAGCGTTACCAAGTAAAACGTGTAACCACAACAGTGAGACAAGTCCTGGGTAATCAATAGATAAGGAGAGCGTTACTGAGCAAAGCAATGTCAGCCTTAAAGACTTTCTTGACTTCGTCACCACACAAAATCAAGCCCCCGTTCTCCTCTCCTGAATAAATGAGCGCATGGCTGCTTCTAATGAGAGATTGAATAGAAAAAGCAATAATGACAGATTTGCCTCAAAATGTTAAACACAGAGTTACTGAATGACTCAGCAATTCTGCTTTTAGGTGTACACTTGAGAGCAATGAAAACACGTGTTTCACACAGAAAGTTGTACACAGATGTTCACAGCACCATGGCTGACAAGAGCCTCAAAATGGAAACAGTTTTAATCCATCAGTTGATGAATGGATATAAAAATGTGATAGAGCCATACAGCGGAATGTTCTTTGGCATTAAAAATCAAGTATTGGCACATGCTATAACATGGATGAATCCGAAAACAGTTTGCTGATTCAAAGAAGCCGGTCACAGAAGCTCACATAGTATATGATCCCATTTATAAGAAATTTCCAGAAGAGGCAGAATTTATAGACAGAAAGTAGCTCAGTGGTTGCCCTGGGCTTGGGGGCAGTGTACTAGGAAGGGGATACAAATGGGCACCGGCTCTCTTACTGGAGTGCTGAAAATGTTCTTCTATTAGGTGGTGGTGATGTTTACACAACTCTGTGAATATCCTAGAGCCACTGAGTTGTATATTTTAAATAGGTGTATTTTACTTTTGCAAATACTATCTCAAACGATTTAGGTTTGCAAATGCTATCTCAACATATATGCTGAGTGCCAAAGAATTGACGCTTTCAAATTGTGGTGCTGGAGAAGACTCTTGAGAGTCCCTTGGAAGAAAGTGCCAGGGAAATCAATAACCTCAGATATGCAGATGACACCACCCTTATGGCAGAAAACAAAAAGGAACTAAAGAGCCTCTTGATGAAAGTGAAAGAGGAGAGTGAAAAAGCTGGCCTAAAACTCAACATTCAAAAAACAAAGATCATGGCATCTGGTCCCATCACTTCATGGCAAATAAATGGGGAAACAATGGAAACAGGGACAGACTTTATATTTGGGGGCTCCAAAATCACTGCAGATGATGACTGTAGCCATGAAATTAAAAGATGCTTGCTCCTTGGAAGAAAAGCTATGACCAACCTAGACAGCATATTAAAAAGCACAGACATTACTTTGCCAACAAAGGTCCATAGTCAAAGCTAAGGTTTTTCCAGTAGTCATGGATGGATGTGAGAGTTGGACCAAAGAAAGCTGAGGGCCAAAGAATTGATGCTTTTGAACTGTGGTGTTGGAGAAGATTCTTGAGAGTACCTTGGACTAAGGAGATCAAACCAGTTCATCCTAAAGGAAATTAGTCCTGAATATTCATTGGAACAAATATAATTCAAAAGAACTGAATGATGCTGAAGCCGAAGTTCCAGTTCTTTGGCCACCTGCTGCAAAGAACTGACTCATTTGAAAAGACCCTGATGCTGGGAAAGACAGAAGACAGGAGGAGAAGGGGACGACAGACGATGAGATGGTTGGATGGCATCACTGACTGGATGGACATGAGTTTAAGCAAGCTCCAGGAGTTGGTGAAGTACAGGGAAGCCTGGCGTGCTGCAGTCCATGGGGTCACAAAGAGCCGGACAGGACTGAGCAACTGAACTGAACTGGACAGGACAGCAAGGAGATCAAGCCAGTCAGTCCTAAAGGAAATCAGCTCTGAATATTCATTGGATGACTATTCATTCATCACTCTTTCTCATTATCTAATAAAAAACAAGTCTCCCCCTGATGCCCAAGCTGAATCTCCAATACTTTGGTCACCTGATATGAGGAGCCAACTCATTGGAAAAGACCCTGATGCTGGGAAAGATTGAAGGCAGGAGGAGATGTGGGTGGCAGAAGATAAGATGGTTAGATAGCATCACCAACTCGATGGGCATGAATCTGGGCAAATTCCAGGAGATAGTGAAGGACAGGGAAGCCTGGTACGTTGCAATCCATGGAGTCACAAAGAGCTGGACACAACTTAGTGATTAAACAACAACAAAATAAGTGAATACAATTATTAATTATGACAATTGCAATGATAAGAATCTGTTATACATAATAAATTCTGTTATATATAATAAACAACATTCTATTGTATGGAATTTATTATATATAACAAAGATGGGAAAATGTAAAGATAACCTCAAACTTGGAAAATCCATGAAGACTCATGGGATATAGACCTATCTAAAGAACCATGTGTGCTGGTGTTTAATCATGGCTAATTTTCAATAAGAAAAAAAAAACCCCAAATCTCAGTGAGAGCAAGAGGAAGAAGAGGAGAGGTATAGAGGAGGAAGAAGGGAAGAAAGAGGAAGGGAGAGACTTGTTTTGATTAGATAATGAGAAAGGGCAGATGATTTAGGAAGGAAACTGAGATCAGCAAACCTTAATTCTGATGATATAATAGCACAAGATCAAGATGAGAACAAAAGAAGAAAGCCTTCAAAAGAGACCAAAAGAATTGAACAAGGAGGGTTTTGAAAGTGCTCAGATGAAAGGAACTTGTTTCTAACATGAGAGATGGGTTCATAATCAAGGGAAAATATAGATAAGTGATGGGCATCCACAGGAATTGTATCAAGAGTGCTAAAGCCCAGAATGAAATGAAGTTTGAATTAAATAATAAAAAGAATAAAAAAGCCAGGGACAGTTAAAAAAAAAGCCCTTTTAAAAAGCATATGAATTGGAACAAATAGAAGAATAAGGACAATCCCAAGACTTGGTCCAGATGGTGTAATGTGAGCAGATGATGATGAAGGAGGAGGAAGGGGAGAAGGAGCAGAGGGGAGGAGGAGGAGGTGGAGGAGGAGGGCTGAGCATCAAACTCTCAAACTTTACCATTTTCTCTATCAAAGAAAAGGATCTTCAAATTGGAAAGGTTAGAAGAAGCAGCATGATGAAGAGAAATCTGAATTCCAGGAAAACCTCTTGTATGCAGATGACTCATACATTTATATTTTCAAAACTAAAAATATAGTTACCATATGATGCGGCAATCCCACTCCTGAGCATATATCCAGAGGAAACTATAACTCAAGAAGATACATGCACTGCAGTGTTCCCTGCAGCAGGATCTACAATAACCAAGACACGGAAGCAACCTGAATGTCTGCTAACAGAGGGGTGGATAAAGATGTGATGTATACGTATATATAGGGTTGGCCAAAAAGTTCATTTAAATCATCTATAAGATGGTATAGACAGACCTGAACGAACTTTTTGGCCAACCCATACAATGGACTATTACTTAGCCATTAAAAAGAATGAAATAACACCATTAAAAGCAACATGGGCGGACCTAGAGATTATTATACTAAGTGACGTAAGTCAGATGGAGAAACTACCCACCTCCCTCAATATTGCTGTCACCATCCTAGTCCCAGTCACTATTTTCTTTCACCTGAGAAGTTAGACTTAGTTTTTAAGTGGTTCTCTTTCTTTTCTTTATCTTTTGTTCTCATTGAAAAGATAAATGAAGATACCCTTATTTATCTTTTCATTTCCTCTAAAGAGATGTTTTCAGAAGGCAAAGTGGATACCATCTTTGCCTACACCTGCCCTCCTAAAGACACAAGCAAGGATGTAAAGATTCAAATTTTAAACACAACCTCTAGGACCCTGACTAAAAGAGTCCTACGTGTCATCCCAGACTCATTTTGTACCATCTGGGTGACCTAACAAGACTAGATTTATTTTTGACCCTTTTGTTTCTTCCTGTCTTGGCCTGATTCCCCTGGTTTATTGTCTAACTGGCTAAGTCTTCCTTCAGACCCAATCCCACTGCTTCCTAGGGTATGTGTCTCCAAATTTCTTAAGTAAATCTGCTATCACAGTATCATAGTCTCCTTTGTAGGTACTGAGCAAAGTGATCACTTGGAATAGGCTTTTACTTATGAGCAGAGGGTTTGTTTGGAAGTTGCTTGGGCTACTACACTCTTGGCACCTTTAAAGACATCTGCTTAGGTTGTCTCTTAGTTTTAAACTCATTATGGGGAATTCCCAGAGAAAGATGAAGATGGACAAGTCTTCTGAATCTTCCAAAAGACAACAGCTTGATGGGCTTGAGTTGACAAAGCAGCAACATCTAGAGCAGGCTATTAGAGGAAGATCTTTGAGCAGGAAAAGGAGCAGCTGGGGTTTATGAAGGAGCAGTAGCTAAGACGACTCCGTTTTATTTTTGAAGATTAACTTGGCTGATAGGTAAACACATACCCTGAGCTTCCTTATGTAAAGTTATCTTTATTGAAAAACAAACAAACGAGAGGAATTGGGATAGTAGCACTGGTGCACATACGCTGCCATGTATAAAACAGATAACTAGTGGGAAGCTGCTGTGTAGCACCGGGAGCTCAGCTTGCTGCTCTGTGATGATTGAGAGGGGTGGGATGGGGGGCTGGTAGGAGAGAGGCTCAAGAGGGAGGGGATCCATGTATCCATGCAACTGAGTCACTTTGCTGTACAGCAGAAACTAACACAACATTGTAAAGCAATTATCCTCCAATTAAAAAAAAATAACAAGAAGAAAACCCCAGAAAACGATCAGCTACAAAACTGGAAAAGGAAAAAAAAAGAAGGAGGGAAATATTTTTAAATGTTACGAGGACTGGTTTCCACTGAATTTTCTCACTTCTAGTCCTGGAATCCATTCCAAACAACAAAAACAATAACACAACGAAATGAAGGGAAATACCTACACATCACATTTTCAGGAAAACCAGCAGAACATCCACAAACTCCCAAGGTGGCATCAGGCAGAGAGCCAAGGAGGGAAGGGATAGTCACCTGGCAGGTAAATGCGAGGTGTGAAGGGGGCCCAGCCGTAGTGGAGCTCAGAAAGCTCTGTCATATACACGCTCCCCCAAAGTGAGGACTTCGGTTTAAGAGTAATGCACTGTGGCAAGGCTGCAACTGATATAGGTGATGGAGAGTGAATGGGCAAATCTCACTAAAGGCCAGAAAAATTCTTTCTAAAAATGACTACCGTTTCTGTCCCCATGGGACTGGAAACCTGTAAAGTCATCCATGAAATGACTGAGGGAGAAAACAAACAGGTTTGTCTGAGAGAGGATGTGTGAGCCCACAGATGCATCATATTATACAGAGACACAGACAAAGAAAATGAATGTATGGACACCAAGGCAAGAAAGGGAAGGGTGAGATAAACTGGGAGATTGGGATTGACATATAAACACTACTAAGTATTAAAAAAGCTACTGGATAGCACAGGGGGAAAAAAGAAGGTACAATCCATTTGTTGGACATAAATATTAACTTTAAAAATGCATCCCAATATACATTAGGTGCAGACAACTGCTGTTTGATTCCACTTGTATGAAAGGACTTCCCTGGTGGCTCAGATGGTTAAGAATCTGCCTGCAATGCAGGGGCCCGGGTTTGATCCCTGAGTTGGGAAGATCGCCTGGAGAAGGAAATGGTAACCCAACCCACTCCAGTATTTTTGCCTGGAGAATCCTATGGACAGAGGAGTCTGGTGGGCTACAGTTCATGGGGTTGCAGAGTTGGACATGACTGAGCAACTAACATTTTCACAGAATAGTCAAATTTATATAGCCAGGAAGCACACTGATGGATGCCAGGGCCCAGTGTGAGGGGAGGGAGAATGGGGCCTTAGTGTTCAGCAGGGACAGAGTTTCAGTTTACGAAGGTGAAAAGGTCGGGAGATGGATGATGGTGAGAGTTGCACAACAATGTGAATGGACTTGGTGCCACTGAACTGTGCAGTTAAATATGGTTACAATAGTGTGTTTTATATTATGTGACTTTTACCACACAAAAACACATTTTTTTAAAAAGAAGCAGTTTGTAACCATAGCAAAGGAAGCCCTTGATTCATGAATGCTTGAAAATGAATGCTTGACTTCTTCTGAGTCTCTTAAAAAATTCGCTGAAATAAGAGTAACATAAAAGGAATATGCGTGCAGGTCCTATAGGGGATATGGAAAACAGCGGCCACAAATTTCTTGTAAATAATAAAAATGCACTGGGAAATATGTTGCCACAAGGAAGATTAAAAGCATAACCCAAAATCAAGACAGTAATTCGTGAAGCAATTACAGCTGTAAAGGAAGACCACAGAGCAGAATTATAAACTTGTGGGCAAAAAAGTGAGAAAACGGAGGTTGCTGGTAGACACCTAGAGGATGGAGATAGGAACTGAACTGCCTAATTGAAGGAAAGGAAGGTAAATAAAGGGACAAAAAAAACTAAATAAAAGGAGCAAAGAAATGGTACAGGGATAAAAAGATAAAGACAACTTACAGAAACAAGGCAATATAGCCAGTGTACGGATAGCCAGGCTTCCCAGGTGGCGTTAGTGGTTAGGAATTCACCTTGCAAAGCAGGAGACAGAAGAGACGTGGGTTCAGTCCCTGGGTCAAGAAGATACCCTGGAAAAGGAAATGGCAACCCACTCCAGTATTCTTGCCTGGAGAATCCCACAGACAGAGGAGCCTGACAGGCAGTCCATGGGGTCACAAAGAGTCGGACATGACTGAGCAACTGAGAACTCACACACATATGCACAACTGTGATTCTGAAAAAAATCTATTTCAATGAAATAGAATAATTATCTTAAAATATAAGGCAAAAGAGCTTTTCTGAAATAAAAGACTTCTGCCTATTTAATAAAAAGGTAAACATTTTATCAGTGAGAAGCCATTTAGAATGGTCAGTGTAAAGAAATACCTCAGAAAAAGTTTTGAAAAGAATCCTTTTGGCAGCTGGGCAAAAAGATAAAATAAGGTTAGGAAGAGAAAAGGAGGTTGATGCCAGGCTTACCTGCAGCACTGGGAAAAGATCAAGCCAAGAAAGCAGGAATCAGTGATTTTCTATCTAGTTAAGTTCTCTTTCCAATGTGAAGACTCAAGAAAAAGAGCTTTGGACATGCCAGGATTTGGGTATTTTCAGAAAAATATTATCAAAGAACCAGCAACCAACAGCCCCATGTTTATTACAGCTGTATTCCCAACAGTCAAGACATGGATGCAACCTAAATGTTCATCAATGGATGGATGGATAAAGATGATATATATATATATCTATATCTATCTATCTATTTATATATATATATCTCACAGGATGTTCATAACATGGTACAAAAAAACCCAAATGAACTTTTTGGCCAACCCAATATATATTTAAGAAATAATGAAATTTTGCCATTTGTGACAACATGGGTGGACCCTGAGGGCCTTGGTGGTGGTTTAGTTGCTAAGCTGTGGCCGACTCTTTGCCACCGTACAGACTGTAGCCCACTAGGTTCTTCTGTCCACGAGATTTTCCCAGCAAGAATATCGGAGTGAGTTGCCATTTCCTCCTCCAGGAGATCTTCCTGACTCAGGGATCAAACCCACATTTCCTGCATCTCCTGCATTGGCAGAAGGATTCCTTTATCACTAGCGCCACCTAGGGAGCCCTTGAGGACCCTTGTTAAGTGAATAAGTAAGAGAGGAAGAGAAATACTGTATGATCTCACTGGTATGAGGAATTGAAAAAATAACTGAGCTCATAGATACAGAGAACAGATTGAGTGTTGCCGGAGACAGGGGGTGGTGATTAGGTAAAACGGGTGAGTGGGGTCAAAAGGTACAAACGTCCAGCTATAAGATAATGTACAGCATGGTGATAATAGTAATAATACTGTATTGCATATTTCAAAGTTGCTAAGAGAGAACATCTTAAAAGTTATCACAAGATAAAAAGTTTTAACTGTGTATGCTAACAGTTGTTAACTAGATTTACTGTGGTGATCATTTTGCAATTCCCTGGTGGCTCAGAGGTTAAACAGTCTGCCTGTAATGTGGGAGACCTGGGTTCGATCCCTGGGTTGGGAAGATCCCCTGGAGAAGGAAATGGCAGCCCACTCCAGTATTCTTGCCTGGAGAATCCCATGGACGGAGGAGCCTGGTGGGCTACAGTCCATGGGGTCGCAAAGAGTCAGACAGGACTGAGTGACTTCACTTTCACTTTCACTTTGAATTATTATGTAGCATGTCTAGAACATATAATGTTATATGCCAGTTATACCTCAATAATTATTAAAAAATAACCAGTGGTTAAAACCTAGCTCAGTACATTTTAGAAGAGGTATATAATTTTCATGGATATAAAAGGAATACTTTTATGATGCAATATTACATGAAGTTTCTGTATCTATATATATTAATATGTAGATATACTTTAAGAAGATTNTGTGAGTTACATGAATATTTTTCTAATGCTAATGCTTCCTTTCATCAGAAAATAAATCCCATCCAACTATGTTATTTCATGTTATTTATAATTATTTAATTTTATTGAAATAGTAATCTTTATTAAGAATTTTTTGCATGAGGTTCATGAGACATTGCATTACAATTTTCCTTTCTCAAATTGCCCTCGTTTGTTTAGACTACTGTTGTTTTTTAGTAGCTCAGTCATATTCAACTCTTTGTGACACCATGGACTGTAGTCTGCCAGGATCCTCTGTCCATGGGATTTCCCAGGCCAGAACACTGGAGTGGGTTGCCATTTCCTTCTCCAGGGGATCTTTGCAACCCAGGGATTGAACCCATGTCTCTTGCACTGGCAGGCGGATTCTTTACCGCTAAGCCACTAGGGAAGTCCTATAAAATCCTTAAATGAATTGGATAGCTTTTCTTTTGCTCAGATTTCTAGAAGAACTTCTGTGTGACAAGGATTACCTTTTTCTTGCAGGCTTCATGAAACTGTTTGGGTCTGGCCTTTTTTTTTCTGTGCTGTTCTGTGCTTAGTCACTTAGTCATGTCTGACTCTTTGTGACCCCATGAACCATAGCCCATCAGTCCCCTCTGTTCATGGGATTCTCCAAGCAAGAATACTGGAGTGGGTTGCTATGCCCTTCTCCAGGGTATCTTCCCAACCCAGGGATCGAACCTAAGTCTCCTGCATTGCAGGCGGATTCTTTACCATCTGAGCCACCAGGGAAGCCTCCCAACTTTTTTTCCCCTGGAATAAATGTTAAACTAATGTGTCAGTTTCTTACATTGTTATGGATATATTCAAGGTGCTTATTTTCACTCAGTTTTTGATGAGTTTATTTTTCTAAGAAATTATCCACTTAAGTTTTCAATATATTGAAATAAAATTTATTTCTGTTCTATTCCAATGATAGATTTAATAGCTCTGGTAAATTTATCCTTGTTCCTTTCTTAATTCCTAATAGTGTTTATGTTTTCTTTTTCTTTTTGATGAGCTTATTCAGAGGCTTATTGATAGTATCAGTATTTTCAAAGAACAGCAACAACACAAATACATTTCAGTAATTATCTCTGGGTGATTTCAATTTTCTTATGTATTTTGCAAAAATTCCACAATAAATGTATGTTAATTTTATGAACCTCCCCAATAATACCTGTAATAAAGTGATACCCTTTTGAACAAAATTTGAAAAGTGGACTAAATAGGAGATTGAAAACTGGTTGAATGACTTCCCCTAGATGGTATATAAAAAATTTCATGAAAAACTATAGCTCTCCAATAGTATGCATAAGGGGCTTCCCAGGTAGCTCAGTGGTAAACAACCTGCCTGCCAATGCAAGAGTCATAGTGGGTTGGGAAGATCCCCTGGAGAAGGAAATGGCAACCCATTCCAGTATTCTTGCCTGGGGAATCCTATGGACAGAGGAGCCTGGTGGGCTACAGACCATGGGGTAGCAAAAGAGTTAAACATGACTGAACAGCAACAACAAATATGTGTAAGTCTTTCTTTTTGGCCCTGTTCTGAACATTTTTTTCATCAACTTCAATAATGATATATTAGGCACCATTATGAGAAGGCAATGGCACCCCACTCCATTACTCTTGCCTGGAGAATCCCATGGACAGAGGAGCCTGGTGGGCTGAAGTCCATGGGGTCGCTGAGGGTCGGACACGACTGAGCGACTTCACTTTCACTTTTCACTTGCATGCATTGGAGAAGGAAATGGCAACCCACTCCAGTGTTCTTGCCTGGAGAATCCCAGGGACGGGGGGAGCCTGGTGGGCTGCCGTCTATGGGGTCGCACAGAGTCAGACACGACTGAAGCAACTTAGCAGCAGCAGCAGCAGCAGCATGAGATTTACAATATAATATATCTTGTTCTCGTTGTTCAGTCGCTCAGTTGTGTCCAACTCTTTGTGATCCCTTGAACTGCAGTATGCCAGGCTTCCCTATCCTTTATTTCCTGGGATATGCTCAGACTCATGTCCATTGAGTCAGTGATGCCATCCAACCATCTCATCCTTTATTGCCCCCTTCTCCTCTTGCCCTCAATCTGTCCCAGCATCAGAGTCTTTTCCAATGAGTTGCCTCTTTGAATCAGGTAGCAAAAGTATTGGAGCTTCAGCTTTAGCATCAGTTCTTCCAATGAATATGCAGGGTTGATTTCCTTTAGGATTGACTGATTTGATCTCCTTGCACTCCAAGGGACTCTTAAAAGTCTTCTCCAGCAGCACAGTTTGAAAGTATCAGTTCTTTGGCGCTCAGCCTCCTGTATGGTCCAACTCTCACATCCATCCATGACTACTGGAAAAACCATAGCTTTGACTATATGGACCTCTGTCAGCAGAGTGATGTCTCTGCTTTTTAACATGCTGTCTAGGTTGGTCATAGCTTTCCTTTCAAGGAGCAAGCATCTTTTAATTTCATGACTGCTTGCAGTGATTTTGGAGCCCAAGGAAATAAAATCTGTCACTGCTTCCAATTTTCCCCTCTTCTATTTGCTGTGAAGTGATGGGACTAGATGCCATGATCTTTGTTTTCTGAATGTTGAGTTTTAAGACAGCTTTTTTACTCTCCTCTTTGACCTTCATCAAGAAGCTCTTTAGTTCCTTTTTGCTTTCTGCCATTCGAGTGGTATCATCTGCACATCTAAGGTTGTTGATATTTCTCCCAGCAATCTTGATACCAGCTTGTGAGTCAGCCAGCCCAACATTTCACATGATTTACTCGGCATATAAATTAAATAATCAGGATGACAATACACAGCCTTAATGTACTCCTTTTGCAATTTTGAATCATGTTCGGTTCTAACTGTTGCTTTTTGTCCTGCATACAGGTTTCTCAGTAGACAGGTAAGGTGGTCTGGTATTCCCATCTCTTTAAGAATTTTCCACAGTTTTTTATGATCTACACAAAGGCTTTAGCATAGTCAAGGAAGCAGAAGTAGATGTGTTTTTGGAATTCCTTTGCAATTTTCTATGACCCAACCCATGTTGATGATTGAATCTTTGGTTCCTCTGCCTTTTCTAAATCCAGCTTATACATCTGGAAGTCCCCAGTTTATGTACTGTTGAATACATAATACATCTTGGGAAGTATTTAAAATATTGGATTTCAGATTTAATAGTTCTCCAGTTTTGACAGCAGAAGCATTCTTTTTGGTAGTCCAAATGGCATTTTTAGGTGGGTGAATTAGAAAGAAGCTGTTCCTTCCTCAAGATTCTATTGTCATTTGCTGTAAAATTATGGTAATAAATAGATAACTACTCATATAAGTGATGCTCCCTAGTGCACAATAGTAAAGAATGACCCTTGGCTAGAAAGACATACTTGTATTTATGACATTTAATAAAATAAACATAATATTCCACATTATGTTAAACCATCTAAGTGTACAATACAAAGTAAGAGAAACATGCCAGAATGATTTCCTATGAACGAATGGCTCGAAAATTTTATCTGAGTGTGAGACAGGTTAGCATAGTTGCCAGACAAGCTGGTACCTTGATAGAAAGAGGGTGTTCCTATCCAAAGATTCTCAGTGGATGCTATGAAGTCCAAATTCAACAGAAATACTGCTCACACAGAAATACCGAAAGTTAAGAGAGATACTGCTTTTCTTGGAACAAAATACAATTTGTCTGTTGTCAGCTAGAACGGCTTGACATCCTGTTCTCAGAGAATTGTTGAAGGAACTAGGTCTTTTGAAGACATAACAAAGAAGACTCAGGGACAAACAACAGTTTTCATCAAACATTTGAGAGACTGCCTTGTAGAAGAATAATTTGATTTATTTCACACAGCTCTTTATCTAAATTAAAGAGAGGTGGGCTTGGATTCACAATAGAGAAGAATCTTCTACAAAGGGTGTCAAGAATGGAAACTGCTTCTAGACAGAAAGTTCAGGAATCCTTTCTAGGGGTCATTTGGTAATGTGCAAGAATCTTACCATTTGGCATCCCCATTGGCCCAGCAAGCCCAGGAATTTCTACTGAATAAATAACTGGATGTTTTTTGAGGTATTTGCAACAGTGAAAGATGTGGGTAGGTTACTAAGTAAATAAAGGAAAAGAAAAAAGAAATGTGGGGTAAAAAACAAAGCAAAATGGGGGCAATGGAACAGAAACTACTATTCTAAGCACAGGGCTGGAAAGGAGCATGAGATATTATTAGGAAAGCACCAGTCAAAATAGGGTTGAATGCAGGCCACTGAGGCAGTGGCCCAATTTTTTTGTTAATTAGATAAGAGAATTGTGATTGCTAAAATAAAACTTAGATTGAGGATCTCTAGTGAAGTGAGGTCAACAAAAATAGCTAATAGATGGGAAATTACTTTAGTCATTTGCAAGTGAAGAAATCTATTACTAATGGATGTTAAATGGTTTGTAATGTAGATAAAGGAAACAGATTCCTGTACAGGTTATTAGTCACTATGATCTGCATTAATAGAGGGCTTCAGGATGTAATATACTAAGCAAACGCTGGGTTTGGAAGTGTGCATTCCACGTTAGACAAGAGTCCAAATGTTTGTGATCTAAATGGCAAACAAGTCTCTGCAGGATAATTATTTAAAATCAGAATATTTAAATTATTTGAAGATACTAAGATTTACTTGAATGTCTTTTTTTTTTTTTTTTTTTTTTTACTGAAGAAGGGTGCATAATGTTTGGGAATACAAACCAGAAAAAAAGTTGCACATTTTCTTGAAAAAGACTTTTATGACATTATTCATAATGGTGAAAAATGTAAAAAAATTCAAATGAAAATAACTGAGAAATGAATATTCTAACCATGGTGTGTTAACATATTTTAATAGCCACAGTCTTTTTATTAAAAGGATAGACATGAAAAACAATAAGCACTTATTAAAATGGTAAGCATATAGATACAAACAGTATATACAAAAGGATACATTAAGATAGTTATGAAACTACTGGTAAATTTAATAGTTACTTCCGAATTGCCAGATTCATTGATAGACTTTTCATTCCATGTCTGTCGAGGGGTCCAACTCAACCCCTCTTTGGTAGTGACCTCACTCAACTTTTCCTAATTTCTGAGATCTGCTCTTCCTTTACTGCTGTGCGGTTTTGATTTCCTTTCCATCTTGCTGTCTTGCACTCTGGCATTGTCTTCTTTCACTACCTGTCTGTTGTTTTAATGTCTGTGTAGCCCAGGAAACTGGTCTGTGCTGCCTTATCTTCTGACTTACTTATGCCCCAGTGTCATTTCATTCACTCTCCAACTTCTGTCTACCTTCTACGTGATAGCTCCCAGCTAACCTTTCTCCAGCCTTGACAGCTTCCAAAACTCCAGACTCACAAATTCAGTTGCCTTCACTTCTCTGTCTTCCTTACCAGAGGACTTTTGACCAACCTGACACCTTTAAGATACACTAGAAACATGCCTTTTCTTCTTTCCATCTTTATTGCTTCTTACCTAGTCTGAACCATAATCATCTTTATCTGAGTTATTGTAATATGCTCCTAAATAGTATTTGGATAAGTGAAGGCTTGGCAATGGGATACCTTCAACTGGATATTCTGTAGGCACATTAGATTCAAGATGTCTGGAACTAACTCATATTCTTTATTCAAACTTATATTTTCTCTCATATTACCTACCTCGGTTGGAAGTACTGGTATGCACCCAGGTTTTCAAACCATAAATTGGTTTTCATTTCCACTCCTCTTCCCTGACGACCAAATCATTCAGTCTCTAAGTCTAGGCAATTCTATACATGTTAAACATTAAAAAAAAAAAAAACTTTTACCATTTTTATCCCTCCTCCCTTCCACTATGGTGAGAAATACTTGGGGACAGGAGCTGTATTTTTCAATTTTTAAAATTTTTTTTTAATGTGGACCATTTTTAAAGTCTTTATTGAGTTTGCTCCAATATTGCTTCTGTTTTATGTTGGTTTTTTGGCCACGAGGCATGTGAGATCCTAGCTTCTCGACCAGGGATTGAACCCACACCCCCTGCATTGAAAAGTGAAGTCTTAACCACTGGACTGCCAGGGAAGTCCCTCAGTTTAGTATGTCCAGCCTTTAACAGACTGCTTGACATGTAGTTAGTGCTCACAAGTGTTTTGAACTAAAAATTATATTATGTACAACAAAAGGTAAAAAATATATGGAGCATATTAATTGCAAGTGTGTAAAATGTACGTATTTACATTTACAGATATTGGATTATCTTCAGGTAATATAAGACTTGGCATTTTAGTGTAAGATTATGTGAATAATAAGGGCTTCCCAGGTAGCTGTAGTGGTACGGAACCTGCTTGCCAGCGCAGGAGACAGAAGAGATGCAAGTCGACCCCTGGATCAGGAAGATCCCCTGCAGGAGGAAATGGCAACCCACTCCAGTATTCTTGCCTGAGAATCCCGGACAGAAGAACTGGGAGGGCTAAAGTCCATGGGGTCGCAAAGAGTCAGACTTGACTGAAGCAACTTAGCACGCAGCATGTTGTAGGTGAAAGAGGGAAGCAGGAAAGTCAGGAAAGATGTGTCCACAGAAGCAGAAATCAGACGTGTGACTGCCAGTTTTGAAGATGAGATGAGGAGCCCAGAGTCAAGGAGACAGGGAACTTCTCAAAGCTGGGAAATGGGCAATAAAGTGGATTCTCCCCTAGAGCCTCCAGAAGGGATGAAGCCCTGTGGATATTGTGATTTTAGCTCAGTGAGACCCATTTTCAGACTTCTGATCCCCAGAAGTGTAAGGTAATACATTTGTGTTTTAAACCACTAGATTTGTGGTGACTTCTTATAGCAGCAATAGGAAACGAGTACATATGCTGTAGAATTTCATTTCATCAAAATCCTGACTAAATGAAATTGTGTTTTCTAACAGTAACTTCTCAGTGCCTCTTAAATCTGTTGCTTTGTTTCAGTTCATCTGGGTACCACCATGTTTTCAGGCATCATCATCATAATAATAATAACATTTGAGGCATTATATAATGTCCCTTTCCAAGCACTGTTCTACATCTTTTGCATGACATTCATCCATCTAATCCTCTCTAGATGCCTACATAATAAGGATTGTTATTAATTCCATATTACAAAGGAGGAGAAGATGGCAGAGAGGGGTTAAATAACTCACTCAAAGTTGCTTAAGCAGTAAAACACAGGGTTTGAACACAGCTCTCTGGCCCCAAAGTTGCATTTGTTCTTCCTGGAAGAAGAACAAATGAACTTTCAATGGCATGGTTGTTAATAAAGGTATACTATGTAATAAAGGTACATTTACTATGTGTATGGACTCTGTTGTTAACTATTATGGTAGGCAGAATTTTGGTTATGGTGATCTTTATCCACTGTTTCATGGCGAAAAGGATTTTGCAGATATCAGTAAGGTTACTAATTGGTGATCTTAAAATAGTTAGATTATGCTGGATTAATCTGGTGGTGATGGTTGTTGTTTACTCACTAAGTTATGTCTGATTTTTTGTGACCCCATGGTCTATAGCCCGCCAAGCTCCTCTGTCTGTGAGATTTTCCAGGCAAGAATACTGGAGTGGGTTGCCATTGCCTTCTCCAGGGGATCTTCCTGACCCAGGGATCAAACCCATGTCTCCTGCATTGGCAGGCACATTCTTTACCACTGAGCCACCAAGTAAACCCCCAATTTTGATGGACCCAATGTTATCTCATGAGGCCCTTAAAAGAAGAGCTTTATGTTATGTTTATGTTATCATCATAAAATAAAATTTAAAAAATAGCTTTCTTTTCTCTTGGCTGAGGGCAGAAGAGAAAGTCAAAGAGATGGGTGGCAGAGATTCAAAGCAAGATCAAAGATTTGATATGACTTAGCAGCAGCTTGCAGATCGAGAAGGCAATGGCCCCCCACTCCAGTACTTTTGCCTGGAAAATCTCATGGATGGAGGAGCCTGGTAGGTTGCAGTCCATGGGGTCGTGGAAGAGTCGGACACGACTGAGCGACTTCACTTTCACTTTTCACTTGCATGCATTGGAGAAGGAAATGGCAACCCACTCCAGTGTTCTTGGCTGGAGAATCCCAGGGATGGGGGAGCCTGGTGGGCTGCCGTCTATGGGGTCGCACAGAGTCAGACACGACTGAAGCGACTTAGCAGCAGCAGCAGCTTGCAGATCAAGGACCTCAGTTGTACAGCTGCAAGGAATTGAACTTTGCCATCTGCCTAAATTCGTCTGGAAGCAGAATCTTCTGCAGAACCTATAGGTAAGAACGCAGCCCAGCAGGTATCTTTTTTTAGCCTTTTTTAGCCTTGAGTGCACCTGTCAGCTGAGTGAGGCTGTGCCCAGACTTGGGACCCACAGAAATGTCCATGTTTTTAAACTCTTTTCCCATAAGACTCTGAGCTGAGGTGGCTGCTGATGTCGTGAACTCTGTTTTCTCTTTCTCTTCCACCCTTTCTCTCTCTGTGTCTTGCTTCTCATCTGCCTGTTATCCGTCCATCCATCCATCCATCTACCCGCCCACCTATTCATCCATCCATCCCCTTATCCATCCTTCCACACCTAAATGATGTCTGTTAGGCACTAATTTAGGCATGGGAGATACAGAGCTAATTTACTGAGTGATTAGTAAAAATGGGGAAAAGCTAAGAGAAATCTCTGCCAGTATGCTTTCACAGAAGTGGTACCAAAGCTTCAGTGATATAGCATTTCAAATGGGGAAAGCTTTCTTCCCTTCTGTCTACCCTTTCCTAAGCCTCAAGTTGGAGTTCTTCTTCCTATAAATCTTCATATTCTTTGTTCAGGTATCTTTATGCAGCTTCTTCCTTCTCCTTGTATTCTATTTCTCTAACCACCCAGTGTTTCACTAGACTATAAACTCCCTGAGCTGTTTTACAAATCTTTGAATTCCCGTGTCCTCTCAGCTTCAACCCTTGAACACAGCAGATCCTCACTTTTTGTTACTTGATCACTCCGGAAAATTCTTCATGATAAATCCTATTACACGCTTTACTTTGTAGTAGACTCTCCAAGTTCCAACAAGGAACTATCTCTTGCAGGTAATAGGCACCCACAATGATAATTCTTTAAAAACTACACACTCCTCAGAGAATTATAAGGTTGTAACCTGAAAGGCTTTTCTAGTGAGATGTTATAAGGAAGAAGGAAAGTCATCAGTTTTAGGTATTTAAGGAAAAAGCTTCTACTGTTTTAAAATGTTTTGTTGAAATATAGTTGATTTAGTTTCAGATGTAAAGTGATTCAGTTATATATATATATATTGTTTTTTTAACATTCTCCTACATTGTATGTTATTACAAGATGTTTAGTATATTATTGTAGGTCCTTGTTGGTTATCTATTTTATATACTGTAATGTGTATATTTTAATCCTAAACTCCTAATTTATCCCTCCCCCACTTCTGGTAACCATAAGTTGGTTTTCTATGTCTGTGGGTCTATTTCTGTTTGGTAAACAAGTTCATTTGTATCCTTTTCTTTTAGATTTTGCATATAAGCAATATCATATCTTTATCTGGCTTACTTCACTTAGTATGATAATCTCTAGGTCCATCCATATTGCTGCAAATGGCCTTATTTCATTCTTTTTTTCATGGCTGAGTAGTAGTTCATTGTACATATGTACCGCATCTTCTTTAGCCATTCATCTGTCAATGGACATTTAGGTAGCTTCCATATCTTGGGTATTGTAAAGAGTGCTGCAGTGAACATAGGGATTCATCTTTTCAAATTATATTTTCTCTGGATATGCACCCAGGAGTGCGACTGCCAGACCACATGGAGAAAAAAATCTACCTAATTTAAAGGATGCTGCTGCTGCTGCTGCTAAGTCACTTCAGTCGTATATTTAAATTTGTAATTTAAATTGGCTAGTGGCCCTTATTCTCTTTTGGGGACATGCTAAAAGCTAAGGACTTTTCTCCAGAGCAGGGTGAACACAAACACCCCCCTCCTTAATGTTTTAAGTTCAAGAGTTCACGACCCCCTAAAGTCCATTCCTTCACACCCTGTCCACAGTCGCAGACTAAGAGCGCTTGAATTAGGTGGATGGGTGTGCCCTGCCTTCCTGCATCTCAGTTCTCCTCAAATCCCACCCCTTTCTCCAGCCCACCAAATGGTCTTCTCCAGGTAGGATCACTTCCAAAGTCAGTTAGATGTGCAGGCTCATCACTTCTACTTCTGGGCAGTCCTGGTGCTGTAACTAATCTTCCTGGGATGCCCCTGGGCCTGGAAACCCTCTTCCTCTGAGGGTCTGCATTATGGAGCCCTGCCCTGTAAGCTTTTCCATAAAGGCGTTTTCTGGAAAGCAAGCTTTCCAACTGGCTTGCCAACAACGGCATTTTTTGGCTTGCAGGACTGAATAGATCTCTTTCCAGCCCTCAACACTGGCCAAAGAACACTTGGTTTCAGGGAACCATGTGAGAAAATACAACTTTTGCAGTTTGGTGAGTAAATAAATGTGGCCAGACAGCATATTTTTGGTGACACCATTTCCCTGAAAACAGAAGATTACAAAGTCCATGCTGGTTATTATTCCATGAGATTACTGCCTGTTTTCTAAACAGGTGATTCTTTTCACAACCCAGAATGGTGTGACAACTCACTGGCACCCATCCATCAGAACATGGAAGAAGTAGAAGATGTGAGTAGCAAAGTGGGTTATTTGATGTCACGTCATGACTAGGTGGAGGAACAGGTGTTCTCCCAGGCAGCCCTCACTCTCACACGGCACACAGAAAATTCCTGGCAAGTTCTGACACCTCTGAGCACTGAGGCTTCACAACAGGATGTTGCCTTCTCCAGGCAAAGCCCAAATCTAGTAGCACTCAATGTGTTAAAATAGACAAGAAACAAGTAGAATCATGCAGTCCAACAGAGCTTTCTGCAGTGCTGCTGCTGCTGCTAGGTCGCTTCAGTCGTGTCCGACTCTGTGCGACCCCAGAGACAGCAGCCCACCAGGTTCTGCCGTCCCTGGGATTCTCCAGACAAGAACACTGGAGTGGGTTGCCATTTCCTTCTCCAATGCATGAAAGTGAAAAGTGCAAGTGAAGTCACTGAGTCGTGTCCAACTCTCAGCGACCCCATGGACTGCAGCCCACCAGGCTCCTCCATCCATGGGATTTTCCAGGCAAGAGTACTGGAGTGGGGTGCCTGGGCATGTTTATATCTGTGTTGTCCAATATGGTAAACACCAGCCACACGAGAGGACTGAGCACTAGAAATGTGGCTACGGGGACCAAGGGGCTGAACTTTTCCTTTTATTTAATTACTGTAAACTGAAACAGCTACATGTGGCTGGTGGCTACCATATTGAACAGCAGCACAGAACAAGGCTACTTGATTTGAAAGGAACCCTGGGGGCCGCCTGCCCTCATTTCCCCAATAGGGAAGTTTCCTTGCTCTCTCTCTGACATGTTTAGCTGGCCTCTTGTTACACATTTTTTAATAACAAGAAGCTCTTTTTCACCTTGCTTGGGATCTGATGCTTTTGTTGGGAAAAAAATCTTTTCAGTCTAACAGCTGCCTCCTCAGGTGTATGAGCTGGGGATACAGTGTTTGCGTTTTGGTGTGATAAAGCCATTCATCATTCCCTGGGGTTATCTTCTGACCTCCTCCTCTGCTCTTCTCACGCCCGTGGGCTTTTTGGTCTCCCAGGGCAGCCCCAGCTGCCTCTCAGTGGGGGTGCAGTATGGTGCTGCCACCCACAGAGTCCAGGTGAATCCATCCTGCTGGCTGACTGCTGGAGCTCAGGATGATGTGTGAATGTGGGGATGTTCTTCCCCCAGTGGTACTCACTGTCTGTCCAGATTTATTCTCCAGGGCCTGGGCAGCCCCACCATCTCTGGGGCCAGAAGCCTGGTTCTTGGGCTCAGCCTGGTTGTGGTCTGAGGCCTCCCATGCACCTTCTGGGGCACCTGACCCTGCTCTTCCTCATTCTCACACCATTGCTTGTCCTGAGATGCTGCCCAGAGAGTTAAATTGCTTGGGCTTGGCCTCCAGGCTGGACTGTATCCTCCGTTTGGGGGAAACTTGAGTATTTTTGAAAAAAATTCCATATCACCTAGTCAACCAGAGACTCAATCACGGCCTCCGTTTACTTCTTCTCACCAGCTGGTGGTCATCGCCCCATCTGTGTGTTCCTGTCCCATGCTCGTCTTTCCCTTTCCCAATTTAGTCTAGTCGCCTCTCCCAGAGTTCAGTGTGGGTCTAAAACAGTTGCTAAATAAATCTTGGTTGAATGAAAGATGTTGAGAATGGTTGTCCTTGTATTGTTTAACATTTAAATACATAACATTTAACATGATCTGCTCACAATCGAGACTACAAAAAGGGACCGTAGATTATGATAGTTGGGTGAAATCATTGCTGGTTGAATCTAAGAAATATAATGTTTGCAAATATCAATGAGAATTAAATTGGCATGATTTAATATTAGTGAATTCTTTCATTTCTTACTTATATGTCCCTGTGAAATGAATAATTAACATGTCCTTCTTATGCATGGGGATATTTGATAAAATATTGAATCAAGAGAAAGTGGGAGCTGTTGAACATTAAGACTGTATTTATAAATTTAAAGGAACTTCATCTGGGCTTAAATAAAGGGAGAGGACATGAAATCCGGGCTTGTTAGAACAATGAATTCTCTGTGATGAGACACATGTACATGAAGAAGAGTCCAAAATGAGTTTAGAAGCAAGATCCTAAAGACTCCGTGACTTCAATGTCCATCACTGAGTATGGCACTTTTTATCCTGGTAGAGTTCAGAAGCCTGACCATCATGTCTTATTATCTGCTACAGGAATTTAGTTTAAACTCTGGTGATATTCCCTAATAGTACTATTTGTCAGATATATTAATATGTACCCCCTGCCAAATGGCCCACTTAATTCAGTTATATAAATGATAACAAGCATTCTAAAGGTTGACCATTAAAGAGACATATTTTTTCCTTTGGACCTGTGGTAATTTAACAAATAGTAAAATTCACTAACTTCCCAAATATTTAGTTAACCATCTGGGATGTGTGGAGCTCACGTCCCCAGCAGAATTCTGGCTCAAAATATGCCTTTGAGATAACTTTCTGGTCTCCCCAAAAGACAAAAATAGAAAGTCACACTGCCTTAGAGAGAAATTGGGTTTGGGAATTCCTAGCTTCCTTCCTCATCATTTCAGTGCCATTAATTTTTATAGAAGAAAACATCCCTGAATTAATAGATATTAATATTCAAGCAAAGGATATTAAATGGGCAGATGGTCCTAACTGGGACATAAACTTTTAGTGTTTTAACAATGCTATAACTACAGTCAGGTTGGCAGTCTCAAGGGATAAACAGTATTGTTTCTCACTGAATAAAAGAAAAAGGCACAACGGTCTTGAGGGATGGTTTTTTCCATCGGTTGATATAGAATTTTCCAGTTACATGAAATAATATTCTATTCCAAATGCGTTATACATCTGACTCTGCAAAGGAACCTCATGTGTTACTTGTTTTCTAACATGACCACTTTCCAAACTAGACTTATTTTTATACCTAATCACAGAGGTGCAATCTGTTTTTTCATCAGTTAACCATTTAAAAATTTAACATTTAAATTTAACGATTTAAAAAACTGTCATCACATTCTCATCAATAAACAATTCTTCAGGAAAAGATCAGAGGAATATACCAAGCAGAGGCAGCACAGAGTGGTGGAAGGTGAACAGATAGTGGAATCAGACCAGGGTTTAAATCTCCATTCTGTCATTCATCAGCAACACATTCTTGGGCAAATTAATTACCTCTACTTTGTATAAAATGGGGGTATGAATAGCTCCCCTAGTAACTTTTAGAAGTAAGGACAACATACATTAAGCATAGGCCTACTGAACCTTCTCAGTAGATGTCAGTCCTTCTTTTTCTCCCTTTTTTTCTCCTCCTTCATCATCAGCTTATGATCCTTGCCATCATTCATTATCCCACGGAAGTGCCTTGAGCATGGGATGAAGATGAGGAAATGCCCAGTCTGTGTCTGGGCAGAGCTCTGGCCGGGACTGAAAGGCTTGCCTGTTCTTAGAGAAGTCAGTCCCTCTCTTTGGGTCACAACTGAGAAAAGGAAAGAAAGTGAACTTGTCTGTTCAAGTCAAGAAGTGCATTTATACTGTGAGCCAGTCAGGACCCCTTGGCACTCACCACCCATCACTTGTTGTTTTCAGGAAAGTCAGGGCCTAGGAGAGCTGCCAATTACATTACCAAGCTTGGGACAGCTAACTACTAAAATTTTTGGACTTTATCAGGGTTTTCTGATATATCTGATCTATAGAGTGGATATACACTCCCCTCCTCTGCTCCATCCTGGTCCCTCTCATTCCTGTGTCTCTACCCCTCCCTCAACCGCATCATTAAACTCTGCCTTAGCTTGAAACAGTGACTGTAGCCCACCAGGCTCCTCTGTCCATGGGATTTCCCAGGCAAGGATACTGGAGTGGATTGCCATTGCCTTCTCTAGGGGATCTTTCCAACCCAGGGATCAAACCCAGGTCTCCTGCGCTGCAGGCAGATTCTCTACTCCTGAGCCACCTGGGAAGTCCTTAGCTTGCTTAAGGGAAAGGAATGGCTAACAGGTTTCAAGCTGTGCTTTGGAAGCTCCCCACCCTCCTGCCCCTGAGGGAAACTTGGATGCAGGGCAGTGGGTGGGAGGAGAGGGGATTTAGGTTTGAATTCTCCTAGTCTTGTTTTCCAGGTAAAGAATCCACCTGCAGTGCAGGAGACACAAATTTGATCCCTAGGTAAGGAAGATCCCCTGGAGAAGGAAATGGCAACCCACTCCAGTATTCTTGCCTGGGAAAATCCCATGGACAGAGGAGCCTGCCGGGTTATAGACTGTGGGGTTGCAAAAGAGTTGGACACAACTTTGAGACTAAACAACAACAGCAGAGTCTTGTTTCAATGTGAGTATTATAGCCATCTCTTGGTATCCAGGGATGCTCAAGTCCCTGATATAAAATGGTGTGGTATTTGCATGGAAGCTATGCACATCTTCGTGTACTATAAATCATCTCTAGATTACTTATAACACCTCATACAATGTAAACGCTTCACAAATAGATGTAAAAACAATGGAAATGCTATGGAAATAGCTGCTGGCAAATTCAAGTTTCCATTTTGGAACTTTCTGAAATTTATTATTTTTCTAATATTTTCCATTTGTGGAACCCACGGACACAGGGTGGGGACTGCTCTGGGTTTTATACTTTCTGCTTTATATGAACAAAGAACTCCCTGGTTAAAAATGCTGTCGTTTGCAGTTCTTTCTCATATTTGTGTTGACTGTGCATGTTAGGTTCACAAAGAGGAAAGCCCTAACACGATGCACTTTCTAGAAACCTTAGCAATAGACTAAACCATAACCACGTTAGGCCCAGTGCCTAGAATGGAAAAATCAGAGTGGGGCTTGTGGCAGAAATTTTCTTTAATTAAAAAAAAAAAAAGCAGTATAATTGCTTTGGGCTTCCCTGGTGGCTCAGTGGTAAAGAACCCTCCTGCAAATGCAGGAGACATGGGTTCAATCCCTGGGTTGGGAAGATCCCTTGGAGAAGAAAATGGCAACTCCCTCCATTATTCTTGCCTGGGAAATCCCAAGGACAGAGGATTCTGGTGGGCTACAGTCGAAGGGGTCGCCAAAGAGTCAGGCATGACTTAGCAACTAAACAACAACAAATAATTGCTTTACAACGTTGTGTTAGTTTCTACTGTACAACAATGTGGATCAGCTCTGTATAAACATGTATCCCCTCCTTCCTGAGTTTCCCTCTGGCCCCACCTCCCCATTCCCCCCATCATCGCACCCCTCTAGATCATCATGGGACACTGAGCTAGGCTCCCCATGCTACACAGCAGCTTCCCACTAGCTGTCTGTTTCACACATGCTGGTGTTTGTATGTCAGTGCCACTCTCTCAATGTGTGGCAAAGTTTCTTGAGTAGACAGAACACCAAGACTGCCGGGAGCCAGCATGAGGAATCCCGCCCGTGACAAGGTCATGCGGAAGGAAGCCTGACAAAACGCAAGGACGTGATCGGCTTCAGGGGTTCCCCCTGGAATTTCCTGAGCATCTACCCCGCAAGACCAGAGTCTGCCTGCTTTACTGTGTTATGCTTTCCACCTACTCTTCTGTCATTAACAGGGGGCTGTCCCCCCACCACCTTTTTCTGGAAAAAATTAGAGCTTTTAGATAATAAATCTCCTGGGCATAATACGAGTGTTTCAAATCCAAAACCCCCTCTGATGGCTTTCTAGCCTGCCTGCAGGACTCGTACAGCTGCGCATGTGATTGTTTGAGGCCTCCCGACTGCAGGAGGCACAGGAAGCTTAAAACATCCTAGGAATGTAGGGGCTTCCGAGGAGTCAAAATCATTAGAATAGGACTGATTAAAGGTTTCATTTGTTGAGCCAATACTTGCTGCCAAATTTTCATATCTTTTATTTTTAGATATAGTTGGTATATAGAAAAACAGGTAGTAGACCTGGTATTAGCAACATTAGATCTTTGAGTTAAGTACTTTCTTTGTTATAACCCACTGCACCTTTGTTCTACAGGAATGTGACTTTATTTAGTAATTTGAGGGTGATGCAGAGTAAAGAAAAAACACTTCTAGGGAAAATGAGTTTTCTGGTTGATAGACAATTATCCAGGAAGAGAGCCATAAAAATGTTAACAGGCCTCTTGGCCAGAAGATAATGTAAACCACCTGAGACCTTTTGTATACGGGAAGGTATGCAAAAAGAAAGCCTGGTCTCAATGAGGGTGAGGACTGCTGCCCCTGCATAACTCTGCATATTCCATTATTTCTTTACGTACAACTTGGGGTATATAAGCTGATTTTGAAAAATAGTTTTTGGAGTCTTGCACTGATGCTGGGCTTCCCCATGTCGTTCTTTTCTCCCCTTTTCGGCTGAATTCCCATCTGGAATTCTTGCCCTGGCTGCTAAGACCCACGCGAAAGGGAGGCTAAGGCGGGGCACCCTTCGATATTCAAGTGGGCACCAGTGGCCTAACGTAGATGGTGCAAACCTCTTGTCTCGAGGTTTTATTGGTTTTCCCTGTAAACCAAGTTATTCAGCCTCTTTTTCTCCACCTAAATTTCCTACTATACTATTTTTTCCTAATCTAATCTTATATCTCTAAATACATAAGTTTTCCTCGCCTATCCGTCTCCCCTTCGAATCACCCTGGATCCACCGGGGCTGGACCCTGGCACAAGACCAACAACTGTATTGTGCTCCATGATTGAGGGACCCTGATGGGACGGGGAGGGGGCAGTAAAAGGAAGTGAGGAAGAAACCCCACCCTCTCTACAACAGAGGAGACTGGGGAACGCTAGTTAATCTCTCTGAGCCTCAGGTTCCTCACCTATAAGCATGGTCTGGGGACAATTTCCCATTGCAAATTATATAATAAAACAGCTAAACCCAATTCTCCTTTGCTCAGCAGGGTGTGGAGGAAGGGAAGGAGTATAATTAGCATCATGTGTCTGATGTTTAAGGGTCATCTCGGTGAGGTCGGTGAAGCTGGTGTTATGGTCCTGCCTGCTGCTGCTGCTGCTGCTGCTAAGTCGCTTCAGTCATGTCCGACTCTGTGCGACCATAGACGGCAGCCCACCAGGCTCCCCCATCCCTGGGATTCTCCAGGCAAGAACACTGGAGTGGGTTGCCATTTCCTTCTCCAATGCATCAAAGTGAAAAGTCAAGTGAAGTTGCTCAGTCGTGACTGACTCCTAGCAACCCCATGGACTGCAGCCCACCAGGCTCTTCTGTCCATGGGATTTTCCAGGCAAGAGTACTGGAGTGGGTTGCCATTGCCTTCTCCGATGGTCCTGCCTAGCTGGGCGCAGTCTTCCAGAAGGTTCCATGACATCATCCTGGGAGATTTAAGGGTGTTGTTGGGGTAGCATAGGGGACTGGGAAGACAGGCCAGACGGTAAATGCTCTCTGTGAACAACAGCAGTTTGGAGGAGAAATGCAAAGTAGTTTCAAATTATCCTGTAATAGCTATAGGAATTGGTGATCTGGATTTACCAATGGAAAAGAAATAACAGTTGGCTTTGGGATTAAAAAAACAACAACGCAGCGTGAAAGTCAAAATACAATGAAAGCTTGTATAAGACGTTTTTGATTGATTGTTCAGTTCATGAGATTGGCTGGCATGAGATAAAATGTTTCTTTTTCTGGGCAGTGATTAGATAAGTCGAATATGGTGAAGCAACCCACAGGACAGTTGTCAGCCTACAGATCAATCGTCAGCCTATGGATCGGGTTTTTCATCAACGTCACTGCGCAGCCCTCACAGAGTTCTTGTTTCTGGTGGATTTGTTTCACCTCCTTTGTGAAAGCCTTAGAGAGAAGGCAGCAAGCGGGAAAATCAGCTATTTATAGGCATTTTTGACTAAAAGTGTCTGCTCAGTGTGCCATGAAATACTTCCAAGAAGTGGGAGCACAGGAAACGATCTCAAATCACTGAGAAGCCTGGAGGAGTGAGATGGGGAGAAGAATTTTCAGAAAGCTCAAGTTCATTTGCAAACAAATGACAGTTACTTGCACTGACACCCCCTGAGTTACCGAAAAGCTAGCTGAACTTGTATTAGTTAGGAGAGGAGGAGAAGGGGGAAAAAAAAAGATGAATTATCTAAGGCTTACAAGTCCTTGGGATCTTTTAAGGGACTTTAATGGGGCCAGCAGGTGGCCTGTGATGGAGCTGGCTTCTGAGAATGGAGGGGAGTGATCAGGGATTTCGGACATGAGTCAAAACAGTGATGGACAAGGACCTGTTGTCATCTGTCAGCAATAGTGGACGAACTCCACTCATCGAAGCTGCTCTGGTAGAAACACTCATCAGAGAACCAAGAACTCAGGTGAGTGGATAAAGTCCCCTTTAGACAAGCCCCAGAGCTGTTGTTGTTAAGGAATGTACAACTCTGGACTGTAGCACACCAGGCTTCCCTGTCCTGCACTGTCTCCCAGAGTTTGCTCAAACTCAGGTCCACTGACTTGGTGATATCATCCAACTATCTCATCCTTTGTTGCTGTTAAGTAAACTTGCCCTGTGGACTAACCACAGTTGCCTGTAGTGAGGCAGCAGGGTCTTGACAGACTTAAGGTCTGAAAACAAAAGTAGGTTTTGTTTAAACATACACGAAAGCTTAAGGAGATAGAACAAGAGAAAAATTGTGTTCTATCAGCAAACATGGAGCCATGGGGAAACCTGACTGACAGAAGCTGAGCTGTCAAAAGATGTACCCTTTGCAACCTTTTCATCTGCAAACAAAAGCTTTATGTGTTTACCTGGCATTTGGGGCAGGAAGCCTTAAATCTACCCGGTGATGGACTTGTCATTCGACTTTGGGAAACTGCTTTTCTTTCCCACAGAATCAGATATGTTCATGCTACCCTTGGTTTAATGAAAGTTCAGTCAAGCAACATGTAAAAGAAAAAGTAGTACATGAAACAGGTGAAGAAGCAGTGAAGGACGTTAACTACTGAGGATTTGAAAACTCAAAACATTTCACACTGTATTTTTTTACTTTTTCCTCAAATATGAAATATTTTTTCTACGACCTCAGCAAACACAATAGTCATCATTATGCCCATTCTGCAGATCTAAAAATGGAGGTACTAAGTAGAGGGAGCCCAGAGTCCTGTGGGAAGTCTGTGGCAACATTAAAGTCAATGTTTTCATTTGTTAGACTCTACTGCCCCCTTCAGTAAATACAAAGATGAATCTAGTCTGCTAGTTCTACAGCATAGGGTAGAAGGGTGGTTCTTAGATGGATCTCTGCCCTGGATTCTTCCCAGATTTACAGAATCAGAATCTCTTGGATTGATGCCACAGATCCTCATTTTGTAGACATCCTCAAGGTGATACTTGTGCACACAAACTTAAGGAACAGTTGCCCTAAATATTCAATGACAGAGTAAGTGGCCACACATGTATATGACTCTGCACATGCAGGCAAATGTGGCATCATTGTGCTACCGTTTGCCTATATGGATGCCACTGGTAATGCTCCACACAGCATTTCCAACTTCAGAGCTAGATCTTCTTTCCATTGGCTCACTTTTGACTATCAAAAGCAATGACCAAGAGATGAACCTGTAGCCTTTAATGTCTCCTATGCATTATTTCTTTGACATTTTCTAGAGTTACTCTGATTTAATATATTTGGCCCCATTGTCCAATATATTCTCTACTATGTGTCACATATTACACACACGCGCGCGCATTACTTTGGAACATACAGTTTCAGCTCTGCTTACGATCTTTATTCTAGGAAAGTAAGCTGAGAGGTAAGAGGACTGGCCGCCAAGACAGTGGGAGATGCCAGAGAGAAGTGTGTTGCCCTTACAACCCAGGCCCAGGGCTCTGAGCGTGACGCTGTTCCCTTTGGTACAGGATTTCCTCCTAATAAAACCATCGGGATGCAGGAGAGATGGACAGGGATAACAGGAAGAAAAATACCCATTTCTTTTATTTGGACATTAAAAATCCTACCCTGCCATGTGTAACCACAGAGTTACAGACTGCACGTAATTATTTAGTTAACAACTGTCTTTATCACTTGTGAACTTTTTAAGAAACAGCCATGCTTCAAATCTAACTTTCAGATTTAGGTCTTCGCCCCTTTGTGCCTTGACCTCACTGCCTTAAATGGATGGAGTAAGAAAGGATAAGCTGGCCTCTGAAATGCGCCTTAAAGGTTTACACAGATGTGAAAGACTTAAGGGGCAGCAGCAGGGGAGTGAGTCTGCTAGGCTCAGCCTGCTGCTCATGAGGTGACTAACATGTGTTAGTCAAGGCATCTCCTTAGGGTTTATTCTCCCCACTTTTAGGAGGAGTGGGCTGGACTAAGTAATTGCAAATAATTCTTCCATAAGGGGATTGTTAGCTGAGAAATAGGGAGGTAGAAAGATGCTATGCCCACCTTCCAGGGAGGATTTTGTGAATGAGAAGGAATACCAGATGGCCTTCCAGTGAGGAGATTTGGGAATGCTATTGTAAAACTGTCATTTTTTCTGAAAAATAAATAAATAAAATCTTCTTGGGTCACTCATTACACACCTTCATATTTTAGAGACCTGGAGAGTAAAATCAGGGAGGAGTTAGACAATCCTGAAAGTATGTAATTAACAGTGGATAAAAAACATGAGAGGAACAGAAGTCATTTCCTTTCATTGTTATTGGATGACTCTTTGTATGAAAGGTATTTATCCTTATCCCAGGGAAGCAGGACACCTCGGACTTGTTTATACTGCTGGTCTGAGATTTAAAGTACTCCCTGTAAAAGAGAGGTAAGGAGTTTTCTAGTGGGATGCATGAAAAGTTTGTTTCCCCACTTTAAAGTCATTCTGCTTTTGTGAAAATGGTACATACACTTGAAACAGATATTATGTCATGAATCAGAGATGGAAGAAAGCATATGCAGGAAGTTTCCAAATTCTGGGAGAACAAAGAGTATATTCTTCAATGACAGAGAAGAGTGACTTTAAGGTACATAAAAGAAAAGATATGCTTATCTAGAAAACTCATTTTGTGAATGTAATTAGAAGTTGCTTTAGTTTAGAAATGGAAACAAGGCAGGGCATTTTGCTAAATACTAACAAATATTTAAAAAAAAGCAAACCCAATTTAAAAAAGATAGTTGTATATATTCTTAAATATAAAAGATCAGCACATCAGAAGAGGTCTTTCCTTGGTCACGTGAGTGTCCTCCAAGAAATCAAAGTGTTAAAAAACAGCATAAATAAGAAATTGGCCATGGTCAATGAGGGAGTGAGCTGATGAGTGTCTCCTTACACTCTGATCCCTCCTTTTCCTTTGCTAATTGTCTAAAAGTAATTCGCTGTTTTTCTTTTATTGGAGTATAGTTGCCTTACAATGTTGTGTTAGTTTCTGGTGTACAGCAAAGTGAACCAGCTATGTGTATACCTATATCCTCTGTTTTGGATTTCCTTCCCATTGAGGTCACCACGGGTTCTCTGTGCTATACATCATCGTTGTTATTCAGTCCCTAAGTCATGTCTGACTCTTTGTGACCCCATGGACTGCAGCACGCCAGGCTTCCCTGTACTTCAGTTTCTCCTGGAGTTTGCTAAAACTCATGTCCATTGACTGGGCGATGCCATCCAATGGGTGATGCTGGGCGATGCTCAACACCACTAATTATTAGAGAAATGCTACAATGAAGTATCACCTCACACAGGTCAGAATGGCTATCACCAAAAAGCTACAAACAATAAATGTCGGAGAGAGTGTGGAGAAAAGGGAACCCTCTTACACTGTTTGTGGGACAGTAAACAGTAATTTGCTCTTTATCTTTACCTTTTAGCTGCAAACTGGACTCAGTTGAAGGAGAATAAATCATTTACTGAAAAAAAATTAAAGCACTCCCTTACCATGGTTTTGGTTTAACAGTTATATGCACTTATAAAAATAGAGTAACATGATTTTTCCTATGTCCTAACATGTTCCAAATGGCAGTTTATAGGAACACAGCCTGCAGGTGGGGGAGGAGACAAGATGGTTTGAGAAGCAGATAAATGAACCCTTGATGTGAAGTCTGACATGCATGTTATTTTTATTCAACAGGAAAAGTTATGGGTTCAAAATTTCGGATGAGTAACATAATCATAATAAGGTCATATAACTTCTATTGCACCACAGTAATAGTAACCTGATTTGACCTGAAAAGGCCAAGTTTTATTTCTCTATGAAGCTATCCTGGCAAGTGACAGAAAAAAAAAAAAATCTGACTGTTCAGAGGTATTGTAGTTTGAACCACATGAAGTTTCTGATTTCAACTGTTTAGAACAATAAAGCTGGAATTTCTCCATGGTTCAGCTCACATCAAATGAGCACAGTAATCTACAACACAGAGGTGGTTGTTTTTTGAGCCTAAAACCAAAGTGGCAAAAACCCTAATCTAGTCACCGAGTCAAAGCTAGCCTGGTAATACTGCATATATGTTTAGCGGGCCCTGTAATACCTCAGGGGCTTCCCTGGTACCTCAGTGGTAAAGAATCCTCCTGTCAATTCAGGAGACCTGGGTTCAATCCCTAGGTTGGGAGAATCCCCTGGAGAAGGAAGTGGCAACCCACTCCGGTATTCTTGCCTGGGAAAACCCATGGAAAGAGGAGCCTGGGGGGGCTACAGTCCATGGGGTCACAAAAGAGTCAGACGCAACTAAATGACAACACAACAAAATAAGACCTCAAGCAAAAAAAAAAAAAAAAATGATGTGTTCTACAATTCGTGAGTCACTGCTTGTGTTAGGTTGTGTAAAGGCATGATCTCAAATGGACCAGAGATGATGGATGAGTCTTTCTTTACTGAATGGTAACTGTTTACCCTGGCTCCTGAATTTAATTTGCAACCGATCAAACTGTGCTCTAAGGAGAAGGGAGAAGAAGGAGGAGGAGGAGGAGGAGATAAATCCCCTGGCCACTAAGAGATCCAGGCTAGTTGTTGTCTTTTACCCTGCTAACCAATGCTAGACCTTCCATGAGTAGACTGGATTCTGAGGGATGTGAAAGCCTGTGTGGGGAGATCTTTGTGGCTAAGGACTTTTGGTGCTGCTGAAAATATCTTTAGAATAATGCAAATTGCAGACCAAGAATAGTAAAGTTTAACAACTTTCAAGAAGGATTTACTGTTTCTTTTCAATCTTTCTTTTACCACCACTGACTCTGAACCTCTGCCTTCTCACAGTGTTTTTGTCAATTGTCCACACCCTCACCCCCAATACTGGGATGTGGGCAACATCGAGAATGATAGAGAATCAGAGAAACAACTACCACTGATTCTATGTGCAAAGTTAAGATCAGGCAGAAGTAACCTCATTTTTCTATTACATCAAGAAATAGGGACATCTCTACTAAGACCAGGGAAAAATAGGGAGAAGACTGTACAAGCCAAATAGGAAATACATTCAAGAAACTTGAACCCTGCCCCTCTTTTTTTTTTTGCTGGATTATTGAGGCAATTTAAATTGAAAATAAAGAAAATCATCATTCTGGTTCTTTTTTTTTTTTTTAAGGAAGCAAGGAAACATTGCAGTAACCAAAGTCACTAGTAGAATTGCTCAGCACAGTCACACATTTCATGTAAAGTAGTTTTTAAAAACTGACTTCACATAATTTACATTGTTCTAAAACAAGTGGAAGGAAAACCTCAGAGGGGAAAGAAAACCCCACTGGGCAGAGACTGACATAATCTTGAACAGCATTTTGAAAAATAGTTGTACCTGCATTGAAAAAAATAGTCCTGGGTTCATGTCTGTTATGAATGACTCTTCAGTGATCTTTTGTGGAGTCTTATTTAACCAACAGGGAAAAAAAGTCACAAGAAAATCCACAAAACCCTCAACCATCCAGAAATTTTAATTTTGCAAAGGAACAGTTAAGCATTCACCACTCTTGTCAAAGAAAACCACAGATCACATTTCAACCACTAGACACACAACATCCTCTCATGGCACCTGGCACCTGCGATCATCTGTCAATTAAAGGTTTTACGAAGCCTCCTGGAGACACAGATGTGTGGGTATCTGATGTCTCTACCTGCTTTCTTACCATCTGTACACACGCCCGTACTTAGCCCTTTCAGTTGGACTAGCTATTGTTTAGAGAACAAATAAAATAACAACAGAAACTACTCCCCACCACCACCACCAGAAAAAGAAAAAAGCCACTTAAACCAACCACATACTATCACCAAATACATAGTAATAAAAGAGTTGTACTCAAACCTGGTCAATCCTTCCATTTCTTGAAACTTGCACACAAACTGAAGAAACCCACTCAGCCTTAAAAAGGTCGATCATTTTGCTCTCCTAAAATTTCATCTCTGAGCGTGCTGGCTTTCTTGTCTGTCTCGTGTGCCTTCTCTCCACCCCTCTCTCTCCCCCTGTGTCTCTCTCTCTCTACTTTTACCGGAGAGCGTTTTGTTTCCTTTTTCCTGTTTCTGCTGCTGGATGAATGCAAAAATACACAATTTGAAGGTTTTTTTTTTTTTTTAGGCTAACAGTTGGAAATCTAAAATCTTGCTCTCCTGAATAGCTTATTATGCCAGTCATTCAACATGCAACGTTTTACATAAAGAGGCATTTACAGAATCAAGAATTCTGTTTTCTTAAAGCAAAAACAAATCAACAACCAAAACTCCCTCTACTCCTCTGACCCCCTTCCTTAACGATTAGCACTTACCCTGAGATGTGCCATAAATGCTCTATTCCAAATGTACAAAAGCCAACCACATCTCAACTGAGAATTAAACAGTTTTAATGTCTTCAGATCCATGTCCCTGCTCCAAATTCTGATACAGACAGTCACTGGCAGCCGTACAATAGTTCTAAACAGCAGACATCTGATTCTTGACATTTAAAAATAACAATATTGGGGGAAAAAAGGGAGTCTTTTTTAAATCAACCACAGACAGCTTGTGAGGCAGCACATCTAAGCAACTGACTATATTAACTGGAACTTGCAATAATTTCAAGCTACAGTATTTTCTTTATAAGTCAATGCCAGACGGAGGCTAGACACCTACAGACCTCTCATTTTTTATATACTCATGGCAATGACCGAAGTTAAAGAATTTCTAAGTGATAATTCAATATAGAGAGAAATAGAACTTTTTAGTATTTAGAATTCTATTATTGGTGAATATTAACCTGTGTTCAGTCTGGAATCAAATTAGGAACATTTCAGCCATTCATCTGAGATGGGTCACATTTTAAGGACATGCATTCTTAACCATGTGCAAACAGAGGAGGGCAGGTGAATGCATACCTTTGCTGCAGAATAGAACAAATATTAAAATGAGAAAAATGCATTTGTTTCTATTTCTGAAGCACTTTATAGACTCAGACAGATCTGCACTCAAGTCTTAGCTGTCTCAATTACTACCCATGAGTTCCTGAAGACAGAATTTCATCTTTTGTGCCTCAGTTTTGTCATCCATAAAACTGGAGTAAATAGTAATATTAATGCTAATTTTACAAAGCTGTTTTGGGTACTAAATGGATACTCTATGATTTCTGGTACATAACAGGCAGAGGGTATATGCTGCTTCTTCCCTCTGTGTTATATTTGGTCTGGGCAGGGATCAGCCATGATTAATGGAGAAATCCAGGTTTGAAGGTAAACGAATCAGGTTAGACCCTCCATGTTGCCACGTACTAGCTGTGTGTCCTTGGGCAAGTGACTTAATCTAATTTACTAAATCGCAATTCCTTTAACTGTAAAATATTTCATAGAATTTCAGAGAGCAAATTAGATATCATTGGAAAAGCATCTACTTCAAGCATTAAATAAATGGTAGCTCCAAGCCTGTACAACTCTTGAAAACGGCTCTAATTAGTGCTTTGCATTTGTAACTGAGGCGTCTGAAGATGTGGACTGAGATCCCAGGCCTTCTCAACCAAGTGCCTCACTTTATAGTAGAAGAAAGAGACTTTGGGAGCTGAAATGATGGTTCTAAGCTGTATCACTAGTTAGTGATCACCAACTAGTTGCCAACAGGGACTAAAACATAAACCTTCTTATTTAAAGTTCAATGCTTTGTCCGATAAACTTTCTGACACTGAAATCAAACACATCTGTACATCCAGTTTCAATATTAGTTGGTAATTGGGCCTTTCCTGGTGGCTCAGAGAATCTGCCTGCAATGCAGGAGGATCCTCTTCCATCCCTGGGTCGGGAAGATCCCCTGCAGAAGGAAATGGCAACTCACTCCAGTATTCTTGTCTGGAGAATCCCATGGACAGAGGAGCCTGGTGGGCTACAGTCCATGGGGTCTCAAAGAGTCAGACATGATTGAGCAACTAGCACTTTCACTTTTTCACAAAGCAATACAACTAGAAAACAAACCCCTCTATGTTCCCAAATTTGCTTCTAAGAATGAGTTTACAAGTGAAATTACTCTATGGGAGCTGACAGGTGCTGGCTACACCTATCTTCCTAAGAGGAGCTTCTGCAGGACATAGATTCTCCTTTCCCTGTAAAGCAAGAAGAGAGCTAGAGAGGATTCCAGTTCTTAGGAGTGTCCCATTTCCTCTTCCCCCATGTGAATGTCCAGCTTCTTCCTTTTCTTTAGAGGAACTCATCTCAGCATACTGGTTGGGGAGAGTACACTGCATTTACTATGTCCCCACACTGATATATAAAAAAATTTTTTTTTCATTTTGAAAGTCTTGTGCAGAACGCTATGCTGGCTCAGTCATGTCCACTTCTTTGCTACCCCACAGACTGTAGCCCACCAGACTCCAATGTCCATGGGATTTCCCAAGCAAGAATACTGGAGCAGGTTGCCATTTCCTTCTCCAGGGGATCTTATTGATCCAGGGATTGAACCCACATCTCCTGCATTGGAAGGTGAATTCTTTCTGCTGAGCCACCAGGGAAACGCTTTAATTTGATATTTCTTATCTGATCTTATCACTACTGATTATGATTCAATTTTTTAAATTAAATTATTTTGTTTTTGCCACTAGTCACAGAACCTTCATAGACAAAAATGTATCCTCTTCTAGGTTTTCTGTCTCATTACACATCCTTTCTTCAAGACATATTGTATCAAAATATTTTATTCTCAGTCGTGGATGAGATTTATGTGGTTAAAGAATTTCTAAGGCTTTCAGTTGTAATATTTATAATGGTCTTTTCTATGAACTAGGAGTCTTGAGTTCTGGTCTTACCTCTGCCATATATTAACAGTGTGACTTATAAGGCCTTTACCTTTCTTTGAGTCTAGCTTTTTATATTCTAAATGAAGAGGTTTGGTTAGATGATCCCTTTAGCTTTAAACTTCTGTTAGTGATTCTTGATAACTTAATGAACACGTGTAACAGCCTTTTAGGGCTTCCCAGGTGGTGCAGTGGTAAAGAATATGCCTTCCAAACATGGGTTTGATCCTTGGGTTTGGAAGATCCCTGGAGTAGGAAATGGCAACTCATTCCAGTATTCTTGCCTGGAAAGTGGCATGAAGAGAGGAGCCCAGCCCAGGGGGTCGCAGAGAGTTGGCACGACTAAGCAACTGAGGACAACCTTATAGTAAATTAAATGATGCCACTTTCAGTAGGAAATATTGTGTTGTTTGTGAAAACTATCCACACAATGGTGGCCTCTTCTGAAGTCTGGGGATGGGTCTGGCACTGTGCCTACCCAGTGACTGCCAGTCTGGAATATTTTCAGAACTTGGTAGCAGCATTCCCAAGGGAGTCAGCTTTGTCAGAAGAGATCCAAAGACAGCAGAAAAGATGAATGTCTTGGTGGAAGACTTTTCCTTGCATTTATTCTTAAGAGTGGGAAATGATTATGTCATGATTTTACATTCCAGTAAAACCTTTTTTAAAACAGACAAGGCTAGGAAAGGAGGGCTAGGAAGAGAAAACATACGCTTTGAAAAGGAAAAATGTGAGGATCCCTCTTATGAAACGTTGTGTCTCAGTAAAAATGACGATTCTAAAGGGAGGCAGTAGGGAAGAAAGAGACTCTTCCCCTGATATTTTTATCCAGGTGAAATCTGGTTTCAGTGGATTGGAGGGCAGTAGGAAAAATAGGAGTCTGCAGAAGGGGAGGAGCGGCCTTGGGTCTGTGTGTGTGGGATGTACATACTGACACTAATTGTATTTTGTTGTGCAGATGCTTCCCCTTCTTTTCCTCCTCTTCTCTGTTGTCCCGAGTCTCTGCAGCTGTACTTGTCAGGTCCCCAAACTCGCTCCATCGCCACCTCCTCAGGGTGCAGGGCATCACCCCAGCTCCCTGTGTTCTGGGGGATGAGGACTTAGGTGGGGGTGTGATTAGCTTTGTTGTGGTGTGAAAATTGCAATGGTGAAGATGTTAATCAATTTTTCCAAACTAACAGCTTGGGGCAGAATCTTAAATAATAATAACAAAAAACCCTGAATAGAACTAATTAAACTCTTTCCAGAATTCCAAAGATCATTGTTGACTTTTGTAAAAAAAGGTGGCTTTTAAAAAAATTCTGTGTAAACTCCCTTTTTCTTCCCTCCTTATCCTACAATCCCTCAGACAAAAGAGGAACACAAAACATTAATAACTCCTTGCCTTTTTGTAGGCGTGTTTTTCAAAGCACTTTTATATCTAGTATCTCAAGATAACTGGATGAGGTTGCTAGCAGGCCTGTTTCCTGATAGGAGCTCTCAGCCCCCCAAATGCTAAATAATTTGCTCAGATTCACACAGAGAATTCATAGTAGAGCCAAGACTAGGCCCCAGGAGAAAATACCATGCAATCAGCTGGTACAACTTCTAAGCACCCATCCCTCCATATAAATGGTACCTGAAGGTACTGGCAGGAACGTTCTTGTTGACACGACTCTGACTTCACCATGGCCTGGTCCATGTTGACTGAGGCTTTCTGGTAAACCTCTCTGGCTCGACTCACGGTCAGCGTGGAGGACCAGGCACTCTTCTTGAGCAGCGGTGCATCTAGGGTGACGGGCAGGTTGGCGCAGGTGGAGCACTTGACGTCGTTGTTACTCCGGGAGGCCTTCACCGCCTGCTCGCTGATGGTGTTGTAGGCCTCCATAAAGTACTGAGAGGCCGAGCGGTCGGGGCACCTGCCCATGGTCATCACACCCGAGGGGGAGTGGTAGATGCACATGTCGCCGTCGAGGTTGTCGTCAGAACTCCACCAGCCAGGGGATGTGTTGTTGCGCGGCTTGGGCTCCGGGCGCCGCTCCTTGCTTTTGCTGCGTTTGCCGTACCTCGCGGTCTGCGTCTCGTCCGGGCTGGCCTTGCCTCCGTTGACGCTGCCCTTGGACGGTCCCTCCAGGGAGTGCGATTTGGTGAAGAGCTTCTGGACCGAGTGGACCAGGTGGCGGATGCGGCCGGGGCTGTCGCTGCGATGCTCCACGGCCGTGCGCTTGTACTGCAAAGTGTGGTAGCCATCCCGGCTGAGAGGTAGCTGCCTCTCAAACTGGTCCAGGAGGTTGGCGGGGATGCGGTTGGCCTTGGTGGCCAGGGTGCGGGGCACCAGGGCACACTCGTCCTTCAGCTCCTGCTGCGAGGTGTAGTGCCGCCGCGGGAAGGTGCTGCTGGCCAGCGGGTCGCTGAAGGGGCCCACACACTCGGCCTGGAAGGAGGTCCGCTGTGTGTAGTAGGGGTGGTCGGCCGGGTGGTGCTCCACCGGGCTCAGCAGGTATGGCTTGCGGTCCGCGTGGTGCGACAGCGAGTCACAGGCTGAATCGCAGGTGACTCCGTGGTGATGGCTGCGGCTGCCCGATAACCCTTTCATTGCTGACCGGGCAAAGCCACGGGGGTCATGGACACCCGGGGGTGTGGTTCCAGACCTGTCTCCTGCAAGGACCTGGGGAAATAAAGGAGAGGGGGACAGTGGTTAACTCTTCCCTTGGTAAACAGTGCTCTTTCCCCCGTGCATCTGCTACTGAGTTGGTTTTCTGGCAGAAGAACTCATGAAAAGTCAAAGTGTAGTCCCTCAGTCCTGTTGGATTCTTCGCAACCCTATGGACTGTAGCCTGCCAGGCTCCTCTGTCCATGGGATTTCTGGGGCAAGAATACTGGAGTGGGTGGCCATTTCCTCTTCCAGGGGATCTTCCTGCCCCAAGGATTGAACCTGCGTCTTCTACATTGCAGGCAGATTCTTTACCACCTGAGCCTCATTGACTCTCCCTAAAAGGAGCTTTAAGGCATTGATGGAAAAGCCCTATTACCTCTATATCTTGGCAAAGACCACCCCCCCCCCAATCACATAGGAGAGACAGGGTGAAAGCTAGTTAACCCAGAAAAGAAACTACAACAATGTTAAATTATTTTTAAATGATTTAGGAGAAAAACTCCCCCTCCCTCCAGGATTCTAACAACTGTATGTTTCCCCTGCTGCTCTGGTTTTATTCTTAACTGTATGTTAGTCATCAGGCCAGCAGACCACAAAGGCTCAGTTTCTCTGGGAGGCTTTTGCTGGTCCCTGTTACAGAGAGAATTAGTTCTGTGCTTGCAGAGCATGTGCTGTATACTCTCCAGCTCCTCTGGAATGCTTTGTCCCATGTTTTCCCCACTAGCTCAAGCTCCCTGAGATCAGCTTACTTCTTAGTCACCTGTACATCTCCCTACCTCATACCAGGGGCTTCCCTGGTGGCTCAGTGGTAAAGAATCCACCTGCAATGAAGGAGACCCGGGTTCAACCCCTGGGTTGGGAAGCTCCCCTGGAGAAGGGAATGGCTACCCACTCCAGTATTCTCGCCTGGAGAATTCCATGGCTAGAGGAGCCTGGTGGGCTCCAGTCCATGGTGTCTCACACAGCTGAGCAAGTAACACTTTTACTTTCACTTCACCTCATACCAGTTGGGCCATATAGACACACGAGCACTCCATATATGTGAGCGGAAAACATAAATAAAAGAGGCTACTGGCACCGTATAACTTTAGGATATATTTCTGTGTCTTCTTTCACACACTTTCCCGTTAGAATGCCATGGGGACACTTACAGCAAACAGTGCCCGCTTTCCCACGGTAATTAGAGCTGGAAAAACTAATGGTAGGGCAAAGACATCAGAGCTGTAGAGAAAACCCGCCCATGTCTTTCTGTCATCAGAGAATTAAGAGAGCAGATGAAGAACAAATAAGCTTGAATCAGCTCATCTGACTATCAGGACATCTCCTTTTGCTGGTTTAAGAGTTTATGGTAAATATTTACAAGCTATGGCAAGATGGACAAAGGAAAGACTCTTGAAACATTCCCGAGGAAACATGAAGGGCCTGAACCCAAGGGTCGGGTGTGCCTGGGAGAGAAATAACTCCTACAGATGCAGCTGAGCGAAACGCAGTCATCCCAAGCCCTCCCCTTCCTTCAAGACCAGAAGCTGCTGTTCTTCTGGGCAGAGTACTTCCTTTGGACTCTAGTAGAGTGAGTTCATCAGTAGCTGAATGCATTCTTCCTGACAGGCTTGTTTGTTTGTTTTTAATAAAGCTTTCTATAATACAAAAATTATCATATGGAGAGTTGTCCAGAAAAGCCATTGTGACTTTCCAAAAAATCACAAATGTAATTTTAGATAGACAGGGAGAGATAATTGGTTTAATTGTAAAAAAAAAAAATACTATAAAACAAAATAGAACATCATGTATAGCTTAACGAAGAAAAACATGGAGTCTTGAGGGATCAGGACTTGTCAGTTCCGTGGGATATGCTGTATGTGGGAGCTCAACTGTTGAAAATCTCTAACCGTGCTTTATGAAGCTCCTTTCCTACTCCTAGTCTCTCTGTTTCTGGATTAATTGAAGGAAATTGATGAGAGGTTTTAATCACTGGAGTCTTTCGAAATTGGTCAGTCTATCAAATTAGGAGCTCCTTGAAGACAGAGGTTATGCTTTATGCATTCAGTGGCCAGCAGAGTGCTTGGCTGATGGTGGGAACTCAGTAAAGTATTACTGAGAAATAATGCATCAGTGACAAATGTCCCAGGGTGGTTCAGCCTGTGGTTCAAGTCACATCTGTTGTGTTTGAAAAGGAAATGGCCAAGGAAGGAAGGAAGGCACCATCTTATGGGCATTTTAGAGACCAGCGGTTTTCCAGGTGAGGCAGGAGGCATAGGGGTGAATGTTTCTTATGCTGCTTGCTTGTTTGCCTTCAACTTCGGCCTCTCCACGTGCCATCAATGAATATCTCACCTCTTAAAGTTCTCCCTGCTTTGAGGTTAAAATCTGGGAGTTTACCTGGTCTGCTGACTACAGAATGTCTAGACAGAAGACAATATGTTTAAAGAAGAGAAAGAAAATGACACCTGAAGAGACAAAAAGGGAAAGAAAGACTGGTTCAGGAAGAGCCTGCAAATCAAAACTTGCCCACTGAGGAGCTAATATAAGGGGAATTTCAACATAAAATACCTAGGGACTACTGTGTACAAAGTTATGATCCCAAGAGTAGGCTGTGGCAAGGAGGGATACAGAAGATTAAATAAACATTTTAGCAAAACTGTGGCACAAACTAATTTAGGTTGAAAAATCCACTTCATGAGGAAGTTTCTCTATATAAAACAGGTCTCATCAAAGACATTTTTGTCTTTTAAATATAGACTTAAAAATAAAAGACAAAAATAGGAAGCCGGTTGGGTTATGGTCACATAATAAATCTTATGATTCCACACAATATAACTCAATATATGAAATAATATGAAATAATGCTTCAATCTTTCCTTCTGAAGCAGCTGGGTCTTGGGTGGATATTTTTTGCTAAATAAAATGTGAATCTGGCAAGAGCCAAAAACATGAATTATACATATTCACTCCAAAATGGAGATTATTTGAAATCATGTGTTCAATATTTATGTAATTATCTTTAATTTGTGAATGGCATTTCATGTGAGATGATGTTGCCTGAGGACACACAGAGCAAACAAAGAGCCTTTTTAAGGCTATTAATGATGCATTTGTTCAATGATGTAACCGATGATTATTTTGGTAAGTTAAACATGCACAGTGTGATTTTTTACTAAAATTTAAGTGGGCTATTTTCAGCCTAGTGACAAGCACTTATATTTTCATAGAGAGTAATACATTGAATCAAGGAAAATAAGTTAACTTTCATTCTTCATAATATTTATAAAAAGATATTGAGATCTTGATCCTTTTCCTCTGTGATACATGAAATATGGCAATAAATGATCATAAACATTTCTAAATGCTCCATCTATCTTTCTGGTTAAGACCAGATAAATGACTTAATACCCTAGCCTTTCTAAGGGAAGAATCTTACAGTCTCTTTTAGTCTCTTGTCTTTTAAAAAGGAAAATCAATTAATTAGTGATTATAAATTACAGCAACACATTCAGTGCCTTCTTGATGAGTGAGGGAGATGATCTAAAACCCTCAATGGCTAAATAATGGTTGTGATACCTACCATGGGGGTCCTGCTCTTCCTCCCCTCATTCTTTGTTGTCTTCTTTTCTTACTCATGAATTCTATTCCCAGCCTACTTCTTTCTGCCACTTCTTTATTTCTCTCTCCTAATTCATGTTCATAAGTGGCAACCTGGACTTCACTTGTTCCAGCCCATGTGTGACTAACACCATCCCCAGGAAGAATTAACCAAGCATCCTTCCCATGCAGGGCTCAGTGTTTGCTGCTGCAGATGACCAAATGCAACCAGCAAATCTCTAATGCTGAGAGAGATGTGACCTAGTCATGAAAAAAGATAAATAACAATGCTCATTACCCTCTGCATTCTTGGAAAAATTAGACCCGGAATTAAGTTTTAGGGGGCCATAAAAGATTGCTGAAAATAGAAAGGGAAATTGTCTTTCGTGCCTTCCTCTCTGAGCCGGGGTGGAGAATGTGAGTCAACGCGCCTCTGTAAGGGTTTCTATGACGACGGTGATCATCCCTCATTTTTGCCTCGTTCACTATGACTTCAAAATGATGCTTTGTTGTCCTCCTAAGTACGATTTTACCATCAGACGACAGGCCCTCATCGTTGGCTTGGAAAATGTGTTGACTGTATTGGCTACTGTAAGATGAGCTCTGGGTGTGAGAGACAATGGTTTTTAAAGAGTTCCCACACCTGGGGCAGAAGCATTGCTGTCCAGATGATGACTAAAGCAAGAACGATCCAGCGCAGGTAAAGGAAATTCTCAAGGCAGGTAATTTATTAGCACCAAGGAAAAAACAAACCAACCACATGTTAGAAGATGCTGACTGGATGGAAAACAGTCTCACAAAGCTGGAAAGTTCTTACTTTGATTTCTGTGCATGTCTTTATTTAGAGCTGCTGTGCTTGGTTTTTCTTTACATACAGAGAGAGGATCCACCCGAAGGGTGTCTACTCTCTCTTTCAGTGAGGACTGACAGCTGGGCAATCAGAACTTGCCTTAGAACGGACAGCGTGGGGAACCCTGCCCAGGAGAAGAGGGAGCACTGTGTTCTAGTTTGGGGAGATGCTGGGAAGACAAAACCTCCATGAGTTATCTCAGGGTCGAGTCACTTTTTTGCCTCTCCCCATTTTACCGGTGTCCTGCCCATGCCAGGTTATAACAGTCAAAGGAAGAGAAAGAAGGAATTCTCTTACTGAGAGTAAAACCTGTCCCAGACTAGTAACTTGCTTCTCAGTCTCTCTAGATGCACACATTTGACTAATTCTGGCTAATGGAGTATAATTGAAAATGGCAGGTGCAGTTTCTGGAAAATGACTCTTAAGTGAAGGACATACCTTCTTTACCCCCTTCCTTGGCTGGAATTCAGACTTCAGGCTTGGCTAAGGAGTGATCTTGGTCCATGAGGCGGAAGTGGCTGTTTGAGGATGGAAGCACCCCAAGATAATGGGCCCAGCCAGAACAGAGCGTCTATCACCCTGGACGTGTACCTCTGCATCTTGTTTATGGGGGAAGGAATGGACCTGTATCTTTGTCTACACCACTGTGATGTGTTTTCTGACCCCTGCATCTGAACCAAGTCTTAAGTGACAAGGGTGGCTAGGGCTGACTCCTGGAGAATTTTTGTCAGCTCTGCTATAATATGAAGGACTTGACCCTGCTGGTGGTGGTCACCCATGAGAGCAATTTAAACCAGGCAGTGATACAGCCATACGTATACGAGAGATTTCACTGGCTGTAGTGAGAGAATGCTTCTCAGATGGCTCGGTGGTAAAGCACCCACCTGCCAATGCAGGAGACACAAGAGACACAGGTTCTATCCCTGGGCTGGGAAGATCCCCTGAAGGAGGAAATAGCAACCCACTCCGGTATTCTTGCCTGAAAAATTCCATGGACAGAGGAACCTGGCAGGCTACAGTCCATGGGTCACAAAGAGTTGGACACGACTGAGCAATTGAGCATGAGAGTTAGGGAATAGATTTAGGGATCAGAAGAAGCAAGAAAATCTGAAAGTAGCAATTCTTTCTTTCTTGGGAAGTTCATGAGAGAAGACTAAAAGGGGATAAAGAGTAACCCTCTGAAGAGTAAGAATGTCCTGGGTGGTGGAGGAGTGCCTCCCACTTCTGCCCTTCTGCCTACTTGTGTGTTTCCACTAGAGTCTAAACACACAGGGCACTTCTAGGCAGAACAAAATTCTATGCAACATTGATGCAGACTTTTTATTAGTAATTTTTCCTCTACTAATAATCCCAATTCTATAGAGATTGAAAATGAAGAGCAATATGAATGTTTAGTAGCCTTATAATTTTAAATATTTTTTAAAAATAAGTGACTGATTATCATTAATATGCTACTAACACATGAAGCCATGCCATTTTAGGGTAAAAGTAAATAGAAAACTCACATGAATTAATTTTGCCCAAAGGCTCACTTTGGGGATATTTTCTGACCTTCTGAATTTGTAGCTGCAAAAGATAACTGAATGCCATTTTCTTTCATTTTTTCAGGCTTCCCCACTCACAGACTTTCATGTACTATGTACTTAAAATTGTGCAAATGCCATTAGAGCACCTTTGAATAAGCACAGGCTGAAATACACCAATTCTTTTACTCAAAGCACAATGCTAAGCCATTTTATACACGCAGAATGTATTTTGGCTTTTCATGAACTTAATTGCTATCCTAATCATCTATAGCTTGATTTTGTTTGTGAATACCTCCTTCCATCAGTCTGCTCCTACAAATAAATGCCTTTGAAACATTTTCCTTTCGAACGATATGGTATTATATAAAAAACAAAACAACAACCCAGATCTCCTCTAATTTGGTCACAGTAGGCAACATAACTAAAATTGCCTTTGTCTTTTACACAAAGCTTTCAGAAGTGGCTTCATGATGGTTTTTGAGAATAAAAAGGTGGAGGGTAGTGTTCCTTGAGAAATGGTTAGTAAGTCGTCATTAATATTGGTCTTAGACTTGCTGCTGGTTGGTAAAATGCCACGGGACTTAGAGGACTTTTATGTGGAAATGATTGAAGCAGGACATGATAAAAAATCCTGACATTATTCTGCATGAACCCAAGTAGGAAGGGAACTCTCCTGACTCTATGTGACTTTGGACATGTGCTCCCCATGGGATTACCCTCATTTGATCATTCTAGAGGAGGGTGTATGCTTCCCAAGTGGCTCAGTGGTAAAGAAGCTGCCTGCAGTGCAGGAGATGCAGGTTCAATCCCTGGACTGGGACGATTCCCTGGAGGAGGAGACGGCAACCACTCCAGTATTCTTGCCTGGGAAATCCCATGGGCAAAGGAGCCTGCAGGGCGACAGTCCATGGGGCCGCAAAGAGTTGGACGTGACTGAGCATGCATGCACACAGAAGAGGGTGTGATTATCTCAGCTAAGCCTGCAGATGGATTTCCCTGGGAGTCGCTAAGAGAATGTGGTCACCTTGACCAGCAGTGGCCAACAGCTCTTCAGGAGGTGTTGTGGGCAGGGGCTAACCTACATTATGGAGGTAATACAGATAATCTTCACAAAGAATAACACAAACCACCACTTTATTTTTTGTCCACTCAACAAAAAAAAAAAAGCTGACAAAAATATGCAAGCCACTGACGAATCTAGGAGAAACAGAAATGATGATAGAGTGAAACCGTTTAACGGAAAATAAAACCATGATGGAAAATGGAAATATACAAAACTATGACGATTGATACAGACACAGTGCAACTTGAAAAGAAGAAATGGAAATAGCCTTTGATGAAAATGGAGTTGCTTTTGTCTACAGCTCTCATGACCAGCAGAATAGTCCTGTGAACGTGTTCTGGCACATTCTGGACAACTTGCTTCACAGCTAGACTATCACCTATCTATCTCTCTATCTACTGGAATCAAAAGTTTCCTCTCAGAAATTCTTTTCTTTTAATTGCTGTTGCTTTTCTTACCAAACTTGCTGTACAGATCTGTATTAAGAAGTGCCAAGGCACAGAAATCACCAACAGTGCCCCTTGCTGTGGTAGCCATTCAGCTGACACCTGCGTTGGGGAATTTTGTCCCCTGGCAACAGCATCCGCTGACGCTGTCCTGGCCAGGAATGTTACAGTGGTCACCATACCTCTGAGTTGATTGAACCTAGTTTGAAGTCCCAACTCAGGGGTATCTATGCAGAGGCTCAACTGGGTTAATCAGATGATGGCTCCTAGAAATTTAAATGAGGACGTTCCCAGAGTCACACTGAACAATGAGCTTATCTGCAAGGTCAACTACAGGAAGGGCTGATGCTGGCACCGCCGGGAGCCAGAGTCATGTGCTGTTTCAAACTGTGGGGCAGCAGAAACAAGGACCCTGCAGAGGGAGCATGTGAGGAGAGAGAAGCAAACTTACAGCGAGAAGCAATGCAGTGTCCGGCAGCCCAGGAGAGCAACAGAGAGGCTGCTGGACAACCTTCAGGTCTGCTGAGACCTAGCTTCCTGCCCCCAGCAGCTGAGACCCTGTCCTGTCTGTGGCAGAACCATGGGAGACCCACTAACACTTACTCATCTGAGTAAAGTTTACCCTCCTGCCAAGCTGGGCAGCTGCAAGCAGATTAGAACCACTGGGAGAAAAGAGAGCCCTCCTGCACTGTTGGTGGGAAAGTAAATTGGAAAACAGTATGGAGGTTCCTCCAGAAACTAAAAACAAAGCTACCAAATGATCCAGTGGTCTCACTCCTGGGCATATTCCCGGAGAAAACTACAACTCAAAAAGATACATGTACCCCCCTGTGTTCATAGCAGCACCACTCACAATAGCAAAGACACGGAAGCAACCTAAATGCCCATCAACAGAGGAATGGATAAAGAAGATGTGGTGCACATACACAATGGGATACTACTCAGGCATAAAAAAAGAATGAAATAGTGCCATCTGCAGCAACATGGATGGACCTAGGGATTATCTTACTGAGTGAAGTAAGTCAGAAAAAGACAAATATAACATGATATCACTTATGTAGAATCTAAAATACGACACAAATGAACTTATATATGAAACAGGAACAGATTTACAGACATAGCAGATTTGTGCTTGCGACGGGGAGCGAGGGTGGGGGAGGGAAGGATTGGGAATTTGGGGTTAGCAGATACAAACTAGTATATATAGAATGGATAAACAACAAGGTCCTACTGGATAGCACAGGGAACTATATTCAATATCTTGTGAGAAACCATAATGGAAAGCATGCGAAAATATATATAAATATATAACTGAATCACTTTGTTGTACAGCAGAAACTAAAACAACATTGTAAATCAAATATACTTTAATAAAATATAAACAAAGCCTCCTCTCAAATATTCCCTGTGCCAAAGGACACATGGAAATGAGAGGATTTATCTAATTTATGGTCTAGTTAAGAAATAAACCACATAAATGTAAAATAATCAGGAATAATACAAGTTGAAATCTAATCAAGCTCTAGATTGTGTGATCTGTGTTGCAGATGTAATGCATCAGGTAAAAAGCTTTTTTTAAAAAAAAAAACAAGTCTAGAAGATGCAAAAGTTAAGGGATACAGAAACATCTCAATTTAGGAGGTTTAGAGTCCAGGGCAGGACAATGTTCAAAGCTGATGTTCTTAGGACGACATGCAAAACCTGTTCAGTTCGAACCATCCCATCCTCTCCTCCAGCTTCCTTTTCATATTTATTTATTTACTTGGCTGCATCAGGTCCTAGCTGTGGCACATGGAATCTTCACTGATTATGTGGATCTTTTGTTGTGGTGGTTCCCGGACTCTATAGCTGTGGCACACAACTTCCAGAGAGAGACAGCACGGGCTTAGTTGCTCTGTGGCACGTGGGATCTTAGTTTCCTGACCAGGGGTCAAACCTGTGTCCCCTGCATTGCAAGGGGGATTCTTAACCACTGGATGATCAGGCAAGTCCCTCCTCTGGTTTTTTATTTTTAGTGCTTCCGTGTCTACCTCTCTTTCATTTCTGAGGATACAGTCCATATGTAAGTCAGATGGTCTGAGAGCTACAAACCTGACTTCATTTGGTAAGGTCTCCCACTGGACTCCTTTCATTGACGTCTCTTTGATAATAAGCCCATGTCAGGGAGTTATAAGATGCTGATGTTTATACTTGTTTGGTTTTTACTGTCAGGATGTCATCCACCTCTGCAAAAAGTGTCTCATGAATGCAGTGTGATGAAGAAATCCCTCTCGGGTCTTAGTACTGGCAAAACTGTGTGTTTAACAACTGCCGCTTCATCGTGCAGGCAGTTACTCTTGTCAGGTGACTGTGCATCTATATTTGAACACTGGGAAGTTTATTGGGAAATTTAGCATAACATAGTAATGGTTATTGCTTTTCTACTTTTATTCTTTATATTTGTTTTCTCTGGCTCTGCACCTTATCCCTTTGAATAATACAGGTAATCATGTAGCCTGCTTCCATCTTTTGTTTGATGACAAATTTATATCCAGATAGCTCTGTACTATGTAAACTACAAATATTTAGCTAATACATTTTCTTCTTCCCTTGATACCATCAGCTGACTGTAACAATGGTTCTCAGAGTTGACTGTGCAGGAAATCAGCTCAGGGCTTCTTAAGAGACAGATTGCTGGGCCCAGTCCTCAGAGTTTTGGGGGCTGTTCCCAAGATTTTACATTTCTAACAAATTCTCTGGTGATGCTTGTGCTGGTTCAGGAATCACAGTTTGAACCACTGAACCAGACCCTGTTTCTTACATCTGTGATTCTTCCTGGGATGTACATGGTCCTTCCCTCCATTAGACTAAACTCAAACGCCTTTTTAAAGTCCCAGCCCTGTTCTTTGGTGATGCCTTTGCTGAACCGAGGGGGACAGAACTGACAGCCCCACATGGTGTGTTTTCTCACGTACATCATCCAGAGAGCTACCAGGTACTGGATATGTCTGTGGTCATTTATGGCCTTTCATGTGCCTTTCTCCCAGGGGACCATGAGATTTTGGTAGCCATAAGGATCTCCTTCATTTTCATATAACCATTCCCTGCAAAAGTCCCTGGATCACAGGATGTGCTCAATAAATGTTGGCTGACTAAATACCTGAATGGGAGGTCTCCTGTTTGGAAAACACAAGGTTTTTTTTTTTTTAATTTTGAAAACCACAGTATATTAAAAAATTTTTTAATTGATGTATAAACTGTAACGCTGGAGGAGGGTATGGCAACCCACTCCAGTATTCTTGCCTGGAGAATCCCCATGTGCAGAGGTGCCAGGCAGGCTATAGTCCATGGGGTCACAAAGAGTCACGACTGAAGCGACTTGGCATAGTGGATTTACAGTATCATGAAAGTTTCAGGTGTACAGCACGGTGATTCAGTTAGACACACAGACTCACACACACACACACACACACACACACACACACACACACACACATTCTGTTTTGGATTATTTTCCCTTATAGATAGTTCCCTGTGCTATACAATAGATACTTGTTGGTTATCTATTTTTTTTTTAACATAGTAGTGTATATATGTTAATCCCAGCCTCCTAATTTAGATACAATATTTTTATGTAAAAAAGGTGGTAATTTATAAATGATATGACTATCTTTGTCCCAGGAATAATGTGTCTTTGTGTGAGCACTGTACCAATTAGTATGTGCATAGAGTCTCATGCGGGCTTCCCTGGTGGCTCAGTAAAGAACCTGCCTGGCAATTCAGGGAATGTGGGTTTGATCCCTGGGTCGGAAAGATCCCCTGGAGGAGGAAATGGCAACCCACTCCAGTATTCTTGTCTGGAGAATCCCATGGACAAAGGAGTCTGGCGGGCTACAGTCCATGGGGTCACAAAAAGTCAGAATGACTGAGCAACTGAGCATGCGGCATGCATTAATGAGGTAGTTCAGGTAAGTGTACACTTGTTGGTGTATTTCAGCAAACATTAGACTGATAGGTCTATGTGCCAGACCATGCCCTGGGCACTTTATAGGCATCCTCACACTTAATTATGACTGCAGCCCTAGCAGGTAGGTACTCTTATTGTCTGCATTTCCCAGAGGAGGAAAATGAGACCCAGAGAGGTTAAATCATTTACTCTGAGCTAATCCAGGAAGCTGGACCCCAGTGCTCACACTGTGTACCCCTAATGATCAGTGACAAAGTCTGTCTTTGTCATTCCACTGCAGCGATGGGACGTCACCAAGACTGCAGCACATGGTCACACACACTGTGTGCAGCACACCTGCTGGGGCGAGCTGATGTCCTGTGCAGTGGCAGCTCTGTGCTTTGCTATCACTGATACACTTTTAGTTAAATACCAACTCACACAAGCATAATTTAAAAGAGGACCCTGGAGAAAAATCAGTCTTTCCAACATCAACTAGAAGTAGGATTATTCATCTACTTTTGTTATTACCTAAGAAGACAATAATTGAAACCATGGAAATAATGTACAGATTTCAGAGACACAGACATGTACTTAATATCTGTGGTGGTGGATTAGTTGCTAGGTCATGTCTGACTCTTGTGACTCCATGGACTGTAGCCCACCAGGCTCCTCTGTCCACGGGATTTCCCAGGCAAGCATACTGGAGAGGATTTGCAGTTCCTTCTCCAAATTAACATATACGTTATACTTTTAGACAGGACATTGAAAGGGAAAAATATGAGAAACTAGAATTTATAAACTTCTAATTCATAAAAGATGCCTTTTTTCTCTGCACATCTCTAAGCTTAACCTGGAAAATTTCAATTTATGCATGGCTGCTTATCCTCACCATCTGCTGATCTGACTTGGGGCTGCTGCTGCTGCTGCTAAGTCACTTCAGTCATGTCCGACCCTGTGCGACCCCATAGATGGCAGCCCACCAGGCTCCTCTGTCCATGGGATTCTCCAGGCAAGAGTGCTGGAGTGGGGTGCCATTGCCTTCTTAGGGGGCAGTAATTCACATGGTTCAGGGAACCAGCCTACGCTACAGCGATAAGTAAAGACCCAAGACCTGTAAGACAAATGAAGAAAATCAGAGAGGGGAGAGAAGCCCCCATCAACACTTCATTGGACTGGCATTTCATGAGTGGTCCCTGTTGTAACTGCTGCCCACAGCAGCTTTCCTTATCACAGAGGGGTACTGTTTCCTCTACCTGGATCTGTGTCAAGACAAAATTCCACTGAAGGAGGCTTGTAAGTTTCATTTTCCAGCCAAGTAAACAAGCAGCTGAAAATTCCAGCCAAGCAGATCTGAGCATGAGCAAAGGGTGGTGAGACCCAGCTGTGTAGGTCGGAAGAGAAGTGGCTTCAGATGGAAATAGGAATGTTAAAAGGGTGCTGCTTGTGGGAAAAGAGGTCATTTTAGACTCCAAGAAAACTTTTGGATGAAATGAGATTCAAGACTGGGATGTTTCTGCCTTACTCCTCATTCTCTGGACCCAAGATGCCCAGAGTGAGTCAGATTTCAGAAAACATCCTTGCTGTTGCCTTGAGTTTTGAGCACATAGCATGTTTAATTAGAAACAGGGCATCTTCTCTTACTAGCTCACTCCTTGCTTGAGTGGCATTAGCAACACGTGGCTTAGTGGGTTGGGAAGATGCCCTGGAGAAGGAACTGGCAACCCACTCCCCTACTCAAGTAGTTCTTGCCTGGACAATTCTCCTTTGGAAAGGGCTACATTTTAGTGTTTTCTAAGCATTTACCTCATAAGAGTAGTCATTATTTTGTCTTCTCCCCTAATGTGAACTCCTCAAGGTGATCTCAGGTGGCCTCGACTTGAAGCAGGATTTCAGTTCCCAGATAGAGATTGAAGTCAGGCCGTGGCAATAATGCTGAATCCTGGCCACTAGACCCAGTGGCCAGTGACAAGACCCTGGCCCTTCGACTTTGTAGAAATGAATTCTTACAAAGACACAGAAAGCAGTGAAACAAGTGTACTTTCCAAAGGGCTGTGAGATGCCAGGGTCCAGGACTCAGAGGTGGAGGGAGGAGAGGTGAGGAGGTCCCTGGGCAGGGCACCCGTGGGCTCCAATGAAGAATGGCAATATCCTGTGCTTTACTTACCCAAGTTTCATAAGGAAGGCATTTATGGTACTTTAAGGAGGAAGAAAGGTACATGTAGATAGATGACCAGGTGGGCTCAGAGAGCCTTGCACCCTTGTGGTAGTTTAATCACTTTTATGGAGCATTTGGAACTGAAACATACTGGGCATATGAACTGAACTGATGGGGCACTTGGGCTCCAAAATCACTGCAAATGAAATTAAAAGATGCTTGTTCCTTGGAAGAAAAGCTATAACCAACCTAGACAGCATATTAAAAAGCAGGGACATTACTTTGCTGACAAAGGTCCATCTAGTCAAAGCTATGGTTTCTCTAGTAGTCATGTATGGATGTGAGAGTAGGACTATAAAGAAGCTGAGCGCTAAAGAATGGATGCTTTTGAACTGTGATGTTGGAGAAAACGCTTGAGAATCCCTTGGACTGCAAGGAGATCCAGCCAGTCAATCCTTAAGGAAATCAGTCCTGAATGTTCATTGGAAGGATTGATCCTGAAGCTGGAACTCCAATACTTTGGCCACCTGATGGGAAGAACTGACTCTTTGGAAAAGACCTTGATGCTGGGAAAGATCAAAGACAGGAGGAGAAGGGGACGACAGAGGTTAAGATGGTTGAATGGCATCACCAACTCAATGGACATGAGTTTGAGCAAGCTCCAGAGGCTGGTGATGGACAGGGAAGCCTGGTGTGCTGCCGTCCATGGGGTCGCATAGAGTTGGACACGACTGAGAGACTGAACTGGACGGAACTGATAGGGCATTTCTTCCATGCTTCCTCTGGCCAATCATCTTGGTTGGCCTAGTTCTGAGTCTGTATTTGGTTTAGTTCAGGGTCCTTGCCTGTGTGTGCATGCATCTTTAGCCAAGAAGGATTCTAGTGAAGAGGCCTATGGGTAGGTTGACATCACTTACTATGGGGTGGTGCCCCCTCCCTTTTGACCTCCAAGGAGCCTTTCAGCATGTGTAGTCAGGAAGGCCTCCTTGACCTCAAGAATGGTTTGACCTCAAGAATGGTTTGACCTCAGGAATGGTTTGACCTCAAGAATGGTTTGACCTTAAGAATGGTCAAGGAGACCCTCCTGATCTCTTATCTGGGCAGGGCTCAGCTCCTCTCTCATTCTTATACAATCTTCATCTTGGAGTATGTACCCACTGGGGACAAACTCCAGTGGCTCAGTTTGGGCCCATCTGTCTCCTGCCTCAAATGGGTCTGATTGATCAGCACCTACCCACTGCCAGGCATGGAGTAAGCACTCAATAAGTGCTGGATAAATAAAACAAAAGGAGGGAAAAATCCCATCAGTTTGCCAGCAAAGTTGCATGTACCGTAAATGCATTTGAGCCAATACTCTGAGACGTGTGAAAGAGGAACAGGATGCCTTGGGGAAGCAGGAGGAACCACACATGTTAGATTTGATGATGGGTTAGAACAAAAAAGAAATCTGACTTTGGAAAGCTATTTTCTCCAATGTGGGGTTTCGTTATAACCCCCTGCCATAGACATCCCTTATTTGGTTTGTGGATACGGAGAACAGGAAAATGGGCCAAGGAGACAGAGATTTAGAAATGGGAAAAATAATTTTCAAGTCCCACTGCATCTTCCATTCACCTCCTCTTCCATGTTCTTCCAGAACAATCTTCTCAACTCCTCATCTAATCAGGTTTCTTCCCTGAGCAAAATTATCTCCATTCCCATCAACAGAAAACCTGACCCCTCACATAGCTTGCAAGCCCCTTGTGGCCATGCTGTGAATACCAGCCAGCCTCACCTCTACCCTCTTCTCATCCCCCAGGCCCCAGGCTACAACCCCCACACCACTCGCCATTTTCCTTATCTATCCTGCTCTCCTGTTCTTTTTTAAAAAAATTTTTTTTTGATGTGGACAATTTTAAAAGTCTTTATTGAATTTGTTACCATATTGCTTTTGTTTCATGTTTTTTTTTGGTTGAGAGGCATGTGGGAATCTTAACTCACTGACTAGGGGTTGAACTTCCACCCCTCTGCCTTGGAAGGTAAAGTCTTAACCACTGAACCACCAGAGAAGTCCCTTGTCCTGTTCTTTATGTCTTTTGTGTGGTGCTTACTTTCTCCACTTTGGAAGTGCCCTTCGCTGCCTAGTGATTCCTATTCATCTTTCAAAAGGCAACTGCTTCCCGGCCCCACCATTATATTCACCACTCCCAGCATCACATGGATAAGGTTCTGCCATTGTTCCCCAACGCCCCTGCATCCGTCTTTCTTTCCAGTGATCTCCTCTCTCACTGTGGGATGGCCTCCATTGCTACGGCCAATACATTCTCTAATTTACACCCAGCCCACTGCTCCTCAACCATGAGCTTTATTTTATTTTTTAAATCCTCATTTATTTGGCTGCATCAGGTCTTAGTTGTGGCACACAGGCTCCCTAGTTGTGGCATGCTGGTTTGTGGGCTTAGTTACATGACATGTGGAATCTTAGTTCCCCAAGCAGGGATCAAACCTGGATCCCCTGCATTGCAAGGCGAATTCTTAACCCCTGAACCACCAGAGAACTCCCAACAGTGCTCTGTGTGTGTGTGTTAGTTACTCAGTTGTGTCCAACTCTTTGTGACCCCATGGACGGCAGCCCACTAGTGGAGGCAATCCCCTCTACTGTTCATGGGATTCTCCAGGCAAGAATACTGCAGTGGGTAGCCATTTCCTTTCCCCAGGGGATCTTCCCCACCCAGGGATTAAACCCAGGTCACCTGCATTACAGGCAGATTCTTTACCATCTGAGCCACCAGGGAAGCTCATAATAATAAGGTTTATAAGCTCCTAAAAATATAAAAGCTGAACCACATGGAGGAACTTGGGGAACTGGTTGCCAAGGGACAGCAGGCTCTGTGGCCCCAGCTCTCAGAGCTTCAATCTCAGGCTGGTCTTAAAGATCGATTCATCTTATGGTGTAGCTCAGATTTGGGGCAAAGGATCCTACAGCTTCTTACATGGAAGTATTTTACCACTTAATTGGGGTGACTCCCCACCATGGTTTAACATTTGTGCTCAGCCTAAGAAATCTCCCCCTTTGTTTTCTCAGAAAGTAAAAGCAGGTTGTTATGCTTGTTCTTAGCAACTAGATGGAAGCAGCCCACATATGTGAAGTAGGAATTAAATGCTAGAACTAGGATTCAATTTTCAAGTAATTAAGAGCTGAGGAAGAGTCTAAGAGGAACACCCTAGATCCCAGTGGGCCAGCAGTGTCCTGGGGTGTCCACCACACACCATGGGCTTTCTCCTTGCTCTGTTGGGATTCATTTGTGGGCTTCCTATGATCCTGCTCAGCTGAAAACAGAGGGTGATGTTCGTCTTTGCATCCCCAGGACCCATTGCTGGAGCTGGCTTGGAGCATAGCACCCCAGTATCCACACATAATGAGAAAGCCATTTCCATTTCAAGTCTCTTTCCACCCATTGAGTTTAGTCAAAGCAGAAAAATCTCTGCTTGTTGCTGGTGTATTTTTAACATCTCTTTTTTACTTTTCCTCCCTTTTAAGCAGGCTTCGGTGGACACAACCTTTCCCTCAGTGATTAACTTATTTTGTTTTGCTTATTCTTATTTTATGGTTAGCTTCTTAGGCTTTACCATCCCTTCCAGGTGGAGTGATATTACCGTGGAACACATTTCGAAGAAGACCCTCGACAGTAGCTGCCTCTGGCTGCTATGTTGCTTTGTTTCACATCAGACGCCTCATTAGAAAAATATCGATACTGAAATCACAGTGTCATTAAGTAACATTCGCAGGTCAAGGACTACTCAGCAAAAAAACACATAAGGCAAAAACAAAAGAGATTATCTTATGACTTACTTTTGGACTCAGTGAAATTTTATTGGCGTGATATACCAGAGAGATGGGTCCCCTTTTTTAAAGAAACATCAGTAATCACGCTTACACCTCTGGGCTGGAGGAAATGTTTTCCTTCCTGACCCTTGCTGCTGCTAAGTCGCTTCAGTCGTGTCCGACTCTGTGCGACCCCATAGACGGCAGCCCACCAGGCTCCCCCGTCCCTGGGATTCTCCAGGCAAGAACACTGGAGTGGGTTGCCATTTCCTTCTCCAATGCATGCAAGTGAAAAGTGAAAGGGAAGTCGTTCAGTCGTGTCCGACTCTTAGCGACCCCATGGACTGCAGCCCACCAGGCTCCTCCGTCCATGGATTTTCCAGGCAAGAGTACTGGAGTGGGGTGCCATTGCCTTCTCCATCCTGACCCTTACCTGGTGAGAATTCCCTTTCACTCCACTTTATACCTGAAACGCAGGAGATGCAGGTTCAGTCTCTTGGTCGGGAAGATCTCCTGGAGAAGGGAATGGCTATCCACTCCAGTATTCCTGCCTTGGAAATCCCATGGACAGAAATTTGGAAATTTCCAAATAGGGAATTTGGAGCTGGAAAGGACTACAGAGAGAGCTGGGCCAGAATTCTTCCAGAGTGGTCTGTGGATCTTTAGTCCTGAGAGAGATTCTATGGGAAAAAAAGATATTTGGCACAATATATTGGGAGGAGTTGTCTATTATCTCCTCTTTAAAGAGATTCACAAACCCTATGGCTTATTAAAAGCTGTGAAGTTTTGTAGTAAAGTTCAACATTTTTACCCCAGCATTTTGTAAAACTGTCTGTTCACTGAATCTTTTGAAGACCATCTCATCATTTTTTTCAGAATGATCAAACTGCTGAACAGACCAGAGGAATCACAAGTGAGGGCAGATGCCCCATCTCACAGAGGAGGAAACTGAGCGTGTTCAACTTCTGTTTGCCTGACCCGCGAGAACCCTGGGTAAGTTTGGGAAACAGGATTTGAAGCTGAAGAGCACTTAGTCTAGCTTCATAAAAAAACAAAAACGAAAACCCCCAGTGAACTCCAGGAATTTTACTCGATGGACTCAGTGTAACAAATTAAGCAGTGTCTGTCTAGAATTTCCTCCCTTCTGCTTTCTCCTTCCCCTTCAAAAAGCACTCTCTCTGCTATAGGAGGACATTTTTCTGAAATTATCATAGTTTGCATGGCGCAGGGGTAAAGAGTCAGCTTTCCATTGCAGGAGACACGAGAGACACAGGTTGGATCCTTGGGTCGGGAAGATCCCCGGGAGAAGACAATGGCTACCCACTTCAGTGTTCTTGCCTGAGACATTCCATGGACAGAGGAGCTTGGTGGGCTACAGTCCTGGGGTCACAAAGAGTCAGACACGACTGACTGAGCACATATTTTGCTTTATCTCAGGTTGAATCTTTTTTTTTTAAATGCAGCAGAAACCTTTTTCACAAAACACCAACCTACTTCCCAGCTGAAGGGACCCTCTTCATCCTCTCTGGGAAAATAGCCAGGCTGCCCACGGTGCAAGAAATGCTCACTCTACCAAGCTACTTCCTCAAACCTATTTATGTTAGTCTAACTTGGTGTTACAATTATATAATTAAATATTACAGAGAGTGTTGGAATATGAATGCAGAAGAGCCATTTCTCTAAAATCCCTTTAAAAAAGAGTTTAAAGAAACTGTTTGTCTTTTAATTTAGAAAGCTCTGCAAAGATTGAATAGACAAAGAGCTGTTAAAAATTGCTGCCAGAGTAGTTGTGGGTGAGACAAGTGTAAATCATGGGAAAAAATACTGACAATTTAGGAGTCTGCATTCAGACAGTTTTGCACATTCCAGCCTAAAGAAACCTAAGACCAAAATCTACAGACAACACGTCATGAATGTGCTTCATTTAAGAAAGATGACTTGGAACTTCCATCAATAGATTCACTTAAAAGTAAGGCCTTGATGCTTCATGAAAAGGTTTGTGAATGAATAAACATGTACACATTTTAAGTTAAAACTAAATGTTTGAGGACAGTGCTTTAAAATGACTGCGTGCTTTATCTAGCCTTTTGAAATTGGTGACTACCAGTATAAACAAATCAAACAGTTTAAGAGTGTTGTTCTTGTATGTCTAAACATTAAAAAAAATAATAACTTGTTCAAAGTGCTAGCAAACTGCCCCATCCCTGTGTGGCAGGTTAAACTTTGAGTTGCTCTGTGTTGTATCTTACTTCTCTGATTCCCTGGGTCCTCTGACTATTAACACTAGGCTGGAAGGTGAAGCTAATGGCCTTAGGGTAGGAAGGAGACAGGGGAACAGAATAGACAGGAATGAAGACGTCCTCAGAAGTGGTTGTTATGAATGCCTTGACTTGACATTGGGAGGACCAGACAGAGGAGACAGAAAAGCCAGACGCAGGAAAGTCTGCAAGGCTCAGAGTATAGATTACAAAATAAATCCAGGAGGAGAGCGCTTAAAGGGTGATTCTACGGGAGTGTTTTTTTGTTTGTTTGTTTGTTTACTGGGAAAGCCAGAGATGGCAGAGATAAAAGCTCTGATTGACGGATTGGAGAGTTTAAAAAGGGAAGTGAAAGTGAAGTCGCTCAGTCGTGTCCGACTCTGGGACCCCATGGACTGTAGCCTACCAGGCTTCTCTGTCCATGGGATTTTCCAGGCAAGAATACTGGGGTGGGTTACCATTTCCTTCTCCAGGGGATCTTCCCGACTCAAGGATCGAACCCGGGTCTCCCACATTGGAGGCAGGCGCTTTAACCTCTGAGCCACCGGGGAAGCTCAAAGCAACTTTACCCATCGCGACCACAGGATGAGAAAACAGAGTTTCTGATCCTTTTTTGACTAAAAGTACAGTAGAAATGCAGTTTAATTCTTGATCCCGTATTTAAATAAAGAATACAGCAAGATGTTTTCTTCTAGATGACCCTGTCCTATTGGATCCCATTTAATTAAAAAATTCTGGCTACAAACACAATCATTTCCTGACCTACAGTTCAGAAAGCAGTGTGTAAATAATGATTAGTGTGAAGCCAGGCAGTGTGGTGCCTCTGGCTCTATTCTTCTTTCTCAAGATTGTTTTGGCTCTTCAGGGTCTTTTGTGTTTCTAGACAAATTTAAAAAGAAGGCTCATTTCTCATCCTGTCAATTGCTAGAATCAAAACTTGGTGTGGGCTCAGGTGAGACAGGCCTGGGGGCATCCCAGATCTCTGCCTGCATCTGAAGCTTGGAAGGATGGCAAGCTGACTAGGGAGGCGTCATATTCAGGCTTGGTTCACACTAGAACTGGCGGGGCCCTGAGGCTGATCTGGTGGATAGGTGACCTCGGAAAGCCCCTCACTCCCTGGTTAAGGGAGGAAGGAACAGTTCTGAGTAGCTGCAGAAGTGCTGAACCCATCTGAGGCTGAGGGAGGGGTGGAGAGGACACAGGTGTACCCACTTGCTGACCAGCGGCTGTGATGGGGACCACAGGTGTTAGCAACATTTGGGAGCATGGGGCAGGGAGCAGGCAGGTGGAGCTGCTTCTTGCAGACGCCGAGGAGGAGGAGAAGGAGGCAGCCTCGTGTGGGATGCTGGGTAAGTCTCCTAGCGTGAAGGAAGAAGGTCTAGTTTGACCAAATCTTTCTCAAAGAGAGAACCACATGCAGAGAGACTGCAGCTTTCATGGCGCCAGGATTCCAAGTTGTCCGTCTGGACTGGACTCGGGATCTCAAGAGGTAAGTTTCATTTACTTGTAGAAGATGAGAAAAAGTTACATTCCTACATGTGTGATTTGTAACTGCAGACTTTAAATCTGATACACCTGCACGAACAAATATTGGGTGTATGAAGCAGCACACAGTTCCTGCTGTTTTTTTTTTTAACACTTAACTCAGTGCCAATGTTCTAGACACGGTACTGTACACTGAGACAGACATGAGTCCCTGTTAGGTTGGCTCATTGGCAAAAAGAGAAGAACACAGTACACAAAGATACAGTGTGGTGGGAAATGGGACTGATGCACTGTTATGAACGTGGTATATTTAGGAAGCATGAATAAAAAAGTCGCCTGACGTGTTATTTAGAGGTAACTTACATGGGACGAAAGCTGTGCGCTCCCAAGTTGTTGATTAAATATCTCAAAAAAAGTGTATAACTATCAAATTTTGCTCTTAACTCTGTCTGGCTGTGGTTCAGGGTCATCATCAGCACCCCCGCTCATGAAAACCTGGGGTTTGGCGTGGGCGTCTGTGTTTTCAGAATGTCCCCTTGGTGACTGCTATGGTGGCTACTGCTGTGGAAAGTTGTGTGTGGGTGTGTGTGTGTGTTTTAGAGATTCTCTTTGTTCCTGATTATTCTTTTATGTAGCATGTGTAAGAGAGGAGGAATCATTTAGGCTATCTACAAATATGCTTTCTCAGTGAGAGTTCAGTTCAGTCGCTCAGTCGTGTCCGACTCTTTGCGACCCCATGAATCGCAGCATGCCAGGCCTCCCTGTCCATCACCAACTCCCGGAGTTCACTCAGACTCATGTCCATCGTGTCCGTGATGCCATCCAGCCATCTCATCCTCGGTCGTCCCCTTCTTCTCCTGCCCCCAGTCCCAGTGAGAAAATACCCTTAAACATAATATTACCAGGTAGCAACCAATTCTGCATTAATTAGGACACACTGTTAATCAACTTTGTGAAAAGAAACTCACAAAACTGTGTTTGAAGTTTCCTGCTAGGACAGCCTATTCCTAAATTTGGAATGCTGAATATTGTTCTGAGGCAAAGACCTATGTGTTTTAGTTTTTAAGATGCTCGATCCACAGTCGGATACGACTGAGCGATGGAACTGAACTGGGATTGTCATTGGAGCCTCACTGATTTTATTTTTCATGGTTCTGGCGGCAGAATGTGTTTGTTGAGGAAATTCTAGCTTGAATTGCTAAAACCAGTAAATGCGAATCATATTTGCTAAAAACCGGTGGTGGTTTGGTTAGAATGTACTTTTAACTTAGAAATGAACTTTTGTCTGCTTTGAAAAACCTAACAGTGATGATTCTATACTCAAGACCACCTGGGTGTTTGTTTATTGCTACGACAGCCTTTTGCTACAGAAGGCAGAGGACAGTGGTGAAAAGTTCTGGCTTAAAGAGTTGAAAGCAATTGCTGAAGATCTTTGCTAAGGGAGGTTTTCTTTTTCTTTTCCACGTTATTAAAATTTGTTTTTATTGCGATAGAAAACGCCATAAAATTTACTATCTTGACCATTTTTAAGAACACAGATCAGCGATGTTTTTTTGGTATATTTTACATTGTTTTAGAAAAAGATCTCCAGAACCTTTTCATCTGGCAAAAACTGAAACTCGATATCAGTTAAACAGCTCCCTCTGCCCTCTCCTCCAGCCCCTGGCAACTGCCATTCTACGGTCTTTATCCATGAATTCAACTACTTTAGATGCCTTGCATGTTGCTGGTCCTTTCTCCTTTTTTCCATTGGGGTGTGGTTGCTTTACAGTGTTGCTAGTTTCGGCTGTACAGCCAAGTGAATCATTTACATGTATTTGTCCTTTTATGGCCAGCTTATTTCACTTAGTATTAGGTCCTCAAGGTTCATCCCTTTTGTGACTGAAATTTTCCACTCTAGCCAAGAAAGACTTTTGGAGTCATAGTGTTCAGGTTTTTAGCACCTAAGTTTTTTCATTCAAGACCTGACATCGCATAAACCAAATGGCTGGATGAAACCTGAGGTGTTAGTCCTTAACTAGTCATAAAGTGCATCTGTACTTTATTAAATTAATGTCATGGGTTGCAGCATGTTGATGGGCTATTAACTGCAACTTTTAATTCTCAGGCTGTTTTAGAAGGGTCCAGCTGGTCTAGAGGTGACTCCTGAGAACCCTGGATGCTAGCTTGCTATTACTGACCATGGACCTTTTCTCGCTTTTAATTTCTTCATTAGAGGTAACTCCTTCTATTTCACTGAGTGGTTGAATTAAAAAAGAAAAACACTTGGAACTATTAAACTTTATGGGCTTTTCTTTCCCTTCGTTCTTCTAAATAAACCACATCAATCATGAGTAAATTCCTTGAACAGCAGGGACCATACATTTCCATTTTTAGCATCTCTCTGGTTGACTGCACACAGAAGGGTTCAGTTATTGACTGTCTGCCTTAACAGACATCACCTATGTAAGTTCATTTTTTTTTTTTTTGTTTTCCTAGAATGCTGGAAAACTGTAAGAAGTAGATAATCAATACAAGATTTTCTCTTGCCTAGATCTCACATCATGGTATGTTTGACCAATTTTGAGCTTTCTAGAAGAAATACTTTTTCTTCCTATTTTTAAGCCAACTTAAGGGTTTATAGATAAACTTCAGCTTCAGCTTTCTTGATCTAGCATTATTTCTGATGGTTTAATAAGGGGTTCTTGCAAATGCTCTTCTGGTGGCCTAGGAACAGGAAGGAATCATTTGCTGTTCTTTCATGGTTAAACACTTTTAAAGGTTAGTAGTTGAACCATACAAATGAATGCCTGCTATTTGGATTCTAGTTAATATTAAGGAATAATCAATATTATTGGAAAAATGTTCTATATTATGCAAATGGTAGAGTCCCCAAAGCAGTAACTGGAAAATGTTATCATCTGCAGAACCACTTTGTCCCCCATACCTTCATTTGCAAAGAAGTGAAAAGGTAATGTATTTGCTAGCAGTTTCTATATGGGTATGACCCACAGCAGAATGAATGTAAATTGATTTAAAACAAGGCAGGCAGAGTTAGGTTTGGCTTAAAAAAAAAAAAAAAAAGTCAAGTAGTTCCAGAACAAAAATTCCATCCATTACAACCTACTGTTTCCTATCGGCCAAATTCAAATTGAATAATAACCTGGAACAAACCACAGCCTTTGGGTAAGTGACCTCAGGTGGGACTAAGGTTTCTGTTGTCTTCTTAGTGGACTCTAGAAATGAAAACTAGCAGTGAAAACTCTACAAATGACTGCTTAGAATAAGGCTAAATTGGTGGTTAGAAACCACTGCCACCTGGGAGCGCCTGCCGCCCTGGTGGCATCCGGGGCAGTGACGAAGCAGGATGCACTGCCAGCCTTAATGAAGTGACTCATCTCCTCCCCTGGATAAAATTAAAGGATTGAGAAGGGATACCTCGTTTTCTAAATATATGAAAATATTGAAGAAAACTAGAATAGGAGTCTTTCTGATGTCATCAGGAGTGTCTAAAAACTGCGAATGCTAACAAAAAGCTGGTCGGAGACCGGAGAATTTCTACAAAACCTGTGAGGATGATTGCTTGCTGGGACTTAGAAGGAGTCATAGTTCTAATCCTGGTTTTGGCCCACGAATTGCTTGAGGATAAGGCACTGAAACCCTTCAGAATTTAATTTTTCCAGCTGTGAGTTGAGAAAGCCCTGGCTTACTTAGGCAAGTACAAACAGCAAATACATAAGTCCTACTAGAAAGTTCTGGATGGTAAATGCCTACCAGGTCACATAGCTTTGCTTCTGAAGGCAAAATTTGCTGGACACCTAGTCTGAATCCATTTGGGGGCCATATTCCTTGTTTTACGTTAACTATGACGACCTCTAGGATGAAGGATGGATCTTACACATATTGGACTTTCTCAGCATAGTGGTTGGCTTAGCAGTGCTTGGTGTTTGTTGAATCGTTGTTCAGTTGCTAAGTCATATCCAACTCTTTGCGACCCAATGAAATGCAGTAGTCTAGGCTTCCCTGTCCTTCACCATCTTCTTGAGTTTGCTCAAACTCATGTCCATTGAGTCAGGGATGCCATCCAACCACCTCATCCTCTGTTGCCCCCTTCTCCTCTTGCCCTCAATCTTTCCTAGCATCAGAGCCTTTTTCCATGGGTGGGCTCTTCTGAATTGATTTTGAATAAATCATTTCATACAAATTAAGGGAAAATATTTTTTCCGATGTTAGATGAATGAAGGGGGATGGTAGTAATTATGCAAAGAAAGTCAAGATTAGATCCTTATGAAAATGAAGGGGTTCTTTTCCTCCCTCATCATGTGACTGAATTTCCTTTCATTTTATTTGCTATTTTCTAAACTTTTATTGACGTATAGTTGATTCATGGGCTTCCCTGGTGGCTCAGACGGTAAAGAGTCTGCCTCTAATGTGGGAGACCCGAGTCCGATCCCTGGGTCAGGAAGATCCCCTGGAGGAGGAAATGGCAACCTACTCCAGTAATCTTGCCTGGAGAATCCCATGGACAGAGGGGCCTGGCAGGCTAGAGTCCATGGGGTCACAAAGAGTTGGACATGACTTAGCGACTAACACACACTCACACATAGTTGATTCATAACGTGTTAATGTCTGCTGTACAGCAATCATATACATACTTTCTCATATTCTTTTCCATTATGGTTTATCACAGGTATTGAATATATTCCCCTGTGCTATATACAATAGGACTTTGTATTACAACTATCCCATGTGTAATAGTTCGAATCTGCTAATCCCAAACTCCCAATCCTTCCCTTCCCCAAGCCCCTTCTGCCCTTGGCAATCACCAACAACCAAGTCTGTTCTCTGTGTCTGAGTCTTTTCTGTTTCACAGATAGGTTCATTTGTAGTTTAGATTCCACACATAAGTGATATCATGTGGTATTTGTCTTTTCTGACTTGCTTAGTACGCTAATCTCTAGGTCCAGCCGTGTTGCTGCAGATGGCATTATTTTTGAATGTCCCTTCATTTTCTGTGGTTATCAGGAGAAATGTCTTCCTCATACTGTCAGTAGTTGGATCTGAACTCTCAGAGTAATTAGGAGGTTGCTCACTTTCAAGAGGTCTAGTAATTAGAGGACTGCTCATAGTGAGGTATCTGGACATGTGACAGCTCACCGAGTCACCTGGCAAGGAAATGACATCAGTTTTCAAGCCTACAACGGGGCAATCTAAGACGGCTTCCTAACGAGCTGAGTGGTGGCTCCTCTGTGACATATTTAGCCAGAATTGAAATAAATCCTGATTCCTTTTACTGAATCATAGCTGTTCCCTCATCTTTCTGGCAGCCCAGCTACAAAAGGAGAGGTTAGATGATAATGTCTATTAGGTGCTCTGTGCTCAGCCAGTGCCAGGGGCTGAAAACTTAATGCCAAATGAGCATCTCCATGTAAGGTCAATGATGGCTTGTTCTCAAAGTCGGTCCCTGGACCTGCAGCATCCATATCACCTGGGACCTTTTTTAAAATGCAGATTCTCAGACCACAGACTCAGTGACTGAAGCTGTTTAAACAAGCGTTTCAGGTGGTTCCAACACTGGCCAATGTTCTGAAACCCCTAATCTCTCATATTTAACACTCTAAACAACTAATGGTTATTCTTAGGCCTGCTTTGATTTGGAAAATAAGAGATTACAGATTAACCTGAATTTCTAAACTTCAACAAACCCAAATCAAATTTCTTGTATTCTTAACAACTTCAGTGCTTTGCCTAATGTGGGCCGTCATTCTAGGGGTGGGGGTGGGGCAACTTTAGTTCATACAAGTCACTGTTCATAGCCCAAGCGCCTGCTTCATATAAAGTACAGTGTGTGTGTTGTGGGAGGTGTGGGGGGGGGGAGTGTGAAGGAATATGACAACCTTTTTCCTTCCAGGGTCTTACAATCGAGTGGGGGTATTCATCTTTTAATTTTTATTTTACATGGGAGTATAGTTGATTTCCCAGGTGGCTCAGTGGTAAAAGAATCCGCCTGCTAATGCAGGAGATGTGGGTTTAATCCCTGGCTCGGTAAGACCCCCTGGAGAGGGAAACAGCAACCCATTCCAGTATTCTTGTCTGGGAAATCCCATGGACAGAGGAGCCTGGGAGCTCCAGTCCATGGGAGTCCCAGAGTCTGACACAACTGAACACTCATAGTTGATTTACAGTGTTGTTACTTTCAAGTGTATAGCAAAGTGATTCAGTTATACATGCACATAAATCTATTTAAATACATTAACACATAAAGTAAATACACAGCATCACATAATTGCCCTGGGGAGGAGCCAGGGAGGGGACAGAGGTTGAACTCAAACAGAAATGGGTTGTGTTGTGGGAGGCAGGGGAGCCCGGCTAAGCCAAGGTCAGTCCCCTTTCTGTGCCCCTGTCTCCTTGCTTCTAGAAGAGTTGGAGGCGGGGCTAGAACCGGGATTGAGAAAGGCCCCTTGCTGACTTGGAAGGTTGGGAGAAACCACGGTGGGTAAAGTCTGTATCTTCTGCTTCAACCAGAGCATCAACTTGTGTCTCTTTGTCAGGCCCCTCTGTAAATTTTTGTTTGGAAAAAGTTTCATGGCTAAATTAAAAACCAATTCCTGGACTCGATGATGTCAGGCTTGTTTCAGCTCTGCGGGTCAGTGGCCTCTACTTCTCTGTAAGGTTCTGGAAGGATTCATCGGTAGGAAGAGAGACCTTGAACTATTTGGGGGGAATTGTTCTGGCACTATGAGGTGAAATAATATTCCTGTCAAACACAGCTGCTATTTGTTACTCAGTGGGATATAAAAATAGTGAATTCCTGCGTTTTCCTTAAGAGGAATATAATTCTCTTTCCTGTTTATCTATCCTGATCTGAGAACAGAGAACAATTTCTGTGACAGAACTGAAATATAGACCCTTTTGGACTTGGACCAAAATTTCAAAAGAGATCAAAATCTCAACAGAAAGAATAAAAATCTCCAAGACTTCAGGTTCTCATTATTCTTGCTCCTTAAACTAAATTCCCCTCTTCAGTGAGTCTATTCATGAATAATCAGTGTCTGAAATCATGTTCCTTCCTTAATTCACTGCCATATGTCTCCTAACTTCAAAACATTACAATAAAGATGACATTTTTTTCCCCTAAGCAGAAACCAAGAGAGTAGTACTCAAATCAGTGACAAATGGGAACCCCATAGCTAGTTTGGGTTGGAAAACGATTCTGTTTTACTTTCATAGCAATGTACCAATTCAGCCTTAATTAAAAGCACTTCCAATGGTCACCATGGCTTCCTTTAAAATGAATTTTAACAGTTTTATTGTGAGCAGAGTTTAATAAGCTCGGCTGTGACAATTATGCACAAGAGGAACTGAGAATACATACAGCATGTGGAATGAGCCAGTCAGAGGTCTTGGAAGTGAGTCTCATGGAGATTTAAGGTGTAGGTGACTTGGTAGAAAGGTGTCAACTTGATGCACCAGAGCTCAGGGAAGGAGTAAAGCCCCATTAGGACCTAAGGTGGTGGTTACGATTAAAAAGGAACTGGCAGATGAATGGATAAAGATATGGTACATATATACAATGGAATATTACTCAGCCATGTAACGGAACAAAATAAGGTCATTTGTAGAGATGTGGATAGATCTAGAATCTGTCGTACAGAGTGAAAATCAAATACTGTATATTAATGCACATATGTGGAATCTGGGAAGATGTGCAGATGAAACTATTTGCAGGGCAGGAATAGAGATGAAGATGTAGAAAGTACACATGGATACAGGGCAGGAAGGGGAGGGTGGGACAGATTGGGAGAAATACACCACCATATGTAAAATAGGTAACTAGTGGAAAGCTGCTGTATAACAGAGAGCTCAGCTGGGTGCTCTGTGAAGATCTAGAGGGCTGGGATGGGAGGGAGGATCAAGAGGGAGGGGATATAAGTATACATATGGTGGTTCACATTGTTGTACAGCAGAGACTAACACAGCATTGTAAGGTAATTATACTCCACCCCCCAAAAAAACAAAACAAGCTGGAAAGGAAAAGAAAGACGGAAACTGCTAGTTGTCACTAATAAGGGCATTGTAGAACCAAATCTCAAGCAAAAGATGTAATTGATCAGTTCCTGGGAATCCTTTTGTAAACTTGGAGAGTTTCAAATCAATTAAGCTTTTGATTTTAAAAAATGACCACAAGGGGGAAAAAGATAAGGAAAACAGTGTACCCAGCCCCAAACAGGTTATTTCTGAAATACCAGTTGCACTTGGATATAGAATGCACAAATTCCGTTGGAAGAATGTTACTGCCATAAAGATGAGTGAACTCTGACAATTCTGAGACCTTTGATCAGAATAAAAGTCACTGAAAACTGAAGATTCTCTGCTCTCTCCAGCTAGCCAGATGCCCAACAGCCTGTAGAAATGATGCTATGCCGAACAGTATCACCCCTGTTCAACTGAGCTGATTGGAAACCCCAGACACCTCCGTAGACTTACAGGACTTACAGCCCAACATCTGAGAGCCTGACTGGCAAAGGAATATGTCTAACTTGCTGGAGACCCGCGTGGTGCTAAATAGCCCGAGGACAAGGATGCTGCTAGAGAGACACCCACGGGCATGGCTGCACCAGCCAAATCTGCAAGCGTGCCCGTGCCTTCCCGGAGAACAGAGCAGCATATGGAAGGTTCGGGCTCACTGCCATCTGTCGAGAGTGGGCAGGCCTGCACATGCATCCCCAGTCGGCATCCAGGCTTGGGAGATGATCATTTCCATAGCGAGAGGTGTGCTGCCTTTGGATAAGAATGGGGATCAGGAGAAGGCACTCAGCAGAAACAGCTTGGTTATTCCCCCAGATATACCCCAAGCTCTCAGAGGTTAATCAATATAGATCTGGAGGGAGAGAATCCTTACCCCTGTCTAGTGTGTTCTGAGCTTGTTCATTCATATGTTATAGAATATCATCATCATCATTATTGTAAAAATAACTGCTGCTCAGAAACTCTTCCCTTTAACCTCTAAGAACTTGCACCATGTTAGACCTTCATCCATGAAACTGAGACCCGGATACCACTCTCTTCCATTTCAACCTGTGCTCCTAACCAGGAAGTAGGAAAATTACAGTGGGAATTAATTTTAATAAAAACCTGAAATTCTTATTTTTCTAGCATCCTCGTTGTCACCCTGAAAATCTCACCCTTCCTTCTAACTTGGACCAACACGTATAAGATGAAACAATACAAGCCATAATTAATATGACTTCCCTATGTAAGGAAATGAATGGCCCAACAAGGTTATCATGATGGTTTCTTTTCAAAGCTTGTCCTGACTTACCGCTATGAAACTCTTGAGTTATTCCTCCAACCTGTCTGCCAGCAGTTTACTTATTGAGCAGGATACACCCAAAGACTAAAATATCTGTTTCAGGTGCCCTGTTCTTTATATATTCCAGCTCATCAAGTCCTATTAAGAATTCTACAGTGCATGTACTATTAAAGTCTCCCATTTACAAATGAGATAAGTGTGGCACAAAGAAATAGGATAACTTACCCCCAGTACTATAGTCGGGGGTTTGGTGGGGGCCAGGAGGCCAGTGAAGAAAAGCTGGCTCTGGGGTCTGTCTGTAACCATTAGGCATCACTGCCTCCCCACCTAATCTAAGGGCTGATGCTGGAGGTCAGGGTGAGTGATGACTGCGGTTTCTTTTTTTAAAAATACATGTTTATCTTTGACTAGATCTTCATTGCTTTGTGTGGGCTTCCTGTAGTTTCGGAGAATGGGAGCTACTCTGTTGCGGTGTGCGGACTTCTCATTGAGGTGGCTCTCTTGCTGTGGACAGTGGGCTCCAGGGGCTCCAGCTGTGGCTCCCAGGCTCTAGAGCAAGGCTCAACAGTTATGGGGCATGGGCTTAGCTGCTCTGCAGCATGTAGGACCTTCCAGGACCAGGGGTCAAACTCGTCTCTCTTGCACTGGTGGGTGGATACTTTACCACTGAGCCACCAGGGAAGCCCCAAGGAGCTTAGTGTTTTTCTCCATCAGTTTTGTTATCTTTATGTCCTCAAATATATTTCACATCATGTAAAAGAGTAACAAGTGACACTTGTTCAGTCGCTCTGTTGTGTCCGACTCTGACCCCACGGACTACAGCACCCCAGGCTTCCCTGCCTTCACTATCTCCTGGAATTTGCTCAGAGTCTTGTCCATTGAGTCAGTGATGACGTCTAAACATCTCATCCTATGTGCCCTCTTCTCCCTTTGCCTTCAATCCTTTCCAGTACCAGAGTCTTTTCCAATGAGTCAGAAATGAGTGATACTAGTATTGATAAATGTGGAGACTGTCAAGTCATTAGACATATGGCCAACCTTAAGAGTCTGCCCCATTCACCCATCACTTGTCACTAAGTAAATAGCATAAGAGAAGACTTGGGCTTTGACAATCATTGAGCATATTTTGGGTGGGTTTTTTTTTTTTTTTTTAGTTTCTAAGTTTTTATTTAAAATCAGCAAAATGAAAAAATTACCAAAATGAAAACTTAAGTGAAATCCCAATATTTTTAAATAATTGTTTTCAATTAATTATTTTAATTGGATACTTAATTACTTTACAATATTGTGATGGCTTTTTGCTATACATCACCATGAACTGGCCACAGGTACACGTGTCCCTCCCAGCCCCCGCTGGGCTCCCCCCTCCC
>SJYQ01096208.1:506979-523264 GCA_006410935.1 Redunca redunca
CCCTCCCCCCTCCCTCCCCACCCCATCCCTCTGGGTTGTCCCAGAGCACTGGCTTTGGGTGCCATGCTTCATGCATGGAACTGGCACTGGTCATCTGTTTTACATATGGTAATGCACATGTTTCAATGCTGTTCTCTCAAATCATCCCATTTGCATGGTTCTTAATGCAGCATTCTGTAAGATATAGAGTGAATACTCTGCTAGAGTAAATAATAACCATACTAAGATTACATTCTGAAAACTATATATGGGAAAGTCAGTCCCTGGAGGAAAAGGGAAAATGTCAGATAATAAGATCACAAGGAACAAGAAATACATCTTCCCTCAGACTGAGGATGTGGTGTGGTGATGGCAGCATGGATTTTAGGAAGGAGGTTAAAAAAAAAAAGTGAATCCAGTTCAAGGAGTTCACTTTCCCTACCCCCTCTGTTAATCTGCATTAAAGAAAAAAGAAAGGGAAGACTTCTCCAGGTTTCCTTGTGTCTGAGACAGGGGAGAGGGTCTGGTAGAGAAGGAAGTGCTGGGATGTTAACATTCTGAAGGATGGAGATGCTGGGGGTGCGTCTGTGTTGTCCTCGTTCCTTACAATCATCTCTATTCAAGCTGAGCTCTGAAACACTCCCTACCTGTTATTACCCAACTCGTGCATTGGCTGTGTGCCTTGTTGTTGTTGCTAAAATATCGTGTCTGTTACTATGAAAACGAAGCGCTCCTGACAAATGTTTGACATAAGCGTGCTGACTACGGGAGACATAGCCATGCAGAACGTTTCTCGCTTTTAACGCACCTATGCCAAAGCAGTCGCTTCACCTTTCTGAGTCTCTGTTTCTTTGAAACAAGAAACGCCCTATTTGATGTTTTCCAGCCTCTCTTTGGCCACTGAGAGTTGGTGGAAAGTGACAAACAGCCAACTAACAACTGAGTCTAACAGGGGCATTAAAGGGGGCAGAAGCAATCAGGTGATATTCAGGGGACTGAAGCTCAGAAATTTTGGTTCAAGAACTAGAGGTGCAGCCTGTTAGGCCATTAAATCTTGTTTCTGGGGCCTTTCTGCACATGTTTTCTCTGCTGAAAGTGTGATTTCTACAGCATTATGTGTTGCTCTGGGGACTGTCTCCTGAGTGGGGGGTGGAGGGCAATGGCAGTCATGGAATATGGAAGAGGAGAACTGGGGGTGATGACTGAAATGGAAGGAGCAGTGATGGAACCCTGATCTGGGGATCCAGTGATGGAGGACTGGAAGGGGAGGGGCAGATGGAAAGAAAATGGAGAGGCTGAGTTGCAGAAGCAGCAGAGCTCAGGAGAGGACCTGCGCTGACCAGCAGCAATGGGTGTCCCAGCTCTCCAGTGCAGGTGCCTACAGGTTCCCAAGAGTGAAGCACAGGTCCGGTGAAGCTCTGCAAAGGGGTGAGGGGAACGTTCGGATAATCTAAGACATGCACAGCCCGTGAGAGCTCGGCCAAGAAAACACACCTGCTGTGTCAGAGATTCCTGAACGTGGACACAGCTGATCCACTAGAAAGCTTGGTAAAGGGTTTGCCCCCTTCTCAGGCACTCTGTTTCACAGGCATCTTGGGGAAGACCTGTAATCCCCGTATCTCCCGTGCTTAGCTTTGTGGGAAGTTTCCTGTTGGAGATTCTGTGTCCCTTCCCTGGGAGTTAATTAAAGGACCTTGGTACCATTCACGGATGTTGCCAGGTCCTCACTTGCAAGGGCAGCTCACCATCATGCATCAGGAGAAGACCATGAAGACCCCTGATGGCCTTAACTGGGAGATAAGGCAGGAAAGTCAGGTCAAGGCTAGATTGTGGAAGACTTTGTTTTTTATTTGCTGGGTTGACAAGAAGGAGCTAATGATGGTCTTTGCACATGAGAGTACCACAGTCATCATTCTGGCTTACCAAATTAACATGGTGGCCGTGGAAAAATGGATCCATCAAGCAGGATTCTTGAGTCAAGCTGTCAAATGTGAACCTGCTGAAATGTACGAGGTGTAGGGCAATACAATTGTAGTGGCCACTGTGCTATGCCAGGCATGTGCTGAAAAGTGCTTGACCTGTATAATCTCAATCCTTATAGGATGTTGCAGCGGTATCACTTTCATTTAACGATGAGTACACAGAAACTCAAAGAATTCAGGACTCTTGCTCAAGGCCACAGAGCTAGTAAGTGGCAAAGATCTGAACAAAGATCCACCTTATTTCAAACCTCTGCTCTGAACCAGTAAAGGAAGAAAATGACACCAATAACGAAGAGCTGGTGCAAGACACACTGTGAAACAGAGGCCATGTGGTTAGACAAAGCTACCTGGGAGGGGAGAGTCATTGCCTGATGATTTTCTGCAGATGTTATGAGCCTGGGAAAAGAAAGCTTTTTTATATCAGTCACTTTGAACGTTTAAGAAAGACTTGACGAATGCTTGGAGGCAGAACTAGTAGGATGGGGTCGATCTGCCGTGGCGGTTTCTCTCACCATGCCTCTGATGGGTTGGTTCTAAGCCAGGATGCCACTGAGTTCACTAAGATGGTAGTGCATCACTTCTAAGCTCCTGCCTTCCCTCTGGTCCCAGCTGGCATGACCAGTCTATGCCTCATCTCTTTTGCAGAGTGTATTGAGTGTTGCTTACTGCCTTCAGTTTGTCCCTGATAGCTATGAGGTGAATGTCTGTGTTGTGTTGGATTGCACTGGACTTGGAGCCAGAGCACAGCTTGCTCTTCCATCCTACCCTACCCCACCCAAGGATACATGGCAAGGTATCCATGAAGCAATGTCTACTGATGTACAAGGTCTTGTTGACCAGACAGCAATCAATAGTCATGTCTTCTTTCAAGGCCAAGATCACTTCTTGTCAATTGCTTTCCCTTCCCAATAGTTTTCTTGAACAGTCAAGTGCTACATTCTGATTCACACAAGTAATTTTATGCCAGTTTTCTATGTTCTTCTGGCAACAGTGAAACTTTCAGTGCTGATAACTGCTAGAAAGGATGATTTATCTTTTGCCTTTGCAACGACAGTCCTAGCCATTAAAAATTCAACTTGTACGTTTATCAAACTGTAGTTCTGCTACACTTACAATCACTATGTAGTAAAAGGGATTATTTAATTTCCTAATGTACTGATGCAATTTGGGTTGATTCTGTAGCTCAACAGGAGTAGAAAGCATTTTTCAGGGAAGCATTCTTTTATGATCTACAAATGTAAAGAAAATTAGGAACTCAGACATCTGCAGTCTTGCCATTTGCAATCTGGGTAATACTGGGCAAGATCATTCAATATTCTCAGCCACAGTTTCCCCAATTATTATATTATTACATATTATTATGGGAAGACTACTTCAAAGTAACATAAGAGTGTGAGGAAAAAAGTATGAATATGTGTGTGCACATGTTTCTCTGTGTAGAATGAAAACATCTCCAGCAAGAAACTTACATAGTATCAGCAATTCCTACACAATTGAGAAAACAGGAACTGGTAGAAAGAATACACTTTTGAGTCAGAGATACAGGATTGAAGCTTGGCCCCATCCATGTCTGTGAATGTGCATTTAAGAATGTTATTAAATTTCTTGCTTTTAAAAAAAGGCAGGGGGATAGTAGGAGAGGACTATCAAGATGATCGAATAAAAATGTTGATCAGACCATGCTATAAACTGTAAAGTAATATGTAAATGTCTGGGTAAATTGAACAGCTCAAGGACACCTTTCTTAAGGGGCATAAGGACATGCTGCTAGTAAATTAAATAGATTTGAGGTGACTACTTCCTTACCTAGTTTCTGAGCCCTGCTACGGAGATGAGCAGTTCCAGGTCACTGGTCAGCATCAAAGCAGCTCATCTGCAAGCAGTAAGCAGAGTTACCTGTAATAAAATCTACTTTGGACTTGATAAGGGGCCATAGGAGGAAGTAGATACCCAGCAAGGAGTTGGACTCGAGGTTCTAGACCTCAGAAGAACGCTCTATGGAGAGATCTAGATTTGGAAACACACCTTGTGACTGGTTTTGGTTTTATTTTGATTGCCTTTTGATTACATTCTATAATGTCATCTAAAAATCTGCTCTCGAGTTGTAAATGGGAGTTCACACTGTATCATCCTTGAATAAAGAGGCCTGGTAGCATTACTTTACATAAATCCGTTTTTGTTTTATTTCCATTTAGTAACAGACTCATGGGACTTTTTTTTTTTTTAAGATTCCAAAAAATGTGTCATCTCCAAATGCAGAAGTTTTAGTTTACACTACCTCTATTGCAGCTGCTAAGAGTCATGCATCTATGCTGAGATGGACCCATCTATCTCTAACTTAGATATGAAGGCTGAGCACTGTTTTTTAACCTTGAGCAAATCACTTTCAGGCCCTGGTCCCTCCTGTCACAGCCCCGGCATCCCTGTGTCGTCATAACTCAAATTTTAACCTGCTCTTTAAGGCTAATGTGTAATAATAGAAAAAAAAACCAATATTCTGAAAATAACGTCTTTTGGTATAAGAAATTGAGCCAGAAAATCACACAGGTCAATAGAGCAAATACATTTAAAGACTTTCATATGCCAGGACGTATGGACCTAAGTAAAATATAGTTTATTTTCAAAGCTACAAGTGTAGAGAAGAACAAACCAATAAAGCTCAGGTTGTTCTCCTGCATTAAGTAGATTCAGGAAAAAAACAACCCAAGTAAGTTGTGAATACAGTACTTTGACTTTCTTCAGGTTGTTTGTGCTTAGTTGCTCAGTCATGTCTGATTCTTTGCGACCCCAGGGACTGTAGCCCACCAAGCTCCTTTGTGCATGGAATTCTTCAGGCAAGAATACTGGAGTGGGTAGCCATTTCTTTCTTCAGGGGATCTTCCTGACCCAGGGATAGAACCCAGGGCCTCTTGCATTGCAGGCGGACTCTTCACTGTCTGCACTACCAGGGAAGCCCCAAGACCAAAAAAGGAAAAAAAAAACAAAAACAAAATAAAATCCCATCTAGACAGATCCTATTTTAGTACGTACATAGGTTTTTCTACAGAGAGATGGGACAATATGTCAGAAATATACTTTCTGTGTATTTGAGGATTAATCCCACAAGTAAGCACACTGTGGCTGGAGGTGGTTCTGTTTCTCACTGTTACAGGAAACGTAGGAACCACTCTTGGTGCTAGATTGAGATTCAAGATAACCTTATAGTCAGGACTTCTCAACTTCAGCACCACTGACATTTTGGATCTGATAATCCTTCATCGTGGGGGCTGTCCTGTACTTTGTAGGATATTTAGCATCTCTGGCTTCTACTTAGTAAATGGGAGAGGTAACCAGCTCTGTCCCCCAACCCCCAAGCACTAACAACCAGAATTATCTGTTCAGTTCAGTTCACTCAGTCGTGTCCAACTCTTTGCGACCCCATGAACCACAGCATGCCAGGCCTCCCTGTCCATCACCAACTTCCAGAGTTTAACCAAACTCATGTCCATTGAGTCAGTGATCCAACCATCTCATCCTCTGTCATTCCCTTCTCCTCCCGCCTTCAATCTTTCCCAACATCAGGGTCTTTTCAAACGAGTCAGCTCTTTGCATCAGGCGGCCAAAATATTGGAGTTTCAGCTTCAACATAATTCCTTCCAATGAACAGCCAGGACTGATCTCCTTTAGGATGGACTGGTTGGATCTTCTTGCAGTTCAAGGGACTCTCAAGAGTCTTCTCCAACACCACAGTTCAAAAGCATCAATTATTTGGCATTCAGCTTTCTTTATAGTCCAATCTCACATCCATCCATGACTACTGGAAAAACCATAGCCTTGACTAGACAAGACCTTTGTTGACAAAGTGATGTCTCTGATTTTTAATATGTCTGTTTAGTTCAGTTCAGTCGCTCATTCGTGTCCATCACCAAATGTCCGTTGGGGGCAAAATCTCCACGGTGGAGAACCACTGGTCTAAACAAATGATTTTTAATAGGTGTAGATAAAGATATGTGTGTGTGCGTGCATGCGCATGAGCACACACATACATTTATTTCCTAGTTCTATTGAGAGGAGCTGGAAGCAATGACACCGTTGTAGCTATGAGTACATTTATCACCCAGGTCTTGGGTTCTAACTACCATTCTTGACTAAAAGGAAGCAGAGTTCCTTGGGGAAATGGCTTCTCTATAAAATCCAATACTGGGGCCTGGAAAATATAAGATGACCCTGGAAATTTCTTGTTGTGTCATGAAGTAAGGAAAAGCTCAAGAAATGCTGGGAGATATGAAAATGACATATGGGTTTGTCTGAAGGTACTCCCTCTGACCAAATATGGGGCAAAAGATTCAGAAAATTTCAGCAGCAATGTAAATAGAATTGAATAAGAATATATAGTCAACACTAAATAAGTGTTTTTTTTTAATAGTAGAATATCAATCAGTGAACCTAGAAATGATGATTCTATCATTAGAAGATAACATAGGCTGGTTAATAATTGATTCAGGCAAGAATAACTAATAGGTGCTAAAACCAGGGGGTGAGAGTAGATGAATAACAGTATGTTTACATCTTAAAATTTCTGGAAAGTCAATGTCTTGATTGAAGGGCATATTATTCTTGTATAAATGCCTTTATTGAAAGAAATCTAAATTATGGCACATTCCATATTCAAATGAGCATATATAATTATACTAATCAGCATCAATGCCTGGAAAAATAAATATTTGTTGAATGAATGATGCAGCCTTACTAAGCATGATAAATGGCTGTTGCATTGGTCTAAGAATCAGAAATGTGCCATTGTGACATATGAGGATAGCAGTCAGTTGCAATTGCCTTAGCCTAAACAGATGTTTATTATATCATGAGAGAAGTTTTAAATGTTAGGCTTCAGCTATGCATATGATTTAGTGTTTCGATGCTGAAAGAAACATTCCTATGGAATAAGTAAGACAAGACTGAATTGTTCTTTTATATTCATTGTCTTTTATTTTTTTCATATTTGAAAATAGACTTTCTGTATTTTCTTTATGGAGTTCATACGATAGTATGTTGGAGTGTCTTAATTTACTTTTCTTGTTTCTTTTCTAAAAAATTTTTATTGGAGTATAGTTGCTTTACAATGTTATGTTTCTACTGCACAGCAAAATGAATCGGCCATACATAGACATAACCCCTCCCTTCTGGATTTCCTTCCCATTCAGGTCACCACAGTGCATTAAGCAGAGTTCCTCTGCAGCCAAAGGGGCAAGGTAAAATCCCACAAGACCAGATAAATGAAGCTATTAATGTCTTGTCTTTTAATATGAAGTCCACTGGAGTAAACTGATAGGGATACCAGCAGGTGAATTTAAGGAAGGCATACTAGGTCATTAGGCAGTATGTATACATTTTAAAAATGTAGTGTTAGAATCATGTAGGTTTGTACTTGTACATCAATAAAAAAGTTTCTCCCCCCCACCAAAAAAAAAAGTTTCTCCCCATGGGAATATTTTCACAAAGCTGAGACGATCTGACTTGTAAACCAGTGACATACAGAAGACAAAATTGAAGATAGACCTGCTTAAGGATTTTCCACCTCTCCATGGCCTTCCCATCATCGACAGTGTCTCCTTACATCCTCACTGAGCAGCTCATGGTCCTCTGCCTGGCATTTGTGGACCTTCCTCCCTCCTTCCCTCCCCATCCACATCACTACTTTCCCTCCTTCTTCACAGCATCTGTCTGTACCATCTATTTGTTCCCAGCACAGCATCTGGTTCCCAAAAAGTTTGTTGAGGTTAACTGATTATAAGGACATAACTCAGTTTTTCATTGCTAAGAAGCTAGGTATCCAGTTTTTGGAATGAGACCTCTTGACATCCCCTTGGGCAGCTGTTGAGCTTGAGCATTTCTTCTTGGTGGAACATTTGAACACAGAGGCGTGTTGCTCACATCAGTCATAGGCTAAAGGTCCACTGTGCTCCTTAAAAATATTCTTAAAGAGGCAGGAAAGGAGGTTGGAATTAAGTGCTCTAATTTATTACTTCCGACAAAAATGAATATAGAAGTAAAAGTGAAAGTGTTAGTCGCTCAGTTGTATTGACTCTTTATAACCCCATGGACTGTAGTCCACCAGGCTTCTCTGTCCATGGGATTTCCCAGGCAAGAATACTGGAGTGGGTTGCCATTCCCTTCTCCAGGAGATCTTCCCAACTCAGGGATTGAACCTGGGTCACCCGCATTTCAGGGGGATTCTTTACCTCCTAAGTCACCACGGAGGCCCCATAGAAAAAAATGAATACACTAATAATAATTGTGATGATGATCCTAATTGGCTTGTGTATTGACCTTCCTATGTGCCAGGCATGGTTCCAAGTCCTTTAGATACATTAGCTCATTGACACTTGACAACAATAGTGTGAAGGAGATACAGTGATCCTTCCCACTTTTAAGATGAAGAGATGGAAAAGTTAAATAATTTGTTCAACATAAGAAAGCTGGTAAATCTTGGAAACAGGGCCAAATACAAGGGTCTGGTACCAGAGTGTGGGCCCTCACCCCTTCCCCCAGCTCTGCCCCACTTCTGCCTAATGGTTGCCATATACAGTTGTCTTTCCTTGCCCTTTTGTATAACTCATTTAAAAATGTTAAAAAATTGTTACCATAAATATTTAATAATTCATTCTACACATTAATATGTATTCTATTTTTGAGATAAACATTAATATATTTACAGAAGGAATCCTTTTTCATCTGCCCACTTTGTGTTTTATTTTCTATTGAAGTATAGTTGATTTACAATGTTGTATTAGTTTCAGGTGTACAGCAAAGGGATTCAGTTACGCATATTATTCTTTTTTCAGATTCTTTTCCCATTTAGGTTATTACAAAGTAATGAGTATAGTTCACTGGGATACACAGTAGGTCTTTACTGGTTATCGTTTTATTTATAGTAGTGAGTATATGTTAATTCCAAACTTCCCATTTATCCTTCCCATCCTCCCCTTTACCCTTTGGTAACCATAAGTTTGTTTTCTATGTCTGTGAGTCTATTTCTGTTTTGTAAATAAGTTCATTTGCATAATGTTTTTTTTTTAGATTCCACATATGTTATGCTATCTGTCTTTCTCTGCGTGGCTTACTTCACTTAGTATGATAATCTCCAGGTCCGCCCATGTTGCTGTAAATGGCAGTATTCATTCTTTCTCTATGGGTGGTTAGTATTCCACTGTGTATATATGTACCGAAGCTTTTTCACTCATTCACCTGTCGATGGACATTTAGGTTGCTCGTATGTCTTAGCTATCGACAGTAGTGCTGCAGTGAACACTGGGGCGCCGTATCTTTTTGAATTCTAGTTTTCTCCAGATATATGCCCAGGAGTGGGTTCACAGGGTCATATGGTAGCTCTGTGTTCAGTTTTTTCATTTTTAGATGGAAGGAACTTTAAGGTTGCTTACCTAATCTAATCAATCACTCTCTACGCCCAGACCTTGAAACCTGAAGTATATTCTCCCCATGGGTTTGCAGGTGAATCTGAATAAGTTGGCCAAAACAAATCCCACTGTCCTGACAGTCCGAGCGATGGCTTTGGGTCACTGCGTTTTTGTGGGAAGAGAGAAGGCCCTGAAGGGTGAAGGTGTGTGATTCATCCAAGTAGAGGCTGCATCTGTGGTTTTCTGCTTAAGTGCAAGCACTCATGCTCTCCTAACTGCTTCTCATCCAGTGGCAACATTCAGAGGCTGAGAGGGACCCCGCTGCATGCCACTTGGAGGCCCCCTCCAGAACTGTCTGGGCTCTGGTGTATGCTGAGAAATGAGTCCACTGATTGCTCCCCAGGGGCAGATAAATCCACTAAAACATCATCTAACTCTATGATATGTGTATTTTCGCAGAAGCAGCCATAATGTGGACTAGATTTATATCTCCTACTGAACTTTAAATTCTCTGCTATGGGTTTTGTTGTCTCCTTCTAGCAAAGCTGCCTTACTGTGTTTGTCAAAGTTTTCTGTGAAGGGCAGGTGTTCAGTGGGTAAGGAAGTCCTCAGCCACGGCCTGGGGTGGCAAGTTCTTTTAAAACTGCAGAAGAAACAAACCAGTGAGCCCAGGAGACAGGATATAGACCAGGAGGTGCATAAATCATGCAGCAGATCATGCAGCTTCTAATGAATCAGAAGACTTTACAGAGGCTGAATATCAGCAAGATTTCTCCCCAGAAAGAGGTGGAGGGTGATCATACTGAATGGAAGAAGGGTTGGGGGAATACCTAAATTTAGCCAAAACCCTGGATCTCCAGGAAGTCAGAAGGATAGCTGAAGCCTAGCAGCAGTATCAGAGGGCTTCCCAGGTGGCTCAGTGATAAGAGAATCTACCTGCCAATGGAGGAGACTCGGGTTCGATCCCTGGGTCAGGAAGATTGCCTAGAGTAGGAAATGACAACCTACTCCAGTATTCTTGCCTGGGAAATCCCATGGACAGGGAAGCCTGGTGGGCTACAGTCCATGGAGTCACAAAGAGTCAGACACGATCGAGCACGCATGCACACACGCACGCAGCAGTATCTTGACTTGATAGAAACATACATCCATCAAGGATCAAATACTGGCAGCTGAGAAACAGAGCATGTGACCCACCAAATCATGGAAGGGCATCAGCTCAGCTCCAGTCCTGCTGACCCTGGGCCTCTTCCCCACAGAGCAAGGAACATTGGCACAGAGCAAATCTCATCCAGGAGCTCTGAGTCAAGTTCGGGGTCCTCAGCACAGCTTACATGGCTTCCTGCTTCTGACTGTCCCCTCCTGCTCCCTCCCCACCTAACCCCAGCCTATGGCCTCAGGGTCTTTGCAGTCGACTCAGTGAATTTCTCTGCTGGGGCTGTTCCTTCTGCTAGCAACACGGCCCCTTCCTTTTCCTTAGTGGCCCCCTTGGCTTAAACTGTAATTACCCCTTCCTTCAGGAAGCCCTCTTTTCTTCGGCTCCTGAAGTCTTGGTTAGCGATCCCTCCTATATTTCCCTGTGCTGGAACATATCAATACCATCCTCCAGTGACTTGTTTACATTTCTACACTCACTCCCCTACTAATACTGATCTGTAGACTAGTACCGATGCTGATAATCGTGTTAATAGTAAAACAAGTACTAGCCGATAGTTAACAGCTAACAAGAAGCTTGTCTTTCCAGCACCAGCAGAGTCTGACATATATCAGGTCTCTCTAAATATTAGTCAGATGATAAGGGATCCCAGATTAGACATGCATTTAACTCTTGGACTATGCCCTGAAGTCATAAAACTCAAGATTGTTTATTACTTTTCTCAATATAGAAGCAAGGTTTATGCACTACAGAAAAATTAGAAAATGCTGTGAAGCAGAACAAAACAATACATTTATAATTCCACCACACATAGGCAGCCACTGTTAGCACACCTTGTATTTTTCTCACCTTGATTTAGGTTTTGCAAGCTCCCTTTCCCAATACAGTAAATTCTCTACCTATGAAACTAAGTTGCAAACTTTCGACTATGTGAACATGCATTTGGATGTCCGATCATGTAAGTTAATTCATGTGTCTGGTGTACATCGTCATGTGCCTGCATCCTCCACAGGTGGTTGTGCTTTTATGTACTTTCTTGTACAGTGCTACTTTTGAGTACGGTAGTGCAGTATCTTTATGTCAAGCCCAGGATGTCCAGAAGCAAGCGTAAAAGCAGCGGTGATATAGCCGGCACAGAACTACCTAGACATCACTGCACCTTTTTCTCAAGAGGGTAAATAGAATTGAATTCAGCAAGGAACCACAACCTGTGCCATCAGCAACAGGCATGAGTGAGCCGGCAGCTTGATCTCTGTCTCCTATTGCTGATGATCTTCAGCTCCAGCATCTCCCACCTCCTCTCCCTCCTCCAGTCAGTAACTCTTCTTGCCTGTTCACTCAATGCCAGCCCCCGGTATGCCAGCTGTTGTACCGTATTACTGTATTTCTCAAGTTACTGTTGTCGCTGATCAGTCGCTAAGTCATGTCCAACTCTTTGCAACCCCATGGACCACAGCATGCCAGGCTCCTCTGTCTGGCACTGTCTCCCAGAGTTTGTGCAAGTTCATGTCCATTGAGTCAGTGATGCTATCTAACCATCTCATCAAGTTACTGTACTGTAAGGGTAAAAATGTTTATTTTTTGTGGTTTTTTTATGTATTATTTCTGTGAAAAGTATTGCATCATGTTACAATACAGTACTATATACCTGATTGTATTAGTTGAGTACCTAGGCTAACTTTGTTGGACTCACAAACAAATTAGATTTACAAATATTCTCTTGGAATGGAACTCATTCCTATGTAGGGGACTTACGGTATTGGCTACCCTGACCATCTTTGCATGGTAACAAAGATACTCTGCAACATCATTTGTGCTTGTGACTATCTTTACATTGTATGGTGATCTCTTTAGCTAAACATCTTTTGTTAAATATTTAGACAAGTCCTAGCTTTTTACATTAATAAATGTATGAGGAACATTGTATAAATAAGTATTTGTCCATGTTCTTAGAATGAATTCCCTACATGTAGAATTACTGTATCAAAGTACATACAAATATTTCCAAAGTCTGTAATCTTGTTAGATGAATTGGCAGGTCACTTTTCGGAAAGCTTAAGACTGTTGAAGTGCAATGAACTGGGCATTATCTTAAAATACAATAAATAGAAAAGCAAATTTTGTAAATTCAGTGTATGGGGAAGAGTTTTATTATTTGATTTTTAACGAGGTTAAAAATTTTATGCACTTTGTGGGCTGTCTGAACCTCGCCTTTTGTGAACTGTCTGCTGTGGGCACTTTCTTCTTTTTCTATCAACTTGTAGAAAGTTCTGTTTTAATGACAGTGACAGTTACAACTTATCATGCAGTTACTGTGTCTGGTGCTGGGTTGAGCCCACCACTGCCGAATACACAGCAGATATTTTCCCAGGCAGTTTACATTTTAAAATACTTTCCTAATGAAGCCATTGCTCCTATTTCTCGAGGCGGCTTTTGGAGTGGTCTGTTTTATTTTTTTATTTTATTTTATTTTTTAAAATTTTTATTTTAACTTTAGTTTACTTTACATTACTGTATTGCTTTTGCCAAACATTAACATGAACTCACCACGAGTGTACAAGCGTTAGTGGTCTGTTTTAGAAGTCTGCATTAGTTCATTTTTAGCATTTAGCATCATGAGTGGGGGACAGAGGCTCAGAGTTTGTGTAGGCTGCCCTTGAGACTGTGCAGCTCTGAGCCCATTCTTCATCAGAAAGGCCCCACCCTGCTGGGGTGTCCACAGGGTCGCCACCCCAGATGCTCTGGCCTGGGACTCTGGGTGGTAACCTCAGAGTGTGGTCCCCAGGACTCAGTGGGGATCCCTCTGTTCCCCCTGCTCCCTCTCTGCACCAATTCCTAAGAGGCAGAACCGTGAGAGTAGGTGTGATGAGGTGACAATGACATCACTGTCCAGTGACCCGAAAACATGGGGTCAGAACAGCCTGGAGAGCTCGTGGACACTGTAGGAAACCAGCCAGTGTCATGACCAAGGAAGAACACCAGGGACCCACTGGCTCTCAAAACATCCTGAAACAGACACATTCCTCTTGTGCACTTGGGCACTGTTTACCTGTTGTCATTGTTACGTGGAAGCCGGTCTAAAATGGTCCTAAGGTAGCTTCTCCCGGTGGCTCAGACAGTAAAGAATCTGCTTGCAATGCAGGAGACCTGGGTTCGATCCCTGGGTCGGAAAGATCCCCCGGAGAAGGAAATGGCAACCCATTTCAGTATTCTTGCCTGGAGAATCCCATGGACAGAGGAGCATGGAGGGCCACAGTCCATGGGGTCAGAAAAGAGTAGGATACAATTGAGCGACTCATACTTTCACTTTCAAGGTAGCTTCTGAGTAGGGCCTAAGTACCGTCTCCACCGTTTTCTCTACTGTCTGCCCCTTCTCTTCCCTAAGAAGGCCCAAGGGATATAGCATCCTTATGGGTGCAGAGGCTGTGCCCACCTGCATGGGAGCAGCCCTTCTGAGTGTTCCCCACTCCCCTTGTCTGCCTGGCGGCAAATACACCCTTACCTGTGCTCGCTTCAGCCTCTGACCAGCTTCTGCTTGGTCATCCTCACTTCCCCTGCATGGAGAGGTGAGAGCAAGCTTCAGGCTTGGGAGCTGGGGACGGAATAGGACAAAGTGGTCTTTCCATTGACTTTGGCTCCAGCGCTTTAGGCTGATGGACTTGGGCAAGGAGCACTCCAGGCTGTCCTGCTCTGCCTCTCACCCCCACTGCCTTGGATCTGGGCCTGGGAACCAGATGTCACTGGTTTCCTCTCTGGGCACCTGCCTTCCTCGGGGACTGGAGGTGAGGGGCAGGACCAGACAGTAGTCTGGTAGTAGTTTTCAGATCTGTATAAAATGCGAGGAAGAAACAGATGGCCTCTCCCTTCTTGTAGCTTCCTGTCTGGAGAGGCAGACAGACATGAATCAATGACCAAATAAGTATATCCTTTGGGTCAGAACGTTCTCTGTTCTGTATCTGAACTCTATTTGTTCTCTAGACCCCATGTCTGCTAGGAACCTGAAGGAGTCTTGTTCATACCTTTCTTGGTAATTTCACAGTCAATTTAGAAAGCAGGCTTGACGGATTCAGAATTTCAGCTTCATGATTGGGTCTCCTCCATTGTCCGTGGTTGATCTGCCTCTCTAAGTTTATATACAGGAACAGGGAAAGCAGCAAAAAGGAGCAGGAAGCGCAGCCCTGGGCAGGGGGCTGCTGCTCCTGACTGCTTGTTCTCTTTCTGAAAGCCTGGCCCTCCCGCTCATTGGCCAGCAGCCTTGACCACAGCCTGCTCACCTTGTGTCCAGTCCCCTCTTGGTGTGGACACTCCCCACTCACACCCTAACTGGTTTGGGACCTGATCTGTTCAGACAGAATTGAGGGACACGGGGAGAGCCTTGGGCTATCAGAACAGGATCTGGGATAGTGCCTCCCAGTGGCCACAATTGTCTAGAAAAGCTGGCAGGCTCCTTAAATTGATGATGATACTCAGTCGCTAAGTTGGGTCTGACTCTTTTCCACCCATGGACTGTAGCACGCAGGCTCCCCTGCCCTTCACTATCTCCTGGAGTTTACTCAAATTCACATCCACTGATTTGGTGATGCCATCCAACCATCTCAGTCTTTGCCACCCCCTTCTCCTCCTGCCCTCAATCTTTCCTAGCATCAAGGTCTTTTCCAATGAGTTGGCTCTCTGCATTGGATGGCCAAAGTATTGGAGTTTCAGCATCAATCTTTCCAGTGAATATTCCGAGTTGATTTCCTTTAGGATTGACTGGTTTGATTCTCCTTGCAATCCAAGAGCTTCTCCTTGAATTGACATTCTTTTCAAAGGAGATGTATCTTTCTGTGCAATATTTCACAATAGTCTGCCATAGACACTCTGGTCTCAAGACAACAGCCTGCTGTTGTCAATCTGAGTCTTTAAAAGCAGTCAGGTGAGCTAGCTCTTAAACTCTCAACTACAGATCTTTGAGTTGCCCCAGGCAGGGAGCACTGTGGAAAGACAGTTTCTCTGGGTAGGTCTGCTAACTAAGCGTTATTTTTATTTAGTGACTTTGCCTAGTCACTAAAAACAAAACTGCGTTTACTGAGAAAATGTGCTGACAAAGTACAGGTACTTCCAGTGTGGTTTCTTCATTTATCTTGATTACTAACCATGCACGTGACACTGGAAGAGGAGGCTGCAGTCAAATGAATTTCCCTAAGGGTGCTGGGCCTGACGGGAATGCTTTCAAGGTCTGTAAACAGTAAGTAAGCCAGGAGGCTCCAGGAAAGAGGAGGCCCCTGGGGGTCACAGACAAGGACAAGTCTTTTCAAGAAGTGTTTAAATGTCCAGTGGATCTAGCCTCATACCTTGTTGAAAAGAAAGTGAAAGTGAAGTCGCTCAGCCGTGTCCCACTCTACGATCCCATGGACTGTAGCCTACCATGCTCCTCTGTCCATGGGATTTTTCAGGCAAGAGTACTGGAGTGGGTTGCCATTTCCTTCGCCAGAGGATCTTCCTGACCCAGGGACCGAACCCGGGTCTCGTGCACTATAGGCAGACACTTTACCGTCTGAGCCACCAGGGAAGTTGGCTACCTTGTTGGTGGGAATGTAAATTGGTGTAGTCACTATGAAATGTATGGAGGTTCTTCAAAAAATTAAAAATAGTCTGGGTATTTATCCCATAATTTGAAAGATCTATGCAGCGTTATTTACAATAGCCAAGATATGCAAGTGACCAAAGTTACCATCTATAGGTGAATGGATGAAGAGGATGTGGCCTGTGTGTGTGTGTGTGGGGGGGGG
>SJYQ01096208.1:523288-574237 GCA_006410935.1 Redunca redunca
TATATACACACACACACGCAATGGAATATTACTCAGCTATTTATAAAATGAAAGTTTTTCATTTGCAACAAACTGAAGGGATCTAAAGAGTACTATGTTAAATGAGGGTTTCCCAGGTGGCTCATTGAGAGAAGAATCCACCTGCAATGCAGAAGACATAGGAGATTTGGGTTTGATCCCCGGGTCAGGAAGATCTCCTGCAGGAGGGAATGGCTACCCACTCCATTATTCTTGCTTGGAGAATTCCACAGAGAGAGGAGGCTGGCAGGCTATAGTCCAAGGGGTCGCAAACAGTTGGACATGACTCAGTGACTAACACTTTCACTTGCACACAGGAGTGTCAGGTGTACTGTGAGCTATGCCCAAAGACGGGCTGATGACGCAATTTGTCCCAGTTTCAGCACCAACAAGAAAGGTTGACTGGTCCATCTGCTGTTCTGTCTACCTCTTGTTTGCAAAGCAATGATGATGGTGAGAACAGCAATGTAAATGGCTCATAGCTCCTGGGGTCTGAGTCCCAACAGTGGATCAGAGCTGTGTGTAGATAGTAAAACACTGCAGGTGAGGGCTGTGATGATCAGAGAGGTTTGGTAACTTGTCTAGGGTCATACAACTAGTGCTAGAATATAGATTTGAACCTGCTCTCCTTCCAAAGTCCAAGCTTGTTCCACTTTGCCTTTGGGGTTGGAAAAGCCGTCTTTTACCAAGGAAAAAAAAATGTTGTGTTCATATAAATCCTATACCCCCAATTTTTGACTTCACTAATTGCTTCTAATAAAAAACAGCCCATAATACACAGTTCTCTCCTTGCAGCCATCTTGGGGTCATCCTCTAGAGGTCAAGCCACCATCTCAAGAGTCCTACCTTGCTATGGGGATACAGTCTGAACCCCTCAGACTCACTGGATGCCCCCCAATTCTCCCTTTGCCAGTTCAGTCTCCACACACACGTCGGTCTGTTGAAGCTGTGATCTCATCCTGACATGAATCAATTCCCGAACCTTCACCATCACTGAGGCTGGCATGGCCCTGCCTCTCTCAGCTCTACTCCTGTTTCCTCCTTGTTCTGTGCCCCCAACCCTTCGCCACTCTAAAGACATATCAATTCTAGCTTCTCCCTACAGATCATGTCATTCCCAGCTGGAGATGAGTCTTTGCCTTTCCTGTATCTTGGACTTTTCACATGTCCAGCTCCCCATAACAGGTCTTGCATCTGAAAAGGAAGAGATTCCCCCTTTGTTCCTAGATAGGTATTCCCTCACCAAGTGCCTCCATAATTCCATACACATTCTTCCATGATTTCCCTAGCCACACAGTATCACAATCATTTGGGTATACTCTTGTCTATTAGACAGTGAATGGCTTGAGGGGGTCTGTCTGATCACATTTGCAGGATTTCTGTTCTACAGTAAGAAGCTAAATATGATGTTTGAATGAATGAATGAGTGAATGAATGGACACAATACTATTGAGCATTCTAGAAAGGTTCCAACCCTCCAACAGTCACAGAACTATTCAGCTTGGAGACCTATATGGGGTAACATGAAAACTGTCAGCTTCTCCAAGAGCAGAGAATCAGGAGTGAAGACCCACCACTGAGAAGTTCTGATCCTCATGTTGAAAGCTGATGGATGTTGATGGAGAGAGAGACAGTCAGCTTGTGAAGGTGTTTCAAGTCAGCTCTGACACATAAGCTACCTGCCCCAACTCTTAATTAAAAGTCAGTTTGCAGGAGACTCATAGAGGGAGCACATGGAGGGCTTATGAACAGGGAAAGAATGAGCTGTGAATGGAGGCTGAACGTGGGTACCCCCAGGAGAAGTCAGCTCTGGAAGCATGGAGGAGGTGAACAGGGAAAGAAAGAGCTGTGAATGGAGGCTGAACGTGGGTACCCCCAGGAGAAGTCAGCTCTGGAAGCATGGAGGAGGTGGAGGGGATGCTCTAGCTCATGTGACTTTACACATGCTTTCAAGTTACTCTCCTGCATTTATTGCAACTCTGCTGCTTAGAGAATATAGCTTACACATTTAGAATTTAGCCCCTGATACTTTGTGTTTCTTTTCTTTCCTTTTTTTTAACTGAAGACAGAGGAATCTGGCAGGCTACAGTCCTGGGGTCCCAAAAGAGTTGGACACAACTTGCTGACTAAATGACAGTCGTCAATTACAATGTTACATTAGCTTCAGGTGTACAGCAAAGTGGTTCAGTTATACATACCTAGTGCTGTGCTGTGCTGAGCTGCTCAGGCGTGTCCAACTCTTTGCGACCCCATGTACTGGAGCCCACCAGGTTACTCTGTCCATGGGGATTCTCCAGGCCAGAATACTGGAGTGGGTTGCCATGCTGTCCTCCATACATATCTGTTTTTTTCAGATTCTTTTTTAAAGCAGAAAAAGATTCATTATAAACTCTTTATTTCTTATTTGCTAGTTTTTCTTAATAGTTATAGCTTAATTTACAAACAGTATTGATATGCGTTGTCACTGATTCTATGGCAGAATTTTCTTCTTGTTATGCCAAGGAGGAAACTTTAAAGCACTTTAGGCTCGCCCAGTCTCTAAATCTGGGAATTATTCTTTGAAGTGGACACTGACCTTGTTCTTCACTTTCTCCAGGTTCAAACGTCTAAGGACTGATTGCTAATTATATTAAAAGATGGTTTCTTCACATCTGTTTCCTTCATTTTACTCCAGTTTCTTAAAAAAAAAAAGATACAAACTAGTTTGACCTAATAGTGATATTAATATAATGATAACTGTAACTTGTTTACAGATTGTTTTCCCTTATAGGTTGTTACGAAATATTGAGTGTAGTTCCCTGTACTACACAGTGGGTCCTTGTTAGTTATCTGTTTTGAATAGCCCTGGGATGCTTTGCAGGGCTTCCCAGGTGAGGTAGTGGTAAAGAATCCGCTGGCCAGTGCAGGAGACATAGATGTGGTCTCAATCCCTAGGTCAGGAAGATCCCCTGGAGAAGGGAACAGCAACCCATTCTAGTATTTTTGCTTGGAGAATCCGATGGACAGAGGATCCTGGTGGGCTAAGTCCATGGGGTCAGAAAGACTCAGACATGCCTGGGCACACACACACATGATACTGTGATCTCCCTGAGATGCAGTGCTGAATCAGAAGTAACCAAAATGGGCATATATCAAAGTTGATGCCCCTTCCTGATAGGGGCCCTCTCCAACACACTGAGTCAGTTTTTCTTTCTTTATAAGCACTTCTAGAAAGGGATAGGCTTGGGTGACTATGGCTAAGCATGAGGGCTTTGGAGCCAGGCTGTGCCGATTCTAATTTGGCTCTGACGTTTATTAGCTGAGTCACCAGAAATGCAGTATTTATATTCTTCGAACCTCAGTTTCCTAAACCGAACAGTGGGGATAATAATAGACTGCAACTGATAGGATTGTCATGAGGATGAAAGCGCTGGGCAGTCACTGGCTGCTATTATGAGATGTGGTTGTCTAGTTTCCAAGCTCAGGGTGGATAGGAAGCAGCAGATGAGCTGGTGTGGCTGAGGCCAGTGTGCTGAGAGCTGTGTCATCTGAGCTCCTGGCAGTAACACAGGCGTCAGAACACAAACACAAATATAAAGTGGTCGGCACTTTGCGGTTGTGGACCCAGTCACTGGAAAAAATAAAAAATGCCCTGTCCTCCTGCGTCTTTCAGTCTGGCCAGGGAGCTGACACTGAAGAGCTGAACCTATAATGTCAGTTATGATGGGGATTTGAGGGAAAATAACGTAGCCTGTGGGGAGAGAAAATGATGAGGTCAGAGAGAGCCTCTCTGGGGAGGAGCCTGGGCTGAGACCCACGTGCTGGAAAGGGGCGATCATACAGAAATGTGGGAGAAGCATTGCAGGTGGGGAGGGAACAGCAGGGGCCAGGCCAGGAGCCTGGGTGCTTGGTGGGTATCTGACATCGGAATGAAGGCCTATTATGCCCACTGCTGTACTCCAGGTACCTAGAAGGATGTGGGGCAGACAGTGGTTGCTCAATTAATGTGCTGGAATGAAGAATCAAAGAAGGGAGATCTATGCAGCTAGAGTGTTGGAAGCAAGAAGGCTGTAGGGAGAGTCCAGCAGGAGAGCAGGGTCCAGACCACGCTAGGCCCTGCAGCCCTGGGGAGGGCAGTCAGATGTCACAGAGATGGATGGGAGGCCCCTCGGGGCTTGGAGCAAGTGGATGACATGAGATGACTCACTCTTTAAAAGCATCATTGCTGGCTGCTGGGTGAGACTATACTATATCGGATAGCTTGGGAATTACAGGTGGCAGGGTGATCCAGGCAGGAGGTGATGGACTGGAGCTCAGTGAAGGCAGAGGTGGCAGTCTGTGGCCATGGTCTGGTGTACACTGTCTTCACAACTGTGTGGCCCGAGGGAGAGGGGACTGGAGGACAAGGTAACCAACAAGAAGGGAGGAGACAGGTAAAATGTGACCTCTGTATATGACTGAGAATTGTGTAGCAATGAATTTGACCTACAAATAGGGATAGGAATAGATATCTAAAACGTGGTACGAAGCATACACTTCAGAAAGACAAACACCTATGGCACAATCCCATTTATGTATATTTAAACAAATTTTATTGGCGTATACTTGCTTTATAATGTTGTGTTAGTTTCTACTGTACAGCAAAATGAATGTCATACATATATACATATTTGCTGTTTAGTCACTAAGTCACATCTGACTCTTCAACCCCGGGGACTGTAGCCCGCCAGGCTCCTCTGTCCATGGGATTTCCCAGCCAAGAATACTGAAGTGGGCTGCCATTTCCTTCTCCAGGGGATCTTCCTGACCCAGGGATCGAACCTGGGTCTCCTGCACTGCAGGTGAATTCTTTACCACAGAGCCACCTGGGAAGCCCACATAGGCACATATCCCCTCCCTTTTGGATGTCCTTCCCATTCAGATCACCACAGAGCATTAAAGAGAGTTCCCTATGCGCCGCATTAGTTATCTATTTCATACACAGTACCAATCGTGTCAATCCCAAACCCCCAGTTCCTTCCATCACTCCCCACTTCCTCCTTGGCATCCATATATTGTTCATTACATCTGTGTCTTTATTCTGTTTTGCAAGTAAGATCATGTGCATCATTTAAAAAATAGCTTTCAAACCTCATATAGCTTATAGGCATATATACGTACATACATGTATATCCAAGGATAGACATTAAGGCATACTAGAGGGAGATAAATGGAAATTCTCCGTTTTAAAAAACACGGAATAATAATAAGAGTCTGTGCCAACCCAGTGGTGGTAACATGCCGTGAATCAAGAAACATGCTGAACTCGAGAGTAAAGGGTCTTGACCCCTGAGGCTCAACAAAAATAACACTATCAAGTTATAGTGAGCAATTCTTCAATAAACGCATGTAGTTTATAAAAATCTTCTTACTGTTGTGGTCCCTAGTCTCCAAGATGGTCCTTAACCACCACTGGTTCCTGAGATTCACTTGTTCTTTCTCACATGAAACAGGGTTTGACCTGTGAACCAATGGGGATGTTACAGAAATTCCTTGACCGTGTGGGACTCTAAGGCTGGATGGTCCACGTTGTTTTGGCTTGTGCCCTGTTATCTGGGGCTTCTCTCCTGGCTCAGTCAGTAAGGAATCCGCCTGTGATGCAGGAGGCCTGGGTTGGGAAGATTCCCCTGGGGAAGGAAACGGCAACCCTCTCCAGTATTCTTGCCTGGGGAATCCCTTGCACAGAGGAGCCTGGTGGGCTGCAGTCCGTGGGGTTGCAAGAGTCAGACACGACTGAGTGACTACACCACCACCACCTGTTCTCTGGACTCTGAGGCTGGGACATCCATGCCATTTGGCTGGGGCCCTGCTCTCAGTCACTTGCTCTGGGGGAAGCAGCTCCATGGAGAGGTCCACATGGCTGGGACCTGAGACCTCCTGCCACAACCAGAGTGACCTTGGTTCACTCACCCAGCACTCGAATGAAGCATCTCAGAATCAAATCCTCCAGCCCCTGTGAAGTGTAAGGGGGACCTAGACCCCTGGTCACATCGTCAGCACAACCTCATGAGAGCCGGAGCCAGAACACGCAAATACAGTTGACTCTCAACCAACACAGGCTTACACTGCGTGCATCCACTTCTAAATGGGTTTATTTCACTAGTACGTGTGACAGTGCTGCCCAATCTGAGGACGGTTGGATCTGAGGATGTGGAAGCACGGATGCGGAAGACCTGGGATGCAGAGGGCTAAGTCACAGTGGATTTTCCACTGGGGGCAGAAGGTTTGTGCCACTCACCCCCACCCCCTGCCACCCCCGAGTGTTGTCTGAAGGTCAGCTGTAAACACTCCCAGAATCCCTGGCTGACAGAAACTGTGGATAGTAAGCGGTTATGGTTGTTGCTAAGTTTGGGGGTAATTTGTAACACTGCAATAGATTCAGTGGACCCCATTTAAGTTAGTACTTTGACCTCTCTCCCAGCACTGCCTTACTAAGGGCTGCTGGGGAGTAAGGGCATTTTTGGCTTGGGACTTTAGACAGGTAACTGCCTAGTTCAGGTAAACTCAAGTCCTATGACGCTAGGAAAGACTGTAGTCAGGAGGAGAAGGGGATGACAGAGGACGGATGGTTGGATGGCATCACCGACTCCATGGACACAAGTTTGAGCAAGCTCCAGGAGATGGTGAAGGACAGAGCAACCCAGTGTGCTGCAGTCCACGGGGTCGCACAGCGTCAGGGACGGCTGAGCTGCTGGGCAACACCACCAAGCGCTGGCACTGCATCAGGCCTAGACGCATCTTCAAACAGACCGATTAGCCCTAAGATTACACCCTTTGCCTCATCATCCAGACTTCTGAAAAGGCATCAGCTTGCTTGGAAACCTCTTCTATTTGTTCCTTTCACAGAGTCTTAAAAGACAGATGTGCAGTCCTCATAACAAACAGAGGATCTGAGATGAGTGAGATGGTTTGTATTTCCTGACTTTTAGTAAGGACTTAAACTTCCCACGGAAGGGAGGCGAGAGGGGGCACAGAGAATGGCATGTAAGAGATCCTTTAGTCTGTTAAGGAGCTTGGCAGTAGCAAGCGAACACCTTAGCGCATCGTGGAGGAGACAGTCAAGATGAAGCTGCGGAGCATTTTCTTCCCTTGTTGGAGGCAATGTCTGCTAGTTGCCACGATCCTTTAAACATGCAGTAAACACGAAAATATTGGGTTGGCCAAAACGTTTGGTTGTAAGTAAAACTAGACGATATCTTCTTCATTTTTGCTAAGAACTTGATTGAACAACATACTTGCTACCTGAACAACCTTTTTGGCTGGAGTGGGTTGCCATTCCCCTCTCTAAATATGATGATTAAGTTCTAGTAAATCAGAAGACCAGAGAGTGAATGGGACTTGCCACCTGGGGCAAACACACTTACCTTTGATGCATTTCACAACTGGCCCGTGCTCTAGGGTTCTCACTGGCCAGATGAGGAACACAGGGCAGGGACTGTTGCCTGTTGTTCAGACGCTTAGTCGTGACTGACTCTTTGCCACCATATGGACCGTAGCCCTGCCAGGCTCCTCTGTCCGTGGGATTTCCCAGGCAAGAATACTGGAGTGGGTTGCCATTTCCATCTCCAGGAGATCTTCCCCACCCAGGGACTGAACCACAGTCTCCTACATTAGCAGGTGGATTCTTTACCACTGCGCCATCTGGGAAGCCTTATGGTATAGGATACCAGGCTCAAAATTGACGTGGAAACCAGTTCAGACAGGAGAGAAACGTGTCCTGGCCTCTGGCATGAACTCGGGATGTGTCATTTCTCTCACGGTGCCACTCAGCCTCACCTGAGATGCTGGCAAGAGCCTTGGGGTGGCCAAAGCTAAGCAAAGGAGGAAGGGGTCTTAACAACTGTCTGACAAACAGAACAGGCCAGATGGAAAAAAAAGGTGGAGATAAAAGGTTCATTCCCAGAATATGGAGACAGAGAAATCCAGAAGGGCAGAGGGGAAAACTGTAAGATCAGAAGCTGGAAGATTCTTGGGATTCAGGGAGAAAGAGAAATACCTTCTTTATGTAAGAGAAGGGTCACTCAGGGTCACCCATCTGATTAACACTAAGAGAAGCAAATCCTTACTGAGAGCCTTCACTACATGCCAGGCCCACTGCCCAGCTGTTTGTACACACGATCCTCAGTGTCCAGCTATTTGTACACGATCCTCAGTGATGTTATCTTTCCTGAATGATGAAACTGAGGCCAAAAGAGAGGTTACATCACTTGCCCGAGGCCTCAGAGCTAAAAGTGCTGGTGTCAGGAGGCAGGCATCTGACTGTGGTGCGAGCTCTCCATCTCTCCTTGAGATGACCTCCTCACTGGGAGGGCAAGGCTGCAGAGGAGCAGAGGTCCGGCAGGCCCCAAGACAGAAGAGACAACCTGGGGAAATCACATTCCGATTTGGAAGCGAGTTCTTACAAGGATGGGCACATCTATTAGATACGAATCTGTAACAGCTGCAATTGCCTTAGAGACAGCTTGTCTTTGTCCCTTTGTAAACTAGCCTCACATCCAACCTGAACAGGAGGAAGGGAACAAAATGTGATGGGCTGTAGGTGCCCCTCCGTGGGCCAGTCTGCAGCCAGAGTCACAACCAGAAACCTTTATCCGTTCTGGGCTTGTTTTCCCCCTCAAGGGCAGAAATTTATTTTGTATAGTACCTAACCAGTGAAAGTGTTAGCCATGAAGTCCTATTTGACTCTTTTGTGACCCCATGGACTGTAGCCTGAACAGCAACTCTGTCCATGGAATTCTCCAGGCAAGAATACTAGAGTGAGTTGCTATTGCATTCTCTAGGGGATCTTCTTGATCCAGGGATTGAACCCTGGTCTCCTGCATTGCAGGCAGATTCTTGACCATCTGAGCCACCAGGGAAGCTCAAAGCCTAATGAAGGATGTGGTCACTGACCTCACTACTTCTCACCTGCCAAGCGAGTGCTCTACCATTTGAGCTAATCCTAACACATAATCTATCCTAAATGTTTCTTAAACTGAAATCATTTGTTTAAAAAATTCTTATGAAAAATTCTTTGGTTTGTCCAAACCATGAAGAAAATTAATTTTTTTCTGCGCCTAATACACCCTCTAGGGACTAGATATGGGAGGTGGTGGTTTGGATAGAATTTGGGAAACGGGGCACCTGGTGAGGAAGATTCAGTCTAAAGGATGAGAATCAGGACTCAATTCAGTTCAGTTGCTCAGTTGTGTCCGACTCTTTGCGACCCCATGAATTGCAGCACGCCAGGCCTCCCTGTCCATCACCAAATCCTGGGGTTCAAACTCACATCCATCAAGTCAGTGATGCCATCCAGCCATCTCATCCTCTGTCGTCCCCTTCTCCTCCTGCCCCCAATCCCTCCCAGCATCTGAGTCTTTTCCAATGAGTCAACTCACCAGTAACATTTAAAGGTGTTTGTTTTTTTCCTACGAAAACCATCTCTTGATGCAGCTATTAAAAATAAAAATGAAGTGGTTTCATTTTCAGCTTTCTTTACCATTCACTTTCAAGGAAAATTGGTTCCCATTGTCTTTTCTGTTCTCCATTCAGCTTCCTATTTCACATCTCTTTTCTGGTTATTTAGTTTTCTGGGATCAATCTTCTACCTTAATTTCACTGAGTCCAGAAGTCTTGCTCGACTTCTGAATCTGTTCTTCTGTCATTTTCCAAGAATCAAAGAGGTTAAATTGAGAAATACATATTTTAGGAGGAAGGAAGGAGAAAAGGAAAAAGAAATTTTACTTGGGTATTGAAAAGTCTGATTTCATAGAGTGCCAGGCTTGGGTTCACTTAATGATGAGACACTATTTTGATTTTGGTATCATCAGAGAACTTATTATTTGAAGGCTTTTTAATGGTCATTCTGACTGGTGTGAGATGCTACCTCACTGTAGCTTTGATGTTCATTTCTCTAACAGTAATGTCGAGCGTCTTTCTGTGTGCCTGTGGGCCATCTGTAAGAATCACATTTTCATCGACAGGGTCCCTGGTGTGCCTTTGCCTTTGGGGTGGACAGAGGGACCCATCCAGCCTTCTGCAGAGGCACAGAGGCATTGGAACCTGTCTACAGTATTCCAAAGGAAACAGTGAAAGTGACTCCCTAACAACTGAGTTTGGTTGCTTTTAACAAACAATGGGGTAGCCTTTTATCATATTTGTTTTCTTTTCAAAAACCCTTCCAGTTCTTTACATCTGAGGTAGGAGTCTCAGAGCCAGACTCCGGGGCCAGAGAGCCTGGTCTGAATCTCACTTACCCTTGACTAACCTCTCTGTGCTTCTGTTTCCCTGTCTCTAAGATGGGAATAGTAATATTTACATCATCAGACTGACATGAAGATCAAGGGAGTTAACATCGATACATGTAAAATCTTTCACATGCCTGGTATGTGAGCTCAGTAATATTATCTATTAGAATATATCCGTGTTGTGTGCTGGGCTAAGTCGCTTCAGACGTGTCCCACTCTTCTGCAACCTCATGGACTGTAGCCCTCCAGGCACCTCTCTCTATGGGATTTCCCAGGCAAGGATACTGGAGCAGGATGCCATTTCCTTCTCCAGGGGATCTTCCCTACCCAGCGGTCGAATCCACATCTCTTAAATATCCTGCACTGGCAGGCAGGTTCTTTACCACTGTATCTAATAATGTGATTGAGGAAGAAAGTAGGACTTGCCAGCCAAAGTATGAACCACCTGATAAGACAGAAGCATCCTGAAGCAGCAGACATATACCACTCTCCGTGCCTCTTATATAGTTTGGGAACATATAATATTTAAAAGATAGTGTAGTTGGGGGCAGGATGTAGGGTTTGGAAGTACCATGAGCAGTACGGTTGGTTCTAACTTTTAAGTAGATATAAAAAAAGGTGAAAGTGAAGGTCAAAGTAAATTTTTTTTCAAAGAGAAAAGAACCACCACCAAGAATTCTTAAATATACTTGATGAGTACCTTTCATATGAAAGAAACATAAGAGCATCTTCTTACGGGATTTCGAGAGTTCATATTTTCTGTAAAGCCATAGTTTCAAGTAATGAGGTTTCCTTCCAATATAATGAAAGATTAATGTACAGTTACAGGAACAGATGCCCAGGATCATTTTAGACGACACATTGAGAATCACTGTGGATGAAAGTTATTAGAGAAGCCGAGACTGGGGATGATGCCTTTGGCCACCTCATCTAGGAAAGTGCATCCCCAAACTCTGATCTTGAGGATGCCCAGGGATGGTTTTGATGCTGGCAGAAAGCTAAAGCAGGTGAACTGACTGTCACCATTTGTCTGATTAGGGATTTCATAGCTTAGATTACCTTATTCCCTGTTCAGTTCTTAGTCTTTTAGTATCACAGACAATTTTAAAAGGATCAAAAACGCTGAGTTTCTCCCATAAACACCTCCTTGTTCTCCACTGCTGTCTGATAGCAGGGCAACTGTGGTTTTGAGCAGTTTGACAATATGGGAGGGAGTTATGAGGCAAGAAGTCCATGGTTTGGTGCGTTTGTTTATTAAACCGGATCACTCCAGGGCCTTGACTCATGTGTCAATGGTATGGTTTCCATAGCAACAGGTATCAATGAAAAGAAACCAACATTTGTATGGCCTAGGAAACTCTACTCAAGATTCTGTAATAACCTATATGCGAAAAGAATATGAAAAACAATGGATATACATATAACTGAATTACTTTGTTGTACACCTGAAACAATATTGTGAATCAACTAGACTCCAACATAAAAATTAAACAATCTACAGCTCCCCTGTAAAGTCAAACATTAAGAAATTAAGTTGTCTCCCAAGCCAATTCAAAACAGATTTGACCAACTATAATTATATTTTATTACTTCATCAGATTGTTTACATTATCATATCAGTAAGAAGATTTTTTTCTGGGGATTTTCCAAATCTGAAACCAACACATCAACAACAACACTAAATCTTAAAAGAGTAGTTCCTCTGAAGAAAATTATCAAGTTTTAAAATTAATTTTGGCCTCTAACCGACGAAAACCTTTTTGGAAAAGTCCTATCATTTTCTCTGTGGACCAAAGTGACTCATAATTAAAGGTTTTGACTTGCTGCTAATAGAGGATGCCAGAAATTATCTGAGTCACTGCTAAAATTAACACCAAATTTTGATTCAATGAAACAATTAATCACATTTGTCTCATTTCATTTAAAACCTGACATGATGCTTTTGGAACTTCCTGCCTTAATTTGAAGATGTATTTATAAGATTTTCCACTAAGTTCTTGATACTGTTAGGGGGCAGCCTTACATGATGATTGGGATAAAGCTCCATGTTCGATTTCTCGAATGGATCTCAACAATAGAGAAGGTAGGGTTGAGGGTGGGAGGGTTGGGCCGCCATGCTCCACACTTGCCCCCCACCTCCCCAGTCCCTAAACCCACCATTTTCCCCATCATAACCACTACATTCCAGTCTATACACTTTGGGTGGGAGGCGGGCATGGCAACCCACTCTAGTATTCTTGCCTGGAGAATCCCCATGGACAGAGGAGCCTGGTGGGCTACAGACCATGGGGTTGCAAAGGGTCAGACACGACTGAGTGACTAAGTGCACAGACTAGTTGGGCTTCCTAGGTGGCGCAGCGGTGGAAATTCTGTCTGCCAGTGTAGGAGAGGAAGGAGACAAAGGCTTGATCCCTGGGTCCGCAAGGTCCTCTGGAGTAGGAGATGGCAGCCTGTTCCAGTAATCTTGCCTAGGAGATCCCATGGTCAGAAGAGCCTGGGGGCCTACAGTCCATGGGGTTGCAAAGAGTCAGACACGACTGAGTGACTAAGTGTGCATACATGCACACACACGCAGACTAGTTGCCCAGTCCCCCGCTGCTCTTAGTTTCATAGAATTCCTTCTTTGTTCTTTGTACTTTGCACTTCTATATTGCCTCACTCTGTCTCCAGCCTGGCTTTTCAAGCACTGCAGATGAGTAAATCTAGTTGGTTTGGTGTTTTGCTTTTTTTTTTAAAACATGGGACTAGCCAAGCACTGACGCCTACATTGGTGAAAGTATAGAAGGAAAAAATAACACATTCGGTAAGGAACAGATAAAAGTGGCTCTGAGAAAAGACGGTTTCAGAGAAAAGGTTAAGAAAAAGAAGCACCCACGGTCCTAGTGCCTGGAATCCTTAGGCAGGGGACCATCAGCATCATCTCCTAGCTCTGAGCCAGTCATCTGTCTGTCCTTCTCCTGCTCTGTATCACGAGGCCAGTGGCAAACTCCATGCCCAGCCTTCCCTGCAGCTGGCTATGAGTTAGGTCGGGTTGGTGGGAAACTTGGTAAGACACTGAAGGGCGAAGTCAGGGTATTTCTCCCTGTCTCTGCTGCTGTGGCCTTGGCTATTGTAGAAGCGACGCAGCTCTGGCTTTGGGTTCTGGTTACACATCTTTCTTTTGTGTACGGGCGAGCTTGGTGGGCTGCCGTCCATGGGGTCGCACAGAGTCGGACACGACTGAAGCGACTTAGCAGCGGCAGCAGCCCCAGCTCCAGGGTGGTGTAGGTTTCCCGCTTCTGGGGTGTTTTTTGGCTCTTGCCACCATCTCACCAGTTCCCTATATTAACTGACCGCTACTGAATCACGTGGCATGGGTTCTGCTCTCCTCACAGGACTCTGGCTGTTACGGCTCCATCCTCTTACTCTATGGTCAGAATATTCTTTCTTTATTAAACAATGCTTTTTTCCCTACATTGTTCTTTAGCCACTAAGTTGTGTTTGATTCTTTGTGACCACGTGGATGGCAGCATGCCAGGCTCCCCTGCCCTTCACTAACTCCTGGAGTTTGTTCAAATTCATGCCCACTGAGTCGGTGATGCCATCCAACCATCTCATCCTCTGCTGCCCCCTTCTCCTTTTACCTTCAGCCTTTCCCAGCACCAGGGCCTTTTCCAGCAAGTCAGCTCTTCACATGAGAGGGTCCAAGTATTGGAGCTTCAGCTTCAGAATCAGTCCTTCCAATGAATATTCAGGGTTGATTTCCTTTATACAACAACATCATCTGAGTTATGTCATGCTGAACTGACTGCATGTGGTTGACCCAATGTAATATGTAATTGTTTGCACTGAATATCGCATAGATAAAACCTTTGGCATAAATACTAGTTTATTCTTTGTTCTCAGAAAGAAATCTGTTATTTCCTAAGAAGATCATTTAAAGGATGGGTGAGGTGTTAGTAATAATTAAACTAAATAGTAGCATAAATCATATTGGAAAAAAAAATGTATCTTACTGAGGAGCACCTGTCTACACATTTTGTAGTCCACATGATATTTTTTTTTTAAGGAAAACAAAATCATTTATTTAACTCCTAACACACAGATGGTATTAATATATGCTAGGAGAAACATTAGAAGGGATGCAGGTTTAAAACAATATCAGAGATCCAAAGCAGAGTGAGAAGTTCATGTTATGCAAAGATTTTTCAAGCTACCAATTAAATATCTCCATGTGCAAGAACAAGCTGATCAGGGCTCTGTGCCTATGACTCTGCGTACAATTGCTTGAGCAGCCCTCATAATCTTACAAGACTAGTTAATAAACCTAACAGGACAGGAACTCCAAAAAAGAGGCAGAAGTCAATATTTCATCATTCAATGATATTCTATGGCTGCCTAGTTAACTCCTCTCATCCTTCAAACAGGGGGTCAGTTGGCACCTCCTCATGGAACCAAATACTTCCTGTTACAGTCAAGTCACAGAGACCCTGCCTACATTCAGCTGCATATCACACTTAAGTCCCCTTCAGCTGGCTGAATTGTTCGAAGGATCTCTCTCTCGCACTGCATAGAAAGCCCTGTGAAGGTAGCAACCATTTCTGCTATTGTTTGTTTTTATTTTCTTAGTGGGTGAGCATCAGTACTTAATGCAAGCCAACTGAAGGAGTGAATGAGAATAGAGAGGCACAGAAATCCCCAAACTTAGGAACTAGGGACAGCAAAGGAACTGGCCCCAACTTCCGCTTAAAGTGATTCTTCTGACCTCTGCTTGCATTTGTCCTAGTCTGAGGCAAATTCACCCGCCAATGATGTCATCCCTACCCGTCCTCAAAAGGGGCTGTTTGTTCTTGGTGTTTTTCTAATTATAGTATTATAATAAAATGGAGGGTTTTGAGGGTTTCGATAGGTCAGCATTTTAAAAGAAAAGCACAGATATATCAAGGTGAATTATTACGTGATGACAGTTCCACGCTCAAGGAAAGGACAGACTGGAGGGGAGTCCAAATGTGGGGGCAGGGAAGAAAAAGTGAGAAACTGTTCCTTAAGCAACAGCGCATCAAGGCTAGTCACTCAAGTAAGAAGTTACCTTATCTGCCCTTCATATTAAAAAAAAAATCAAGGGTGCTGTCACCCAGGCTGCAGTCCTTATTTTGTCCCCAATAAAACTTAATTCACACACACACACACACACACACAAAACCCAGAAAAAAATCAAGTAGTTTTGGGTCAGCAGACCGTAGGCAATGACTGAAGAAAGGTGATCTTGTTTCTACACGTATGCCCCGTGCTTCAGGCCTAATGTCATTTGTCTGGAGCTCATTCAAGTATTAATACTCTAGAATAAAATAAGTGAATTAGAATGTGATGAGCAGTGGTTTTGTCACAGTAGTTTTTAATTTCAGCACTCAAAAGTGTCAAATGCACACATAGGCATACATACATAATATTTCTGGAGGAGGACATCACTGTAATATAGTAGAAACAGACATCTGATACACTTTAGTTGATGGAATTCTCAAATGGTTGACTTTAAAATTTTTCTGTGAAGTGTCTTTTGATGAACATATTAGGAAACTTTTGGAAAGTAGCTGTCAAAGTATGTTGAAACTGGTACGCTGGTTCTTTTTCTTCATTTTTCTGCTGTTTACTGATTTACTGTTTGATCTAACTCTCTGACTTTAAAAAATTTTTATTTGCTTATGTTCGGCTGTGCTGGGTCTTCATTGCTTTGAGCAGGAATTTCTTTGGTTGTGGCAAGCAGAGGCTTCTCTAGTTGCTGCGGGCTCATTCGGTGGTTTCTCACTGTGGAGCCCTGGCCCTAGGGCATCCGGGCCTCAGTAGCTGCAGCTCCGGGGCTGTAGGTGCACAGGCTCAATAGCTGTGGCACACAGGCTTAGTTGCTCACGGCATGTGGGATCCTCCTAGATCAGGGATCGAACCCGTGTTTCCTGCATTGGCAGGTGGATTCATATATCCACAGTGCCACCACGGAAGCGCTCTGACCTTAATTTTAAAGCCATCCACTTAAATCTTTTGTAATTCCAAAATCTCTTTGGTTTTCAAAGGAGAAAAGTTGACCGATTAACTGAATGTTAATTTTCTTGAAGACTCATGTTATCACAATTATCAAGATATTCTATGGGAAATGCAGGATGGTAGAAGTTGCTATACTAGAGGGAGACAGTTCCCAATGGCGTAATATTGATACATTCTTGCTAGTAATTAGCTGGTTTTCAAGATGCCCCATCTGTGGAGCATTTGACCAAAAAGTCAGTTCAGTTCAGTTCAGTTGCTCAGTCATGTCTGACTCTTTGTGACCCCATGAATCACAGCACGCCAGGCCTCCCTGTCCATCACCATCTCCCAGAGTTCACTCAGACTCACGTTCATCGTGTCAGTGATGCCATCCAGCCATCTCATCCTCTGTCGTCCCCTTCTCCTCCTGCCCCCAATCCCTCCCAGCATCAGAGTCTTTCCAATGAGTCAACTCTTCACGTGAAGTGGCCAAAGTACTGAAGTTTCAGCTTTAGCATCATTCCTTCCAAAGAAATCCCAGGGCTGATCTCCTTCAGAATGGACTGGCTGGATCTCCTTGCAGTCCAAGGGACTCTCAAGAGTCTTCTCCAACACCACAGTTCAAACGCATCAAGTCTTCGGCGCTCAGCCTTCTTCACAGTCCAACTCTCACATCCATACATGACCACAGGAAAAACCATAGCCTTGACTACAAGGACCTTAGTCGGCAAAGTAATGTCTCTACTTTTGAATATACTATCTAGGTTGGTCATAACTTTTCTTCCAAGGAGTAAGCATGTTTTAATTTCATGGCTGCAGTCACCATCTGCAGTGATTGTCAGCTAACCTTCAATTCAGATCAGCACTTGGGAGGAAAAAAAGCATTTCCCCTTTCAGGGATGATTTTTACTGCTTTTATTTTTTAAATCCTAGATGAAAAAATATCAATGAACTTTTCTTTAAACCCCCTGGCTCTTTAACATGTGTGCTAAGTTGTGTCAGTCATGTCTGAGTCTTTGCAACACCATGGATTGTAGCCCACCAGGCTCCTCTGTCCGTGGAATTCTCCAGGCAAGAATACTGGAGTGGGTAGCCATGCCCTCCTCCAGGGGATCTTCCTGACCCAGGGATGGAACCTTCAGCTCTTACCTCTCCTGCACTGGTAGTAGGTTCTTTATCACTAATGCCACCTGGCTCTTTAGAAAGTGAAAGTGAAGTTGCTCAGTCTTGTCCGACTCTTTGCGACCCCATGGACTGTAGCCTACCAGGCTCAGTCCTGGTAGGAGGAGCCTACCAGGCTACAGTCCATGGAATTTTCCAGGCAAGAGTACTGGAGTGGGTTGCCATTTCCTTCTCTAGGGGATCTTCCCAACCCAGGGATCTAACCCGGGTCTCCTGCCCTGCAGGCAGATGCTTTACCATCTGAGCCACTAGGGAAGCAAATCATGTTTTTATGTTAATGTGATCAAGCCTACCTACAGCCTCGGACCAGGTTTTCCTTTGGTGCAAAGGCTGTTCTGAGTTAACATCACACTGCTGACTAGTTCCCCTTGTGATACTCATTAACCAGTTACCTAAACAGAAATACTTGGGTGGCTTCTGACCATTGCAAGGGGTTGGTTTTCCCAGAGTGACCTGGCTGACCTTCAACCTGCAGCCTTGATCCCACGAGCCTTGTGCTTCAACTGACTGAGCTGGGCGAGAGGTGATGCAAAAGAGTGTGCTGAGATCAGAAACAGAACCATGGCAGATGTTCACAGAGAAGAGGCTAAATTAATGGTGATCACTTAAATAAACATATATTCATTTATCGAACTTCAGTGAGACTGCCTTACATAAAGAAAGATGGTTATCAGGTGAATAATATTATCTTTAAATGTATGAACAATGTTGGAGGATGCAGGGCAATTTATCTTCATTGCCACAGAATCATAGGCAATGAAATAAAATTACAGGTAAGAGAGAGTTTATGATAAGTAAATAAGCACTTGAATCTCTCTAAACCATTCAAGACAGATTGTGACACGTTCCTCTATTGATGTCTGGGGTTCTTTGCCTACTTAAGTGAAAGTGAAGTCACTCAGTTGTGTCCGACTGTTTGCAACCCCGTGGACTATAGCCCACCAGGCTCCTCCGTCCATGGGGTTCTCCAGGCAAGAATACTGGAGTGGATTGCCATTTCCTTCTCCATTGCCTACTTAATGATGGAATAATTCATCTATGTATTTTGTTGTTGTTTAGTTGCTAAGTCATGTCTGAACCTTTGTGACTCCACAGACTGTAGCCCACTAGGCTCCTCTGTCCATGGGATTCTCCAGACAAGAGTACTGGAGTGGGTTGCCATTTCCTTCTCTGGGGGATCTTTCCAACCCAGGGATAGAACCCTCATCTCTTACATTTCTGCATTGGCAGGCGGATTCTTTACCACTAAGCCACCAGGGAACTGAGTTTCTACCAGGGTTAGGTTCTATGTTCAGCTCTTAGGAGACCGAAGGTGCTCTCCAGGTCGATTGTTATAAACCAAATATACAGCATAGAAAATAAGCTACTTCTTTAAAAAGTTAAGAGTCTTCAGAAATGGCTTTAGCTCAGAGTTTTGAGTAAACAATCCTTTAGACTTCCTTAGCTCCTGCAATGGTATGTCCCAGTGATAGGAATGGCACCCTACTCCAGTCCTCTTGCCTGGGAAATCCTGTGGACGGAGGAGCCTGGTAGGCTGCAGTGCATGGGGTCACTAAGAGTCGGACACGACTGAGCGACTTCCCTTTCACTTTCCACTTTCATGCATTGGAGAAGGAAATGGCAACCCACTCCAGTGCGCTTGCCTGGAGAATCCCAGGGCTGGAGGACCCTGTTGGGCTGCCATCTGTGGGGTCGCACAGAGTCGGACACGACTGAAGTGACTTAGCAGTAGCTGCAGCGGTGATAGCTTACAGTGAACGATGCCAGATTCGTGATCAGGGACCAGGCTTGATCACTCAAGAGCTTTTGTGTAGCAAAGTTTTATTAATGTGAAAAAGGGACAGGAAAAGCTTCTGACATAGACATCAGGTGGGGGATGGAGAGTGCCTCATCAAGAGAGCGATATACTTTTTCAATTGGTTATGGCAGTAAATCAAAAGAATGTCTCAAGGTTCTAAAGTTCTTAGGAGACCCACTCCCACAATATACATTTTAAGATAACAGGATTAGAACTAACAATAGAAATATCTACTAGATCTACTCCCATAATATACATTTTAAGGTTAGTGAGAAGGTTCTCAAGAAGGGAGAAACATGTTCTTAAGCAGGATACTTTGTTATATTGACTAAGACAAAGCAATGCAGAAAAAAAAGGGTTTGTCCTTTTCTCCTCCTTGAGAACTCCAGACCCCTCTCTCCTCCTTGGGGATCCTGGACTTTTTATCAACCTACCTAGAAATTGACTCTTCTCACCAGGGTTCTACTCTAAATTTTCCAAATGGAAATATTTTAACCATTGAGGTACTGATGCTTAAATGATGATAATGTCTGATATTTCAATCAGTATAACACACACACAAAGCTTTTAGAGAAATGATAAAAGTATATTTGAAATGTATATTTCATCCCTTTTTCTGGCACAGAGCTTTCAAAGCTCTTGGAATTCCCTAAGAGAAGAGAGCTATCAAGGGTCTTTTGTTATGTTAATAAGGTGCCTTTTGGACCACAACTGAGGATGGGGGCTGGTTAGCAGGAAAACCAACCATGACCTTGTAGGGTTGGAACCTTCACTCCCACCTCCTTGACCTCTGGAGAGGGAACCCGGCTAGAGGCTGAGTTCAGTCACCAGTGGACACTATTTTAATCAACTGTGCCTATGTGACAAAGCACCCATATAACCCCCAAAAGACAGGGTTTGGAGACCTTCTGGGCTGGAAAACACATGCCTGGAGGGGGCATGGAAGCTCTGAGCCTTCCTTTCCTAGACTGCCCTGATGCTGGGCAAGACTGAAGGTGGGAGGAGGAGGGGATGATGCAGGATGAGACATGAGTTTGAGTAAACTCCAGGAGTTGGTGATGGACGGTGAAGCCTGGTGTGCTGCAGTCCACGGAGCCACCAGAAGTTGGACGCGCCTGAACGGAACTGAGGCTCTTGTTGCTGTTCAGTCACTAAGTCATGTCCAGCCCTTTGTGACCCCATGGACTGCAGCATGCCAGGCTGCCCTGTCCCCCGTCATCTCCTAGAGTTTGCTCAAACTCATGTCCATTGAGTTGGTGATGCATCTAACTAGGCTCTCCGAGTCTTGAACTTGGATTGCTGGATTTGAGGTCAAGAGTGCTCATCATTACACCATGGAACCATGGCTGGCCTGCTGGCTTCCACTGCTGAGTCAGGCCAGGCACAGCCCCCAGCGTCTAGAACTAGGCTCTAGTTAGATGGAAAGAAATAGCTGAAGGGGCTGGACTCCATGGCTTAGATGAAATTCTTTCATCCAAGACTTTTTGCTTGGGCCTTTTTATCTCTATCTCTGTCAGACTGTACTGAAGAAAGAAAACTCTTTCAACATTATTATTTTGAGAAGACACTTCATCTCTTGCCCTCAACATTAGGTAAATGTATATATTTTTCTCAGTGTATGAAGGTTATAGGCAGTGGTTTATCATTTGTGAATGCATGGGTGTTTTACCGTAAAGAAGGAAATGGTCAACTTTGAAAAGATAAAAACTGAAGAGAACTGAAAGATCAAACATATTTTAGAATTAAGCTCTCTCCCTAGAAAAGATATTATCTTAAAAACATTTCCTTTCTCATCATAAATTACAATCATGTTTATGTGATGCTGTTAGACCCTAAGGTCTCCGCCCAGGGCTTCGCCGGCGCAAAGATCACTGAGACGCAGATTCGATGCAAATAGCAAGAGGATTTATTAGGCCGACGCGCCGGGGTTCAATCTCCATTCGTGGAGACGAACCCCGAAGAGCTGTCATAGAGCAGTTTATAAGCACAAAAACCACAAACAGGTGCAGCTGGAGTGCAGCTTTTTGATTGGTGGTTGAATCTTAACCTTTTCAGTGATAGGTCTTAATTACTGGCCCGAGACGATTTACTAGCCTTCAATCATATTGTACAGTTATTTTTCAGAAAGATTATTTCCTTGAGTTGTTCGAGACAATCACCTTCCCGGAACAACTCTTGGGGGGTCTCACTCCTAGGACGTAAGGCATGTCTTGTCCTGTACCTTAAATGAAAGGCCTGTCAGGATCGACAAAAGGCCCGAGGATGAATGCCTGTTTCTCTCCTAGGCCCCTGGTAATTTTTAACTCTTGTTCTTATAGTCCCTGGACAGAAGCCCGTGATCTCATTTTCTATGGCAGACTGACCACAGGACAAAAACAGGCCTTGATCAAAAACAAATTTTAGATTAGTTTCCACATTCCCACAATGCCACTCAGGGCCCCGCAGGGCACAGTCCCTGTTCAGAAGCCTCTGATACCAAACTGTCAAACATGGTATTTGATGTTAAGTGGTGTGAACAGATTTCATTTTAACTGACACACTGGAAGATGATTAATCGGATGAGTGAAAGATCAAACAGTGAATGTACTTCAATGCAAGTTGAACAATATTTTAATAAGTAAAATAAGAAAACTATTTCACACTAGAAAATTCCAGTCACACTTAATGATTTTAAAGCAAAAAGTTATTCGACTTATCTCTCTAGTTCCACAGCATTGTGTTGAAGTAAATGGAAAGTCTCAGAATTATTTTTGAGAAACATGTGAAGGAACTTTTAAAGGGAATGATAAATACGAGATTAGGAAATTCTCAGAGGGTCTATAAATTGCTTGTGTGTGTGTGTGTGTGTGTTAGTCGCTTAGTCGTATCCAACCCTTTGCAACCCCATGGACTAGAACCCACCGGGCTCCTTTGCCCATGGGATTCTCCAGGCAAGAACACTGTAGTCAGTTGCCTTGCAGTAACTTGTCTCCAGACAAGTCCAAGGAGACCAAGGCAGATGGAGCTCTCGGGACAGAGTACCAAAGAGGAGAACTACAGTCTGGTGTTGTAGTGGAAACTTCAAAGCTATTAGTAAAAGAAAATAAGAGAAAATACAATATGGCAGAAGAAAAAACATACTACAGAATGAGCAAGAAGTAGTTTCTCAGCCAAGTCAAGTACTTAGGATCGGCCAAGAAAACACATGAAGATTGAGAGAAAGCAGATAAACAGAGTTCACAATTTGAGAAACAGAAAGTTTATAACAGTTTAATCCTCTTTTTTTTTTTTTTGAATAGATTTACAATTTGGCACATGTATAGCAAAGTGATTCATTACCTATCTATACATATTTATATAAACATCTTTTTTCAGCTTCCTTTCCATCATAGGCTTTCACAATACAGTAGGTCCTAGTTGCTTACGTATTTTATATACGTCATGCGTGTGAAGTTACTCTAGTTGCGTCTGACTCTTTGTGACCCTATGGACTGTAGCTCACCAGGCTCCTCTGTGCATGGCCCATGAGATTCTCCAGCAAGAATACTGGAGTGGGTAGCCATTCCCTTCTCCAGGGGATCTTCCCAACCCAGGAATCGAACCTGTGTCTCATACCCACATCTCCTGCATTGGCAGGTGGGTTCTTTCCCACTAGCACCACCTGGGAAGCCCATTTTATGTATAGTAGTGTGTATTTGTTCATCTCAAATTCCCAATTTATCCCTTCACCCCCGGCTGCCTCCTTTGGTAACTTTTTTTTTTTTTTTCCTATGTCTGTGAGTCTACTCTTGTTTTGTAAATAAGTTCATGTGTATCTTTTTTGTAGTGATATCATATGATATTTAAGTGATATTATGATATGTGATATTTGTCTTTGTCTGACTTACTTCACGTAGCAGGACAATCTCTAGGTCCATCCATGTTGCTGAACTTTAATCCTATTGAGGATAAAAGCTTTTGAAAGTTCTGTGAAATTTGAGAATATGGAGTTATAAATAGCCTATTTTCTGCAACATCTTTTCTCTGTCCTGTGTGCCCTCTAAGCATTGAGGGGAAGTTTTTGAGTGACAGCTATGCAGAAGGCAATAAGTTGCCTTTTAAAAAAGCCCCCAGTGAGCACTGTCCTTCCATTTGCCTTAGTCTAGTACCAGACCCTCCCTAGGTCCCTAAGGACTCCCAAGTCCTCACAGACATTTGAGGCAATTCTGAGAAAGACTCACCTATAACATCACACAGAAGACTGCTGGACATCTCATTCTTGCACTTTGATCTTTCTGCTTGAGCGTGAACCCAAAAAAGCCAGGGATGATGGTTGGTCTTTTTCCTTTATCCACCAGTAGTTTAGCTCAGCCTACTAGTTGGAGACTTCTTGCAAACATGGAAGAAATTTCATCAACAAATTATATACTCATTCAGTGAACTCATCTCTTCCTTGACAGATTTAAATAAGTAGCCCGTCTTTTATTGGTTAACTTCTGTATCTTTATAAACTCCTTAGGGTTTGTTTGTTTTTTTCTTTTTAAGGGGCAGAAACATTTTTTGTCTCAATATTGTAAGACATAATTTAATATGAGGAGAATCTTGAAACAACTGCATGTGGTATTTTCCTTAGATCCTTATGTTGACCTGACATTTCTACACTCTTTTTTTTCAAACGTATTAGACTTTCTTTCAATCTAGACCAGACTTCTCCATCAGAAACAATATGTGAGCTACAAATGCAAGTGAAAATTTCACTAGCCTCATTAAGAAAGAAAAAGAAGGGCAATTAATTTTGAGACTACATTTAAAACCACCTATCAAAAAGCATTATTCTTTTGACAAGTAATCAGTATAAAATTACTGAGGGCTTATCATCTATTTTCTCTTTGTATCTGAGGCTTGGGTCCAGAGGGCATTTTATGTCGATGGAAGATTTCAATTCAGATGAGCCGCATCCCAAACGCTCAACAGTCGCACTTGTCAAGCAGTTCAGGTGTTGAAACACATGGCATTAATTTCTCTCCCTTCTTGTCCCCAGGAAAGTCCTTGCCGGAGGATTACTTCATTTCCTGTGTCTTCAGTTTTCCACTGGTTCTTTGCCTTTAAGCTGCACAGGCCTCCCTTAAGCCCTTCACTTGCAGTGTCGCTTATTTGGGTTTAGTTGATCAATTTCCTGTCTTCCTAAGCTCTCTCTAAGTAAAACCCAGGCCTCTTCACTGCCTTAGATGCTGCCAACAACTCTCTCCTTCCTGCCTGAATGGCTTTCACAGATACATGCTCGTTCCCCTCTCCCTTCTGCTTTGCAGATTCATCCTGATAGTGAGGGGGGTGGGGGGCACAGGCCATGATTCTCAAACATGGAAGAATTTTCATTGCCTGGGAACCCCAGTTACCATATTGCTGGGCCCACTCCCACAGATGTAGATTTCAGAGGTAAGGGGTGAACTGGGAGAATTTGTATTTCTGATCAGTTTCCAGGTGATGCTATGGGTCTGGGGATCCCGCTTGCAGATCCCCCGCTATAAGTGTCAGTCCTTGGCCCTCTGGCCTTCTCCCCCAGGAGCCACATCCCCTTCTCCTGGCCAACAGAGCCTTGATTTGGTTCAGTGTCCTGGTGGCCTGTGTTTCAGGGCCACCTGGTGTCAGTGCTGGCCAAGAGGAAAGACACTTTCTCTGGCCAGTGGTGGGTTCTGGTAGGTGAGACCTGGCGGGTAGGGGAGCATTTAGGAACATTTCAGACTCTATAGAAGGGACCCCAAGACAGTCTGGCTCTTTTCTGGCTTCTGGACATTGTCTAAGAACATCCCTCAGGACTAGCATCATCATTCTGGGCCCCTGAGGGCAACGGCCGAAGAGGCCAAGCTGTGCACGGACCACAGAGAAAGAGATGGAGAGGAGGAGGTTACGGCGGGGGTTGTGCAGCCAGTGGAGGAAACCATGTGGGCCTCCCTCCTGTGCCGTGTGCAGTGACGAGCATGCCTGTGTTCAGGCCACTTTTAACCTCGTGCAGGAGACCTCCCGACTCCTCTGAGTGCTTTCATCTCTTCCCTCGCCAGCAGCCAAATAGGCTGGTATTTTCTCGAACACCGCTCTCAACCCCACTGCTTCCTCTACTGAACTGTCTCTCCCTTCCCTGCCTTTTTTGCTCTGCTGAAGTCGAGGGGAGCCCAGTCCCTAACACTCTGGGGGCTCAGAACAGGGACACAAATGAGGGTCCTTGCTCATCTCTCTTCCCACACCTGGATGCATCCCGTGCTGTGTGTGGGATGCGCATGGGCACCTGCATGTGAGTCCAGGCTCTGCTGAAAGTCCCCACTCCCTGCGAGCTGCATCCCCTGGCCAACCTTCCTCGGAGGGGTGTGGACACTGGTGCCCGGTCAGCCGGGGCGGGGGAGAAGGGCGCAAACTGGGGAAGAGCTAGGCAGGCATGGAGGTTGGTTCAGGGTGGCCCGGCTGGGAATTGTAGCTCCCCAGGTACGTGGAGTGTGGAGTGTGGATGGGAAGCGTGGATTTCGGGGAGCCCACAGACTCCTCATGCTGCTGTGGGGGGCATAGCCAGAGGAAGGCCAAGGTGGACCTTCTAAAGCAGGGCGCGGGGCCAGTGGTCCCCGCTGCTTGGGTGTCAGAACCGGATGAGGATTGATGATATGACTGGGCAGATCCTTAGAGTCCAAGTCACAAACAGTAAAGGCTTTCCTGGTGACAGTGACACCTGACATCTAATACTTTGATCCTCCTTGGAATCAAGCTAATACCCTAGCATATTGATTTTGTGAAAAGATCTGGGAATTTTAGTTTTGAGCCTTTATTTTTTATTGTATCATGTACAAGTAGGCATTTAAACCTTTCGTGGTAAGACTTTCCCTATAGTATTATTTCTAATGCTCTTATCCCTTTCTCCTCCTTGGATTAATTTGCCAAAATAAATCTAGTTATTTTTTAAGAAAGGACCTCATTTGGTAAAGTTTGATCAGTACATTCTGTTTTCCCACATTAAATCTGAGTATGAATGGGGCACACGCTACTATTCATTAACTCTCACGCTTGGAAGGCCAGCCCCGTGTGTGCTGACGCTGCGTCACTGATGACAAGTCTGGCCCACCTGCTCCTCACTCCCTTGTAATTAATCTGTGTCCACCCCTCCCTCTGCCTTGAAGATTTTATATATGCATATTTATTTATATCTGAATATTCTGGAGCTGAACCATGCTGTGTCCTTCAGTACAGGGAAGTTTTCTTTAAAGTCATTCAGCATTTTCTTTCCTCCAGTGTCTGCTCTTCTAAAACTTCTATTAGACAGATGTCTAAGATTTGGCTCTATTTCCTATTCCTACGTGTCCTGACTCATCCCCTTCTACCCACCCCGACATTTGTTTACATGATATTTTAGAGATCCCTTCCAGAACATTCATTTCTGCTCTCCAATCTTTAAACTGTGTATTTGTTTTTTGACCATATAGTTAATTCCCAAGAATTTTCATTTTGTTAAACATTGACGATTTGAGGAGGAGGATTATCTTGTTTTCATGTTTATTTTCAAGTTGTCTTCATTTTCTATTGACGTTGTTTCCTTGGAGTGAGTTCTTCAATTTGTTGCATTCGATGTTTCTCTTTGAAGGGTTTTCTTTCAAAGTTTGATGATTCTTGGTTTTCTGTTCACACTTATACTCAAGGACAGGATTGAAGATTGAGTTTCCTGAGCTGAAATAAGAAATCCTAGTAACTTTCTCCATTAGCGTGAGTTCTGATATCAGCAGTCTGCCTTCCATCATTGTGGGGAGGGCAAGGTGGGTGACAGGGATCGGTCCTTACCTGCAGCAAAGCCTGGGGGCCTCTCCTGTTAGAGTCCCCACCTCCAAATACATCCTCAGTACCCTGTCCTGTGGCCAACACCAGTCTCACTGGCCCCATTTAATTCCCTCAGTTCCAGTCTGTTTCTCTTAAAAAGAAACGAGCAGAAAAGCTTTCACTTAGTTGAGACAACAGTTCTTGAGCCATTTAGCTTGGAGGAGAGGATCCAGCTGCCTGGACTCAGAGATGCTCTGATGCATGAAGATGAGATGTTCTGCATACCTTCCTCTTCCCAGGGCTCTGTCTTAATTACTGACTCACCTGTCCTGGCCAGTGCCTGCAACAGTGTGTCTCTAGCTCTTGGGATTTTTAAAAAACTTTATTTTTGAAGGTCCATTCTCCTGTGTGTATTTTAGGCTATGACATTTTGTTTTGTTTTGACTTGAGATATGACTGACATGTAACATTGTGTAAATTTAAGGGGTACAATGTGTTTGATTTGACCCACTTATATATTCAGATAACTGCCACCCTAGTGTTTGCTGACGCCTCTATCACATCAGATAATGATCATTTCTTTTCTTGTCTGAGAACATTTAAGATCTGGTCTCAAGCAATTCAGGTGTATAATACAGGATGTTTGACTGTAATCGTCATTCCATGCATTAGATCTCCAGGAATTATTTGCCTTCTATTGCAAGATTTCCCCTCTGACCAACATTTCCCTAATTTGGGCTGTGGTCTTATCCTCAGTTTGATTCTGTCAGCTTTATAAGTTCTTTCCTGATTGTTCCCTTCATATTTTCCAGTGTGATTATGGATTGGTTCTTTGTTTGCATTGCCAGTATCTTAATATATGGTCTTATCACTCACTGATGCTATAGGTGTTAATATAACCATTCCTATTAAGTGTTTGCCCCACTCCAGTTCACCCCCTATAATAATGTCATCAAATATAATAGCCACTGGCCACATGAGGCCATCGAGCACTTGACTTTTGAAGACTTTGAACGAAGAAAAAGGACTGTGAACTATTAAAATTTTAAATGTAATTTATAGTTTGAAATTTTAATATTTTAGATGCATTGCCTTAAGTTGAATGTAGTTGTAAAATTAATGTCACTGGTTTCTTTTCACTCTTACAATGTGGATACTAGACAATGTAAAATTGCATGTGTGTGTGTGGCTTTTATTTCCACTCAACAAGGCTCCCTCCATTGCCACGGGAGTCATTCCTTAGATATAGTTAGGAGGAGGAGGTCAAGATATGACTCTCAAATATGTATGTATGTAGAATACTCATCCATCCTCAAATCTTGTCAAAAAACACTAAAGAGTGAGATAAATTACTTTAGGAAAAAGTGGTGGTGTGGGTGGAAAGGAGAGGTCAGGCCAGAGGTGTCATGTCTTTAGTAGAATCTATGTCATTCAGGAATCAGTCTACTATGGGTAGAAGCTAAGGAGACAATTCAATGTTTTCTATGGTCGGCCACAGACCTGTCCATCGTGTGAACAGGGACGTCGTACAGGAAGAAAGGAGTCAGAGTAGACCTGGCAGTTAAGCTAGGAAGATAATGAGCTTGGCTTCGGATCTGTGGTGTATGAGCTGTCCCTGAGCATCCACACATCCCCACAGGCAGATGACAACATGAGCAACTCTAGGAGCACGGGGCCCGGGGGTAGACACGGGGGTCCTCAGTGTGGTATATGAATCCCCCAGAGGCTTGCCCCTCAATGCTGGCACTTTGGGAAAACCACCAGGGAAGAATAGGCTGATGAGCAAGAGTCTTGAAGGAAAAGGGATTTTTAGCAAAAGGAACCATGACCAGTTTTTATACTCTTGAGACCTAGCAGAGTAAATGTACAAGGCAGGCTCTCAGGGGGACACTCGTGTAACTAAGTGCAAGTTGCTCAGTTGTGTCCGACTCTTTGTGACCCCATGGACTGTAGCCCACCAGGCTCCCCTGTCCATGGAATTCTCTAGGCAAGAATACTGGAATGGGTAGCTGTTCCCTTCTCCAGGGGATCTTGCCAACCCAGGGATTGGACCCAGGTATCCCACATTGCAGCCACATTCTTTACCATCTAAGCCCAAGATGGGGAAGCTCAAGAATACTGGAGTGGGTAGTTGTTCCCTTCTCCAGGGGATCTTCCCAACCCAGGGATTGGAGCCAGGTCTCCCACACTGCAGGCACATTCTTTACCATCTAAGCCACCAGGGAAGCGCAAGATACTGGAGTGGGTAGCCTATCCCTTCTCCAGGGGATCTTCCTGACCCAGGCATTGAGCAGATTCTTTACCAGCTGAGTTACCAGGGAAGCTGCATAGCTTTCAATACACTTAGTGTTTCAGGAATATACTTAGTGTTTCAAGAATTACTAGAGCATGAGATTTGCTCTAACTAGTGGAAGCTTTTATCAGGGAAGGGTTTTTAAGAGGTGGCATGTAAATAGAGGAAGAAAGTACAAACCTGTGGACAAAGGGGGTTTGGTATGAAAATGAGGGAGTCTTAACTAGTATAGTCTAATCGGGATGAATGAATCTTCTATCCCTGCAGATTTATAAGAGCTAAGAGCTCCCTGTGCTATACAGCAGCTTCCCACTAGCAGCCCACGGTGGTGTGTATGTATGTCAATCCTAGTCTCCCAATTCATCTCACCCTCTCTTTACCCACCTGTGTTCACATGTCCATTCTCTCTCGGTGTCTCTGCAAACAGGTTCATCTGTACCATTTTTCTGGATTCCACATATTTGTGTTAATATACAATATTTGCTTGGTGCTCTGTGATGACCTAGATGGGTGTGTGATGAGTGGGAGGGAGGCTCCAGAGGGAGGGGTTGTATGTATATGCATAGCTGTTTCACTTCATTGTACAGCAGCAACTACCACACAGTTGTAAAGCAACTATATCCCAATTAAAGAAAAAAGATTCTACTAAGAGAATTAACTGTCTGTGGTGGGAAATGTAGCCAAATTTAGGTTAATTCCAAATCTAAAACAGAGCACAAGTTCTGCTTTAGATTTCAAACCCCAAGTACCCAGACAAAGGGAGATTCCTATTGTTTTTAATGCTGTAGTAACAGAACTGAAACATACAACAAAACCCCCCACAATTCTGTCCACAACCTGAGGCATGGTATCTTTCTTTTCTGTGGCCTCAATTAAGGGCACAAAATGCTGAACGACACCAAAAAGCATATAATCACCATCAAATATTTTTGAGGGAGGGCAGAGTCAGTGTGGGAACTTCAATTAATTCTCAAGTTGAAGTCTATCTAGAATACTCTTGAGGACCTGAATGAAAAACCTGATCTTATTTGTAACATTTGAAAAATACTAGTCAGAAGGAGTTTGTGTGGAGTTGGGAACAACTCATCTTGCAGATATTAGGGTTGACTATGATCAAATTATGAAATAATATCAATACATTAAGAGGCATCAGGATGGTGTTGTAGAAGAAAAACGGACTTAAAGTTCATGAATTCAACACGCTTTTGTGGTTTACAATCTTCTAAATAATGTTCTAAATGACCTGAGATGAAAAAGACAAAATCCCTGCCTGCTTGGAGCTGACGTTCCAGTTCCCAGATACAGGTACATATTTAAATAAACAATGATTTAAATAATTTTAAGTAAGTGCTTGGAAGGAAATAAAAATGGGATAGAGAGTGATGGGGTGGTGGAGAACCACTCTGGCAAATAAGTAGGAAAAGGGGTTGGAAGGAGACACCACAGGCAGAGGGAACAGCAGCTGTAAAAGGCGAAAGCCCAGGTAGGAGAAGCTTGTTATGTTCAAGAAGGAGAAGGAAGGGCAGAGTGGCTGAGATTCCATTAGCTGTCTGCGTAGGGTAGTGGTGGGAGGGAAGGGGAGGGAAGTAGTGTCCTATAGTCATTTTAAGAGACTTGGATCTTATTGTATGTGTGTGTGGTGGGGGAGCCTTTGGCAGGTTACAATCAGAGGATTGTTAGAGTCTGATTCACATTAAGACAAAATCACTCCAGTTGCTTAGTGGAGCATGGACCAGTGGAGGTGAGTGGGAAGTTACGGAGCTCTTGAAATGGATTAAAGGAAGAGAGGAGGTGGTTTCCGCTGTGGCTGCCAAAGGGGAGACGGTACCAAGGATTTGGTCCAGAAAGACTGTGGGAGCAAAAGTTGACCGAAGGGGTTTGTGGAAAGCCAGCACAGCAACCAAATCCAAGGTGGTGCCTAAATTTTGGCCTGAATAACTGATACACAGGGGTGATATCTACTGAAAGGACTAAGACTGAGGACAAGTAGGTTTAAAGCAGATGAGGATTCTGGTTTGAACCTCTGATGATTGAGATGCTCATTGGGTATTCAAGTGGAGATGCCAGGCTGGCAGCTGGATGAGTGAGTGTGGAGCCATAAGGGAAGTGTGGGCTTCAGAGGCAGAGCAGGTGACCTTGGCATTCTAGCATTGCCCACAGCCCTGGGACTGGGTGGGATGGTCAGGACGAGAACTGCCTGGTGCCTTCTGATGTTCCAAGGTCCAGGAGTGGACAAGACAGCAACAGTTTCTGGAAGCAGTGGAAGGGGAACCAAGCAGCAAAAGGCCTAGAGCAGAGAGTGGCTTAAAAAAGGACTAGTTAGCTCGTTCAAACTGCTGACTGAGATGCGGAGAAGACTGACCAGGGGACCTGGCAAGACGTAGGTCAGTGGTGACTTCATGAGAATTAAGAGACTGTGGTCCTAGCTCTGTCAGTAGCTAGGGACCAGTTTTTTTAAGTACTTTTCCGTAAGTGGGGACTATAGTACTAAGTATGAGTTCAATCATGTCTGACTCTTTGCGACCCCATGGACTGTATTTCACCAGGCTCCTCTGTCCGTGGAATTTCTCAGGCAAGAACAGTGGAGTGGGTTGCCATTTTCCTACTCCAGGTACTAAATGTGATGCCTTGCCTACAGGGCTAAGGGAGCAAATACTATATTTTGTGAAATTTTCTAGTTGGAAAGATCTACATTTGAAGTTGGGGCTTCTCTGGTGGCTCAGATGATAAAGAATCTGCCTGCAATGCAGGATTCAATCCCTGGGTCAGGAAGATCCCCTGGAGAAGGGAATGGCAATCCATTGCAGTATTCTCGCCTGGGGAACTTCACGGACAGATGAGCCTGGCGGGCTACAGTCCATGGGGTCTCCAAGACTCGGACATGACTGAATATAGTGCTCACTCACACTTGTAGTTAGCTGTGACTTCTATTATCTATACCTGGCACTAAGATCAGATTCTGAAATAAATGCTATTAGTTTAGGAACTTAGGGTATGTCAGTAACTTGGCATTTTATTCCTTTGTCAGCGATGTATCAATGAGTTAATACTTTTGTGTATGTGAAAGTGCCTCTCTGCATTCACAGAGCAGTGTGCCAGCCACATTCACGGAGGGCATTCTCATGATGCTGGTGTGCCTCTCTTCCTCAGAGCAGTTACTGGGTGTCACTGACATGCCAGGCACTGTGGTAGGTAGGCAGAGAATCGGCAGTGAACGAGAAGTAGATCCTGAACATAGGAACTCCGGCAGCTTTAACCACTACACATATCTGATTTAGAACAGTGGTTCTCAACGTGTGGTGTCCAACCATCAGCCTCAGCAGCACCCCAGAACTTATTAGACATGTAAATTGCAGCCCCCACCCCAGATCTATTGAGTCAGAAACTGAATCAGCAGTCCATGTTGCAGACGATCCTAGAGAACCACTGGTAAGAGGGAGGCAGGCTGTCACCTGGAAGGTTCATTCATCTGAGCTCCATCTGAGACTGACAGTATCTAAGGAGAAGACGTGACATCAAGTCAGCCCTCCATGTCTGGGGTTCTGCATTGGTGGATTCAGACAACCGCAGATCAAAAATATTCTTAAAAAAATCCAGAAAGTTCTAAAAGCAAAACTTGCATTTGCCATGTGCTGGCAACTATCTTCATATAGTTTATATTAGGTATTATAAGTAATCTAGAGATGATTTAAAGTATACAAGAGGATGTGTATAAAGTGACAGTCTTAGTCACTCAGTCGTGTCTGACTCTCTGCAACCCCATGGACTGTAGCCCGGCAGGCTTCCTCTGTCTACAGAATTCTCAGGCAAGAACACTGGAGCGGGTAGCCACTCCCTTCTCCAGGGAATCTTCCTGACCCAGGGATTGAACCCTGGCCTCCTGCATTGCAGGCAGATACTTGACTGTCTGAGAGGATGTGTGTACGTTTTATGCAAATACCATGCGATACATGTGATACAAGGGCCTTGAGCATCCGTGGATTTTGGTATCCACTGGGGTCCTGGACTCAGTCCTCCTTGGTTACCAAGGAATGATGACTCCATAGAGGTAACGGTGGTGTTTGTCACTCTGTTCCATTTTCTGAAACCTGTCCTTGGTTATTTTGGCTTAAGGCATTTTTGAGTCTACTTTTGGCTTCAGACGACGTGAAGCTATTTAAAAATTGGGGGTTTATTTATTTTCATTATGTAAGTTAGACTGTCGAGTGCTTCTGAGAAAATCACGCAGCTGTACAGATTGGTCCCAGTATAAATGTATAACTCTTGGCTGCGCCGGACACCGGATGCCAAGTGGAGGCCCACGTTCTCCTTGTCACCGCTCCCCCGTGTTCTCCCAGGAGCTGTTTTGAACATTCTTTCTGCCTACTTGCTAATCATTCCTAAAAAATCATCCTAACCTCTTACTCTTCACTGATAAAATAACTTACTGGAAAATAGTCCTAACACTTACCCTGAACATGGTACCTAACTCCATCACATCTTTCCTCCTTTGATGATGCTTAGAGGAGGGAGCTGTAATTGCTCAACATAAGCGTAAGTGCACTGGGTCTTCATCTCCGCCTCTTCTTATTTTGTCTCTTAAACCCTTCACTCTCCATCAGTATCTTTCCATCAGCATTTAATCATGGTTAAGAGGCTCTTTCATCTTAAAAGGAAAAGCTAAATCTTGCCTCAATCTCATACCACTTTCAAGCTATTGATCTCTTTTATTTTGTGCAGCAAAATTTCTAGTATGTGTCCATCTTGTTTTCTTTATAGTCCCTTCAGCCGGCCTGTCATTTGTTTCTTGTCAGTCAGTTGACTAACATTTGATGAATACAATGGCTGAATGCACATCTTAAAACCTGAAAATACAGAAAGTTAAAAAAATGTATAGCATGTATATCTCTTTACCTAGAGAAAACCATCACGGACATTTTGAATAGTTAGCATCCTCATATTTATATTCCTGGACTTCAAAAGACAAATAATAGTCTTATTCAGTTTTCGAAAGAGCATAGTAATGTCTGCAGAATGATTTAGAACTGCTATTCAGTTATTTGTAAAAATATTATCCAGAAAAAAGTAGAGATAATTGAAATTTAGAGGAAATACCTTTTCTTACACCATTAAATCATCATACTGGATCAGTCCTCTATTGGAACATCTAATAAGTGATATCAAGGAAAGGAGGTTTTAATTTTTTAAATTTTTATTGATTTTTTTTGATGTGGATCATTTTTCAAGTTTTATTGAATTTGTTACAGTATTGCTTCTGTTTTATGTTATTGGCTTTTTTTGGCCACAAGACACGTGAGATTTTAGCTCCACGAGCACGAATCGAACCCTCACCCCCTGCATTGGAAGCCACAGTCTTAATCACTGGACCGTAAGGGAAGTCCTAGAAAGGAGGTTTTAAATTTCTCCTTCTTCCTGCCCAATATGGAGAGAATAATCACAAAACAACTGATTTTTTGAGAAAGAGCATTCTTCCTCCACTTTTCTTCTAAAAGATATCTGTTGTAGGTGTTAACAGGCTGATGGGACAAAAAAGGAGAAAGAGGTAACTAATGAATGAACAGCACTGAGAAGATAAGGGTCTATTATGAAAGAGAAAATTATTTTCCCTAATAATATTCAAAGAAAACAATGACTGGATTTTGTTGCTCTGAGAATGTTAAGAGGGAAAATACTGAAGATTGAGAGAGTTTTTCTCTCCAGGTCAAAATACTTGAATTTGCATATACCAAACTTTAGAGTACCCTAATATTATGGATCTTCCCTACACCGGGATTGAACCCAGGTCTCCCGCATTGCAGGCATACTCTACCATCTGAGCCACCAGGGAAATATGATATTGTGGAGCTCTATTAGAAATCTCACTAATTATCAGTTGGTCAATTAATACATCCAATACTTCTTTAAATTAGTCTTTAGTCATTTCTTCTTGAAGATTAAATGGCAGAGAATCACAATGAGGTCTCTTACTATACAGCCGGGCTTCCCTGGTAGCTCAGCTAGTAAAGAATCCGCCTGCAATGCAGGAGACCCTGGTTCGATTCATGGGTTGGGAAGATCCCCTGGAGAAGGGACAGGCTCCCTGCTCCAGTATTCTTGGGCTTCCCTGGTGGCTTGGACAGTAAAGGATCCACCTGCAATGTGGGAGACCTGGGTTCAATCCCTGGGTTGGGAAGATGCCCTGAAGGGAGGGGCATGGTAACCCACTTCAGTATTCTTGCCTGGAGAACCCCCATGGACAGAGGAGCCTGGCAGGCTACACTCTATGGGGTCACAAAGAGTTGGACACGATAGAGCGACTAAGCACAGCACGTTATACAGCAACCACTGGTTTCTGCGGAATATCCTGCACACTCTACTCCACATGTTATACCACTGACATACTCCGTGAGGAAAATAGTATAAGAGAAGGGTGCATGCTCTCTAAAAATACATATAGAAAGAAGAGAGTGGCCCTGGACTTAATTTATAAAAGATACCTGGAATCAAGTAAAGAGACCTCTTTTCACAGAAAAGGAGAACCACAGTCTAAGTACATAAATTTGCAATTTCAGTTTGTTCTTAAAAATTTCACAGATACAGCCCTCCACTTGAGCTGTGAATATCCACAAAACCATGAAAAGTCAAAATTATTGCCCTTACTTAATAAGAGTGCCAGCTTCCTTCTGCCAACTCTCCGGTGTCTGTCAGCTTGCCACTAAGGAGGTTATATTCAAAACTGATGTTTATTTAATGTTTTAATGTATCTCATCTAAAGGGCCTCTTATGTATATACTATGTAAAGCAAGATTCTAGGATTAAATATCTTTGATAAAAGGCCCTCTTGTTGGGAATTCTCTGAGGTCCAGTGGTTAGACTCTGCACTCCCACACCAGTGGGCACAGGTTCGATTCCTGGCTGGGGAATGGTTTTTCCTGTGGTCATGTATGGATGTGAGAGTTGGACTGTGAAGAAAGCTGAGCACCGAAGAATTGATGCTTTTGAACTGTGGTGTTGGAGAAGACTCTTGAGAGTCCCTTGGACTGCAAGGAGATCCAGCCAGTCCATTCTGAAGGAGATCAGCCCTGGGATTTCTTTGGAAGAAATGATGCTAAAGCTGAAACTTCAGTACTTTGGCCACCTCATGCGAAGAGTTGACTCATTGGAAAAGACTTTGATGCTGGGAGGGATTGGGGGCAGGAGGAGAAGGGGACGACAGAGGATGAGATGGCTGGATGGCATCACGGACTCGATGAACGTGAGTCTGAGTGAACTCTGGGAGATGGTGATGGACAGGGAGGCCTGGCGTGCTGCAATTCATGGGGTCACAAAGAGTCGGACACGACTGAGCGACTGAACTGAACTGAATGACTTGCCTGGAGAATCCCATGGACAGAGGAGCCTGGCAGGCTACAGTCCATGCGGTCACAAAGAGTCAGACATGACTGAAGCAACTTAGCATGCATGCATGCACGCACATGCCACGCGGTATGGCCAAAAAATAATGGCCCTCTTTCTATCTTGTCTGTGTTAAGATGGAGGCACATGCAGAGAAGCTAGCAGATTTGTTGTGTTAGCATGTGGGCGTTTAATCAGTGCTTAATAATATTGGCAAGTTTGAATAATGCTTGTCATTGTAGGTAGAACAACAGAACTTTGTTTTTCAGAGCAGGATGAAGCAAATATATCACAAAAGTGAAATTGCCGAATTTAAGATGAGTTGAATCCCACTGTACTCAAGCAATTTATCCCTCCCTTATTTCATATAAAAATGTGATTTCATTAACTTATCACAGATTTCATTTTGAGTCTCCTAGAGAACATACAAGATGATTTGTTTGCATAAATCCTGGGGTCTAGGAAAACAGGGTAACTAAAAAGGAGATTTCATTCTAGTTTTCTTGTTACTACATAGCTTGATCCTACTGGTTCCAATAACAATAAAAAGTCCTCCAAAGAAAGAACCCCTTGGTACTGAACATACTTTGTACTCAGGTACAACGGTTAAGTGCTGTGTTACAACAAATGTCATTGCTACAAATCATAGCAAATGTGTACTGCAAACATATGGGAGGTGAGGTAGAAATGCTGGACTAACCAGTTAAAAAAAAAAGTGATGTACCTTTTAGAGAATTTTCAAAATTTACTTTATAAAAATTTATTTTTAATTGGAGGAGAGATTTTTTTAAGTGAAAATAAAGATAGAAATAAACATCTTGACCTCTTATGAGGCTGCAAAATAGTCATAGTTAATTAACCCTAGGTTAACAAAATCTAGAACCTACAGACTGGAAGAAAATATTTGCAAACCATATGATTGACAAGGGATTAATTTCCAATTAAAATACACACACAGCTCAGTTCAGTTCAGTTGCTCAGTTGTGTCCAACTCTTTGCAACCCCATGAATTGCAGCATGCCAGGCCTCCCTGTCCATCACCAACTTGTGGAGTTCACTCAAACTCACGTCCATCAAGTCGGTGATGCCTTCCAGCTATCTCATCCTCTGTCGTCCCCTTCTCCTACTCATATAGCTCAATATCAACACAACAAACAACCCAACCAAAAAATATATGGGCAGAAGATCTAAAGAGACAGTTCTCCAAAGAAGAAATACAGGTGGCCAACAGGCACATGAAAAAATGCTCAATACTGCTAATTATTAGAGAAATGCAAGTCAAAACTATGATTAGAACCAAGGATATTAAGTTACACTGCAGGTATCTTAGTATTACTATTAATACTAAAGATAAGCAAAAGGAAGTTTTTTTCCCCAGTGTAACTAAAATTCACTTTAATATGAAGTGGGATTTAAGAAGTGAGCATAAGCTCTGTAGATCCCAGAGAAGCCTACACCCTGGGGCCTATGGGTCTGCTTCCAGCCCAGTTTCTAGTCCTGCTGTGGAACATTTATTTCCTGAAGCCAGGAATGCTGGAATACAGGCCTAAGGCCCAATCAAGCATTGAGACAGCTGTGTTGGCCTCTGATTCCACAACTGCCCCACCTCTGCACTCCTAGTCTGTCTCAAACAACTGCCGTCCCCACCTACTTCTTTCAGTAGCTAGAGCGTAACCTTGAGGTCTCTCTTTCCCACCTAGACTTCAGTCTCTGTAGCACTGACCCAGAGCAGGAACCAGACTCTACATTAATGAGTTCTGGTGCTCTGAAAGGAAAACAGGAAAAAGCACGAACTGAAGAAAGCAAAGTCTTTTGCTGTGGGTTTGCTGTGTTTAATAGTTTTAATTTTTTAAAAATCTCAACAAATGCCTGCCCAGGAAGACTTCATTTTGACAGTATTAAGTTATCATCATCTGACTCTCCTAATTCAAATTAAGTGATCAAATATGTATTGAATATTTACTATCTTCAGAACACTTTTCAAGATGCTATAAGGCATACAGAGAAACATAATGCTGGATCCAGCCTTTCAGTTGCCTCTAATTAGAAAAAAAAACACTTTCAGTAAAAGATACTAGGCAGAGCAAATAGAGAATTATCTGGTTTTTCCTGCCTGCATTATTCAGGGTTTTCCAGTGAATTGGCTCCTGAGATTGTAGGGGCTGACAACTCCCAAACCTGCAGAACAGGCCATCAGGCTGGAGACTCAGGGACTATTACAGCTCAAGTTTGAGAGCATTCTGGGGACAGAATCCCTGGTCTTCTGGGGACTGCCATCTTTTTTTTTTTTCCTCTTAAGTACTTCAACTGATTAGATGAGGCCCACCCACATCATGGAGCATAATCTGCTTTACTCAATATCTACTGATTCAGATGTTAATCTCATCTAAAAAATGCATTTGCAGCATTGTTTAGGCTGAGGTTTGGCCAAATAACTAGGCACCATCACCTAGCCAAGCTGACATCAAATTAACTATTAGACTGCTCTTTGCAAACAACAGTCAATAAATTTGTTTTTAAAGAGGCTATAAGATTTTTCTAGAGTCAATAACAAGATACCGTTCACCCCTACCACCACCTCAGGAAGAACCCTGCTGTCTTTTGCCCCTTTTAGTGGGGACCAAATAGCCTGTTGGGAACTGATACTTCTTTTGGAAGAGGGAGTCACGGTGCAAGGGTTTATGTGGCCCTGGCTTAGGTGTCAGGAACTACTGGCTTCCTTCCTGGCCTTTGGCCTCCTGAGTGAGCATCCCCTGGGGAACATGCTTCTCGTTTTATGGCAAGGGCTTCTGCTGCTAGAGTTATTGTTATTTTTCAGTCATGTCCAACTCTTTGCGACCCCATGGACTGCAGCATGCCCGGTTTCCCTGTCCTCCACTATCTCCCAGAGTTTGCTCAAATTCATGTCCATCGAGTTGATGATGCCATCCAACCATCTCATCCTCTGTCACCCCTTTCTCCTCCTGCCCTCAATCTTTCACAGCATCGCAGTCTTTTCCAATGAATCTGCTCTTCCCATCAGGTGGCCAAAGTATTGAAGCTTCAGCATCAGTCCTTCCAATGAATATTCAATTCTGGGTTTTAGCCAAATTGCCTGCCAAATTGCCGTTCCCCCCCTCCCCCCCCCCCGCTCTANCTCTATTTTAGATAATTTTGTTCTTTCTGAAAACTGACAAGCTGAAACTAAGCTGTAAAGTTACAAAGAAGGCCCAGGAGTCCATAGGAGAAGAGAGAAGATAATGTATTAGGATCTTTCAACTTAGGACTTTAAAATATTTTCTGAAGAACTTTTTAACTTTCTAAGGGGAGCTTTGGATTTCAGTATCTTTCAGCCAAAAAAGACCTCAGTATAGGAGCAGAAGAAAAAGCCAGACTCTCCCAGGATGTATCAGGGGTTTGTCTCTCCCAGCAAGGCCACTGAATGCTGTTCTTCTTTGTGGGACTAACTGCCCTGCAGCTCTTGCTTTCATTTAAAAGTGAGACATAAGGAACTTACTATGAAGCCAGTAAATGAGCGCATGACGCTGAGGAAATTCAATGTCAAAAGGTCTCCTGTAGAAAAGGGGTTTTAGGCCTGAACATAGAAGAGGTCAGTATGAGATTCATATGGCAGGGTAGGATTTTAAAATCTATAAATAAAAAATATAAAAGCAATACAATATATACAACGGAATATGGCCCTAAAAAGAAAAAACAAACTCCCATCACATTCTACATCATGGATGAACTTGAGGGCATTATGCTAAGTAAAATAAGCTGGTTATAAAGCGACAAATGGTATCTGATTGTACTTGTATGAGGTGACTCAACAAGTCACACCCATAGAAGAATGTAAGTGCTACAGAATGGGGAGTTAGTGTTGAATGAGTATGGACTTTCTGTTTTGCAAGATGACAAAGTCCTGGAGGTCTGCTACAAAACAATGTGAATGCACTTAATGCTGCTGAACTGTGCACCTAATGGTTAAAACGGTAGAGTTTCTATTTATGTATATTTTATTGCAATGAAAAAAATGCAATGTAGAAAATGTGGAAAATAGACAAAATGAAATAAGCATCATCCCCCTCCCCTTTGGCAACCACAAGTCTGCTGTCTAGGTCTGAGCCTGTTTCTGATTTGTACATGGGTTCATTTGTGCCATGTTTTAGATTCCACATATAAGTGATATTATATGGTATTTGTCTTTTTCTTTCTGACTTCACTTAGTATGATCAACTCTAGGTGCATCCATGTTGCTGCAAATGGCATTATTTCACTCTTTTTATGGTCGAGTAATACACCATTGTATATATGTACTGCATCTTCCTTATCCACTCATCTATGGACATTCAGGTTGTCTCCATGACTTGACTATTATGAATAGTGCTGCTATGAACACAGGGGTGCATGTATCTTTTTGAGTTATAGTTTTAACAGTATATGTTCAAGGATGGGATTGATAGAGCATAAGATAATTCTATTTTTAGTTTTCTAAGGTATCGCCACACTGTTTTCCATTGTGGCTGCACCAACTTACATTCTCATCAGCAGTGTAGGAGCGATCCCTTGTCTCTATAACCTCTCCAGAGCTTGCTATTTGTAGACTTTCTAATCATGGACATTCTGATCAGTGTGAGGTGATAACTCATTGGAGTTTTGATTTGCATTTCTTTAATAATTAGTAGTGTTGAGCATCTTTTCATGTGTCTACTGGCTGTCTGGGGTTTCCCAGGTGGTGAAGTGGTAAAGAATCTGCTTGCCAATACAGGAGACGTAGGAGATGTGGGTTCAGTCTTGGGTTGGGAAGAGCTCCTAGAGGAGGTAATGGGAACCCACTCCAGTGTTCTTGCCTGGAGAATTCCATGGACAGAGGAGCCTGGTGGGCTACAGTCCAAGGAGTTGCAAAGAATCAGACATGCCTGAGCAGGCACACACACACTAGCATGTGTATATCTTTTTTTGAGAAATGTCTATTAAGGTCCTCTGACCTTTTTTTTGACTGGGTTGTTTGCTTTTTTGTTGAGTTTTATGAGCAGTTTTGTGTATTTTGGAGATTAAGCCCTTGTCTATTGCATCATTTGCAAATATTTTCTCCCATTCCATAGGTTGTCGTTTCAATTTTTTTATAGTTCTCTTTGCTTGCAAAAGCTTGTAAGTTTAATTAGGTCCCACTTGTTTATTTTTGTTTTTATTTCTATTGTCTTGGGAGACTGAATATTGTACTGTTTTGATTACTGCAGCTTTGTAATATTGTTTGATAACGGAACATTATATATCCAGCTTTGCTCTTGCATCTCAAGATTTCTTTGGTTACTTGGAATCTTTGGTGGTTTTGTACAAATTCTAGAATTGTTTGTTCTATTTCTGTGAAAAATGCCATTGGAATTTTGATGGAAATTGCTTTGAATCTGTAGATTGCTTGTGGTAACATGGACATTTTTACAGTATTAATTCTTCCAATCCATGAGTACAGTCTACCTTTCCATTTATTTTTATCTTCAGTTCCTTTCATCCATGTCTTAAAATTTTTTGCAGTCTTTCACCTCAGTTAAGTTTATTCCTAGGTATTTCATTCTTTTTGATGCACTGTAAATGGAATGCTTTCCTAATTTTTCTTTCTGACACTAAAACTGTTAAGAGTATTAATGCTGTAAATAGCAGAATTTTCCTCTTTTGTATGGAAGAATAATATTCAGGTGTGTCTGTGCATATATATATATGCATACCACATTTTCTTTATCCATTCACTTGTTAATAAGCACTAGGTTTCTTTCATGTCTGGCTATTATAAATAATGCTCCAGTGAACACAGGAATACAGATACCTTTTTGACACAGTAATTTTGTTTGCTTTGGATATATACTCAGATATTGATTGCTTGATTACATGGTATTTCTGTTTTTAATTTTTTCAGACACCTCCATGTTGTTCTTATTAGTGGCCACACCAATCTTCATTCTCACCAACAGCACACAGGCAAACCCTTTTCTCCACATGCTACTTAGCACTTATAATTTTTTGTCTTTTTTAATAATAGTCAAATAGGTGTGAAGCAATATCTCACTGTGCTTTTGATTTGCATTTCCCCGATGATTAGTGAAACTGAGCATCTTTTCATGTACCTATTGGCCATCTGTGTCTTCTTGAGAAAAATGTTTATTTAGATCTTCTTCCCATTTTTAATTGGATTTTTTTTTGCTATTGAGTAGTATGAGTTCTTTATATAGTTTTGATATTATTTTATACTTCAAATAAATAAAATGCAAACATTTTCTTCCTTTCTATAGGTTATCTTTTCATTTTGTTGAAGATTTCCTTTGCTATACAGAAGCTGTTTAGTTTAATGCAGTTCCACTCAATTATTTTTTATTTTGTATTTGTTTTTGGTATCAGATTCAAAAAACTCATTGCCAAGAGTGATGTCAAAAGAACTTACCCCATATATATATATATATTCTGCCCCCTCCCCCCCCCAGATGTTTTATGGCTTTGAGTTCAGGTTTTATGGTTCAAGTCCTTAACCCACTTTGCTGATTTTGTGTATGATGTTAGACAGTGGTCCAGTTTCGTTCTTTTGCATGTTGCTGTCCAATTTCCCCAGCACTATTTATTGAAGAAACTATGTTGTTTTCTTAAGATAATTTCTTGTTATAGAATATTTGAGTCAAAGGCTAGGCATGAGTCCATTCTTAGCATTTAATGTATGCTCAAAATTGCTTCTCAAGACATTAAGTAACACAATAAAATATAAAAGCACTCTTATCATCATGACCTAATCTTTGATGAAAGATTAAAGTACATTAATTTAACATCAATAGAAAAAATCTTGCATTTCATAAAATTACTAGTGACATTAAATTACAGTCATATCTCTATGATGATTTAGCAGTTACCTTTTCTCTCTTGACATATCTATTGATACTTTTAGATAGCTTTTTTAATGGTTTACATTTAAAGCCATATCTAAATATTAACATGTTATATTATTATATACAATACTATCAATTGTATTGATTCTTTTATGGTTTCCTTTATTGTTCCAAAGCTTAAAAGTTCTTCTCATTCTAAAACTTTTAAAAGACCATTTCATTCTTTTTAAATCTAGTTTGCTTATGGCTGGATTTTGTAGTCTCCTGTTCCATTTGGAATTTTCTGCCACATATAGGACAGATTTTGACTGGCAGTGAGGTAGTAGAATTAAAAGAAGAGTATGTGGAAAGCACAAGAATAACTCACTTGTCCGAGTGAAGTTGCTGCATTGATCATGATGATATAATGAGAGGTAGAAATGGCAAGAAAAGAGAAGAACCTGATCTGATGCAACATGGGCTACTCAGAGGTGGCCCACACTGCCTCAATGGGTCTTGGCTAACCGGGGGTAGGAGGACCTGGGAACAGTAACCCAGCTTTTACCACAAACATCAACTAGGTAAGAAAGACTTCGCCAAATTTGAGATATCAGGTTTTAGAGCAGTGCTTGCTAAGCAGGAAATACTTATGTGCTTACTAATAATCTTTCCAGAATGAGGTAGAATTTCCATCCTTGCCAACAGCAATTTTGTGTGACTTACATTGTGTTTGCAAAAGGAAGGATGTTTTCCTAATTTCTAGCAGAAATAATTAAGTTTTGCATTAGATGTGCAGGTATAACCTCCGCGTATCTTTCTTATTCCTCTCTGAAAAGAATAAAAAATCATTCAACTTTCATTGCATTGTTCTTCTTCTAGGGTCCAGATAATATACCCATATGCTCACTGCCGCCCATATTCAAAGGTTATTTTTTAAAGACAAGATCTTAGTTCATTTTTATATAGATTCCTATTTTTAAAGGATGTTCAAATAAAGAGTTCTGGAAACACCAGAACTTCAAAATACAAGAGAATTAAAAATGAAAAATGCCTGCCTAAAAAAGGCCCATATTTCTGGACAGGCAGAATGCAGAGTATTTTTCCCTATGGAAAAAAAAATGTATTTATTTAACCAGAACACCTTTTAAAAAAGACTTGGATCATAATCAGATTTGGAGAAGCCTTGGTTTTCCTCCCCACTTTCTCCTCTGTCACTTTAGTGATATGACTCAAATTCAGCAAGGAGGCAGACACAATTAACTCAGATATATCTGAGATGACAGCCATATAAAAGAGGAAGCAGGACTTTGGTGAGGAGGTGTTAAAAGGTAATGAAAGGATTTAGGGACCAAAGCAGAAGGAAAGGAAAGAAGAGTTCCTAGGGGCTGTTCTGTGCTCATTGCAAAGTCGTAGCTCCTCCTGCTCCAGAAGTTCCAATAGCCAAGAGCAAGGACCTGGAAAGAGCTCAGAGAAGAGTTGGCAAGGTAGGAAAATTCATTGCAAATTTCTAATACCCTTCAATTCTGCATGGGTTGGAATCATATGCTTGAAACTGAAATAAATAATTGGTTGAGTATTATCAATATTGTCTGGTTGTCCTGTGATGGACTGGACTGGGTAATGGAGAATTGTGGGGTACTGGACCACATAGATACACAGGATATAGTGTTGGCTTATACTCTGTATGAATTTTTTTGGTCTTTATCTTTTCGGCTGGGTTCGGTCTTCGTTGCTGTGTGCGGGCTTTCTCTAGTTGTGGCAAGTGGGGGCTACTCTTCGTTGCAGTGTGTGAGCTTCTCATTGCAGGGGCTTCTCTTCTTGGGGAGCGCGGGCTCAATAGTCGTGGCGCACCAGCTCAGGCGCTCCGTGGCATGTGGGGGTCTTCCTGGACTAGGGACTGAACTGATATCCCTTGAATTGCAAGGTGGATTCTTCACCACTGGACTACCAGGAGAGCCTTCCTTGATCATCTTAATTCAATCATCCTTGTCTCCTCTGATCTCCTAAGACACAGTTTTCATCACTGTTACCATGTGACAACTGTCTTTCAATTCTCTTGACTGTTTATTACTAGTATGTTGTTGTTACTTTTCATGATGGGAATTGTAATATAGGAAATACCAATACTTAATACTTTGGCCACCTGGTGCGAAGAGCTGGCTCATTGGAAAAGACCCTGATGCTGGGAAAGACTGAAGGCAGGAGGAGAAGGGGGCGACAGAGGATGAGATGGTTGGATGGCATCACTGACTTGATGGACATGAGTTTGAGCAAGATAGTGCTCAAACTGGGAGATGGTGAACGACAGGGAAGCCTGGCTTGCTTCACTCCACGGGGTTGCAAGGAGTTGGATATGACTGAGCGACTCAACAAAGAACAACAACAAATATCAATACAGTATCTAGAGAGGGCAGACTTGTGATGTAGGGCTAGCAGTTTACCTTCTCTAAACATCAATGGGTCAGGCACCTGTTGGGCATACGATGAGGTTTCAATGCCAGTCTCTAGTAGTTCTTACTACTCACGTGCCTGTCACATAGTAGGCCCTTCAGACATTTATATCTCTTTACCATTATGCCTTTTCTCCCCAGCTATCTAAAAAACAGCTGATTTTATACTTCTTGCATATTCTACAGCAATCTAGCCTTACAGAGTTCAGGTGATTAACAGCATGGAAATATATACATTACCATATATAAAATAGATAGCAAGTGGGAATTTGCTGTGTGACGCAGGGAGCTCAACCCAGTGCTCTGTGATAACCTAGAGGAATGGGGTGGGGAGGGAGATGGGAGGACAGTTCAAGAGGGAGGGCACTTATGTACACCTGCGGCTGATTCGTGTTGATGTATGGCAGAAACCAACACAATACTGCAGAACAATTATCCTCTAATTAGTAAAAATGCACATGTAACATACAGTATAAAAAATAGTTATTAATTCGGTTTGAGAATATGGTGGAAAAGGGATAAAACAAGCCTCCGTTGCTTATATTTTAAGAGATATGTTAAAAAATTTTTAAAGGGCTGCTGCTGCTGCTAAGTCGCTTCAGTTGTGTCTGACTCTGTGCGACCCCACGGACAGCAGCCCACCAGGCTCCCCTGTCCCTGGGATTCTCCAGGCAAGAACACTGGAGTGGGTTGCCATTTCCTTCTCCAGTGCATGAAAGTGAAAAGTAAAAGTGCAGTTTCCTACAATTATTAAACTTTCATATGACAACTCTGAAGAATAAAATGAAATCACTCATGTTTGTATCTAAAGTGTTATAATCACATACCAGAGACATCAGTCAATCGCTCAGTCATGTCCAACTCTTTGTGGCCCCATGGACTACAGCATGCCAGGCTTCCCTGTCCATCACAAACTCCTGGAGCTTTGTGATGCCATCCAGCCATCTCATCCTCTATCATCCCCTTCTCCTCCCACCTTCAATCTCTCCCAGCATCAGGGTCTTTTCCAACGAGTCAGTTCTTCACTTCAGGTGACCCACGTATTGGAGTTTCAGCTTTAGCACCAGTCCTTCCAATGAATATTTAGGACTGAGAACCAGAAACATAGTTCCTATAAAGTTTACTTGCAGAAAATGTTAAGAGAAATCAGATATCTGTCTTTTAAGAAGGAAATCCTACTCTGCGTGATACTATGGATGAACCTGGGAGGTATCATGTTAAATAAAACAAGCCAGTTACAGAAGAATAAACATAGCATGATTCTACTGACATGAAGTCTCTAAAATAGTCAAACTCACAGAAACAGAAATTAGAATGGTGGTTGCTGGGGCCAGGGTGCAGGAAAAATGGGGAGTTTCTGATCAGTGAGTATAAAGTTTCAATATACTAGGTGATCAAACTCAAGAGATCTGCTGTATATTATTATGTCTATAGTTAACAGTATTGTATTGTGCAGTTAAAAATGTGTTGAGAGTAGATCTCATGTTAAGCGTTCATATCCACAAAAAATAGAAAAGAATATTTGTTACTTAGATTCATTTTGCCTTGTTTGAAATTTCAGAGCAAAGTTAAAAGCATGTCTGTTTCTTACTCATTAATCTTGCATTTGCAAGAGTTTAGGGGATATTCAGCAGGAAAAGGCAAAAGCTACCTTGAATTAATGATCATAATCTTAAACGGCTGCCATTTCTTGAAACAACTTTATACTAGGTACTCATTTAATCTCACAGCAGTCCAGAAGGACAAGGACCCCTGTATGTTCTAACAGAACCCTAAGCTCAATATTTTCAAAATAAAACTCATTTTTCTATCTCAGTCCCTGCTGTTGGCAGATGAGGTGGTTCAGACCCACAAAGGATCTCTCACTTGCTTAGTTCAACTAGCTGTTCCACTACTTTCACTAGTAAAGAAACTGCAATGCAGGAGACCTGGGTTCACTCCCTGCCTTGGGAAGATCCCCTGGAGAAGGGAATGGCAACCCACTCCAGTATTCTTGCCTGGAGAATCCCAGGGACAGAGGAGCCTGGCAGGTTACAGTCTACAGGGTTCCAAGAAGTCAGAAACAACCCAGCAAGTAATACTACACTCACAACCTACAAATGCAGACAGTAGTGTGTAATTCCCTGGTCCTTTGCTTCTGGTGATGCTATAATGCTCATCCTTTTCCCATTTAAGAGTTTTCTCACCTTCTGTTATGGGCTGAATTGTGATCCTTCAGATTTCCTATGTGGAAGTTCTAAGCCCTAGTATCTCAGAATATGGCTGTATTTGGAAACAAAGACTTTACATTATTAAGTTTAAATTGAGGCCCTAGGGGGCCCCAAATCCCATCTGACCGATGTCCTTATAAGAGGAGGTTAGGACCAGAAACGCACAGAGCAGTGACCCTGTGAGCACACAGGGAGAAGACAGGCCAAGGAGGGAGGCCCCAGGAGCAGCCAGCACCCTGATCTGCCTCCAAATTCCTGTCCATCGAACCACCCAGGTGTGGTCCTTCGTTACATCAGTCCTGACAAACAAGTACGCCTCCTGAGTGCAGGTGACCTCTGCCTGTTCCCCACTCTAGTCTGGACACTTTTTTCTCAGCATTCCCCAAGATCTCATCAATCAGTCACCCCGAATGTCCCCTTTTCCTGATTGTTGAAATAGAAGTTGCAGGCCTCAACTTAGATAGATCCTGGCTGCAGTTCCCCAAATTAAATTAATTATTTAAAAACTATTTTAATTACATTAGAGTATACTTGATTTACAATGCTGTGTTACAGCAAGGTGATTCAGTTACATAAATATATATATGTGTACATGTGTGTATATATATATATTCTTCATTCTTTTGTAGATTCTTTCTCAATATTCAGACTATTGAGTAGAGCTTCCTATGCTATACAGTAGGTCCTTGTTGGTTATCTATCTTATATATAGTAGTGCGTGTGTGTTCATCCCAAGCTCCTGAGTTATGTCTCCCTCTCCTGACCCCGCCCCATGTTTCCCCTTTAGTAAACCTAAGTTTGTTTTCATTATCTGTAAGTCTCTGTTTTGTAAATAAGGTCATTTGTTTCTTTTTTAAAAAATTAGATTTCATGTATGGGTCATATATTTGTTTTTCTCCGACTTATTTCACTTAGCATGGTAATCTCTAAGTCCATCCCTGTAGCTGCAAGGGGCTGTGTTTCATTCTTTTTTATGGCTGAGTAACAGTCCATTGTATAATATGAACCACATCTTCTTTATCTGTTCCTCTGCTGATGGACACTCAGGGTGCCTCCATGTCTTCTCTATTATAAACAGTGCTGTAGTGAACATTGAGGTGCATATATCTTTTTGAATTATAGTTTCCTCCAGATATGTGCCCAGGAGTGGGATTGCTTGTTGTGTACGTAATATGGTAGCTCTATTTTTTATTTTTTTAAGGAGCCTCGTACTATTCTCTGTAGTGGCTGTAAGTTCACTGTGCTTTAGAAGCTGGTGAGGTTTGTTTCTTCTGTCCATCACTAGCATGAGCTCAGCCAGCACCTTAAGCTCAGTGCTGTGTCTAAAATAACTTCCTGTCCAATGAGACAGGTTTCCTCTGACCACTTTCACCTGGTCACCCCAGCTTCAGACCCTAGAGCCATCTTTAGGTTTTCCTCTGGTTGCTTCTCACAATCCAGAAGTTCTCACCTTCCTCTGCTATTTCTCCCTTTCCCTTTCTTTGGCTTTCTCTCTGCTGGGTAGGTCCTGTCTCATTTTCCCCTAGGTGTTCTACGTCAGTTCAGTTCAGCTCCTCAGTCATGTCTGACTCTTTGCGACCCCATGGACTGCAGCACGCCAGGCTTTCCTGTCCATCACCAACGCCCGGAGCTTGCTCAAATTCATGTCCATTGAATCGGTGATGCCATCCAACCATCGCATCCTCTGTCATCCCCTTCTCCTCCTGCCTTCAATATTGCCCAGCATCAGAGTCTTTTCTAATGAGTCAGTTCTTTGCATCAGGTGGCCAAAGTATTGGAGTTTCAGTTTCAGCATCAGTCCTTCCAGTGAATATTCAGAACTGATTTCCTTTAGGATTGACTGGTTCGAGCTCCTTGTAGTCCAAGGGACTCTCAAGAGTTTTCCCCAACACCACAGTTCAAAGGCATCAATTCTCTGGCACTCAGCTTTCTTTATAGTCCAACTCTCATATCCATACATGACCACTGGAAAAACCATAGCCTTGACTAGATGGACCTTTTTCAGCAAAGTAATGTCTCTGCTTTTTAATATGCTCTCTAGGTTGGTCACAGTTTTTCTTCCAAGGAGCAAGTGTCTTTTAATTTCGTGGCTGCAACAAACTCCTAAACAGATGGTCTACAGCAAACTCCTAAACAGATGCCTGCTGCCAGCCCTGCAGTGTGGCCATGAATGTTGCACTCAGCCTGGAATAATATTCCTGCTGCTAACCCATTTCAGTCTTGGACCCTTCTTCCTGCCCTGCAGCCTCTGACTCCTGACCACGCCTATCTTCATTACTCCCCAAGTGTGCCCTTCATTCTAATTGCATGGGCTTATTTACTGATCAGAGGAGCGTGACTGGTTAGACCATGAGTTGTGACCATCCCGTGTCTGCCTCGCTCTTTTTGCTTAAGCCACTTCCCTGCTCAGAAATCCCTTCCATGGACTGACTCTTCCCATTCTTCAGAGGCAATTTCAGATCTAATTCCTGCATGAGCCCTTATTCAAAGCGGAATGAACTGCCGCCTTGAGCTTCTGTAACATCCTATTTTCCCTTCTCTTCTGATTAGCAAGTTCCTCTGGGCCATTGTGGTGATCCTCCCTGACAGCCACCTCTCGTCTCAGGTCACTGCCACACTCCCCTCTGCCTCCTCTCAACGTCGGGATGCTATTTCTTTTAGTCTTGTTTTCAACTGTCTTTGGAATACACAGGTTTCTAACAGGAGGCCTTAAATGCACAAGGACTGGATCATAGTAAGGTCTCAATAGATAGCAACGATTAACTATATTAATGATTAACTATGATTGACCAGGGGATATTTTGCAG